>QNUK01000044.1:2530000-2912500 GCA_013621035.1 Clarias magur | reverse complement strand
CTATTGTTGATTCTCTCTGTGTGAACAGGGTTTAAAAGCATCTTCTCCTTTGAGCATCTCTATTTGACTCCTCTTCTCAGAGATGCGTTAAACCTCATTAGTGATTGCGATAAACCCGCCATGCATTACCTTGCAAGCTTTAATGGCTTTAAGGCAGAATTTCTGAGCAAAATATGAAGTTGACATCTGCACTACAGGTAAGAGACATGAATACAAATGACACCTGGCATCTTGTGAAAAGCCATCGCTTTTCTCAGCCCATTATAGACAATGTAATGCAAAATAAACATTATGGTTTTTTTTTTTTTCGTCTTCTTCCTCATGGGAGAAAGCTTTGAGAAGTAAAGGAGGAGAGTCAATTACAAGAGAAAAATGTCTCTATAGCAGTCTGCGTTGTGTAAATTGCGATACCTTGGGAATGATTAGAAAGACTTTTTATTGACACTGTAAATTTATTATATGAGGCTGCAAGAAAGAGACTTCCATCCAGTGTTCAGGACGATAGAAGATTCCGCAGTCACTGTAGGTTCGGTAACTGTTCCCTCTCCAGGTATCTAAGCAAAATACGGAAAATAAATGACTATCATCTATGTTAAAGCCGGATTAGACAATAGACATTCTTAACGATTTCAGAACGGAGAAGGAGCCACCCATCACCATTCTGAATTTCTTGTTTCTGTATCACCTTGGAGTCTGACGGAAAATGGCCTCTGTTCAGCTACTAATAATATTTCTAGGCAAAAGACCTTTAACACGGATTTATATTTGTGATGGGGTTATGGGACTCATGGTTGTACTTTGCTTATGACTAATAGACTGCAGAGGACATTTATCATTAAAATCGCTCTACAGGCCTTGCGTAGTACGAAGCGTCGGCGACCTTAAGCTAAGCTTTTACTGTGCTTTTGAACTCATAGATCTCTCTCGCTTCCTCCATCTCTTTTCTTTTGTTCTGCTCTCCTGCATCTTCTCTTGGCGTTTAAATGTACACTGAGTCATGAAGTGTGCGAATCACCGGGTCATACAACACTGCTGAGGGTCATCCATGAACGATGGGAGAGAGGTCCAAACTTTAATTGAATTTAAAATTGAATTAAAAGGAGACAGGGAGAAGAATATAGTGCCATGTTTCTACTACAGAAACATTTCCAGAAATCTAAAATCTTTTTTTTTTTTCTTTTTTTTCTTTTTTTTTTTTCCCAGGTACCCAACGTGCTTTTACACCTAAGGCACCAGAGCAGATTTTACTTTCCTTAAACCTTATGCCCCTGTCACACTCTGTTGAATACTGTGAAGTTCCCACTGTGTCCTAAAAATGTTGAAGAATGAAGTGGGAACAGGGTCAAAATGGGAAGCAAAAAAAAAGTGTATTTGTGAGGCTCAAACTACCTCCTAGCCACATCGATGTCAAGTTTTTTTTAAATACGTCTATCACGTTGTCACTAATTTCCTAACAGGCACATTTGATCATACACCAGGTCCAATGAGATAAGATCAAGTTATTACCATGTCCAGTCAGATCACACCACACTCTCAGCAGAGGCTTGTCACGCACCTTGAGTTTGCGAGGCTGGTATAAATACCATGACATGCACAGTGCTTTTCATCGCAAAGTGATGTTGTCAGGAATTGGATCCAGTACTTATACTAAATTCTCTGAACATGACCTTGACATAAACGTTATAGCCCGTACCAGTAGAACATAATATAAACTTACTGTAGTCTTCTATAACGTGGCATGGATCTACCATTGCCATAGCACAAGCCTGTTAGCAACTCCATTGACATAGCAACAACACAGTGGCATCCTATTGTCAACTCATTCTGACCACCGTGTAATCTTTCCCGTCTGCACCATGCTTGAAAAAAAAAAAAAAATCAGCTCATCGTCAAGTGAGACAATACTACTATGCCCTAACCGGTTTCTACTGTGTTCCTGCCAAGTTGTACAAAGTCCTTAATATGTTCAGCCAATTTTTTGAGCACATAGTGGGAACATGGTTCAGTGTAATGGGAGTTTTAATTTCATAAAATTTTCCACTTCCTGAGACAGAGTAGATAATTGTCTGATAGGTACTAATGGAGGGAAGCTTTTTATCATAGACCTGGACATCGTGAGTCATTATACTGTAGCATTACTGCAAAAGTGAAATGTTTTCGTGCTGCTTTGCTGTTACACAAGTGGTGGATTAATATATGCTTTGTACACCTTTGTAGTATTTCCAGCACTTTATTTAGTATGGTGGCCCGTAGATGTAAACGATCATGCAAAAACCCAACAACAAATCACGAAACCCATTGAGAAAACCGAAACATTATAACTTCAACGCAAAACCAAAAAAACATGTGTGAGTGTCCAATCAGCACTGATCTTATTCCCACTCTCATTTATGGTGATGTGTTTGGATTTGGTATTGTTGTTGCATTGTCTGACTTTTTCTTGATCTGTCTTTTGATCATGTTTTTTGGGGATTTGTCGATATGTTTTGCACTTAGTAGTTTAGGCTGCAAAAACCAGGTGTGAGAAAACACCATTATAACATCAATAAGGCATTAAAGGGCCATGGAAATTGTTCATTTTAGCCTTCCATTCTCAGAGTGTTTGTCTCAGACAAAACATCTGGCTTTATGAGAAGATTTGACAAAGAAAGTGCCATCAGCATTAATCATCCTGATTGCCTAAATTACCATTTCCTTGTCAAACCTTGTGCCGAGCCTGGTGATCATATCACTTTGTTTATTTATCAGAGAAACATCAGGCACAAGCAGAGGCACATCCGCGCTGTCCAAGCTTGGCAGTGGCTTATCTTTTTGCATCAGTAGGGCAATTAGAACAGGATGTAGAGTGACCGCATGCAAGTAATTAGATCATCAAATGAGATTGCCTGTCACTCACTTTACTGCAGAATACCAATTAAGCTTGATGCGTCACCGAAGCACCAGATTAAACTTGAGGTTACAGTGAATGATTAATGAACAGCGTTTATATAATCTTCACCTCATTTTTAGCACCCAGCACCCAGAAATACATATGCATACAGAAAATTACACATGCACCACTGCCCCAGGTCATTCGTCCATGCAATCACATCTTAATTGTGACTTCGACCCAGTACAACTGAGCTGTGAATAATACATGGGCCGTTATTTGTTTTCTGCAGTTTGCTCCTGCTTGCAATCCCTGTTGATTTGCCACTGTAAATACACAACCAGCAGCCTACTTCACACCTGCATATAACTGTGACATGCAGCAGCTGAACATGACAAGAACACACAGTGGAAAAATATTTCCAAAAAAGTGTTTTTTTTTTTTTTTCTTTTAAATGATGGCATCCGAAAAAAAAAAAAAAAACTACTACTAATGATGATGTGATGCAAATTCCAGCGATGACCAACTTAAAATGCAATATTTTAAAAGAATTGAAGTTTCATTTGTTAGGACTGAAGTTATTCCGTCCCCAAGGCATCGGTCTCTTATACAGTATCATCACTCCACCCCATTCCCAGCTCACTAAAGCTCAACTTCACAGTTGTGAAAGAAAATGCTACGCCTTCACAATCACTAGAACCTAAAACCTAAAGTTGAATGGTTACAGAAGCTTCTTGAACAATGTACACACTATAACATCAAAACATTCCGTTAGGGAATATCTTTTGGAAAAATGGTATTCGTCCTCTCAGAGACATGTAGAAGATTTGCCTTGACTTACTGTACAATGCCACAACACATCAGTAAGACACTACATTGTTTTTTTTTTTTTTTTTTTTTTCCTTTTTCCTTTTTAATTTGTCACCCATTTGCCAAAGAGTGGCTCCGTTCACACATTTTGGCCCCAATTAAAGAAAGTGTTCTCATTAAAATTTGAGAGTCCTCATTAAAGAAGTAGAGCTCTCAATTAAACAAGCAGAGGTCCTAAATCTTCCCCTGACCCCGGCCCCATGGTTCCTGGTATAAAATAAATAAATAAATAAATAAATAAATAAATAAAAAACATTGATACTGTACACAAAGCATTGCAACATGGTTATATCAATATTGTTTATACAGTAGTGAAACACCTGATGTTGCTGAAGGCATGACTAAGCTTGTAAACTAATTAGCATACTTATATACTGTACAGAAACATGATGTTGCATTTACTGTTGTAAGGTTTGTGAGGGTTGTGCGAAGCTTCTCCAGTGCTGCATGACGCTCCACGTGCTTGATGAGTCATGGATAGTACTTATGTCTTATTACTTCAAATTGTCAAAATGTCCTTGTACAGTTAGGAGAACATTATCATGGTAAAGACTTCTGGGCTGTAGTTTGAAATGAAGATATCTGGTGTAGTTTCGCCTTAGTAGTTTTGAAGTACTGACATTTGACTCAGTAAAGCTGCCTTGAGACTATCACCATTGTTAAAAACACTATTACAAATTACTTACTGTATACTTTCAGAACAGACTGTGGGAAGTGGGAGTCTATATAGATGGCAACTGACATAAAAGCACATAATCATGCATGAAAGTTCATCTTATTCACTGTCAGCTCAATGTTAAAATGTATTAATTCATGTATTGGATAGAGAATGTGTGTTTGTGATAAACCGTCATAAAATCAATGTACATTTGTTAGTTGTCGTTAATGGCTTGATGGATTCATGTAACTCTATAAACATTTCAACATTTAAAGTTACAACATTTTTTATATCATCATTTTTCTTTCATTATATAAATCATTTCATTACAGAGATTTTCTTCCTGGTTTTATCTACTGCCATTTACGGTATACAATCAAATATGTCTTTATGGGGAATAAAACTGTATCTGTGTTTGTGTTGTCTTTCCTTTTCATGAAACATTGTGTTGGCATTCGGTACTTGTCAGGAGGGATCAGCAGTTTTCTAAGTTTGTTGCATGCTGGTCCAACTTGTCCCAGTGCCAGGAAGGACATTAGCCTAAGAGTGTCCACCAAAATGTGCATTAATATACCTCACATTTCTTCTCTCTTGCTGCCTGTCTCAAGGGAAGGCAGACCACAGGAAGTGAATGAATAATCTTGCTGGTTGGCACGGGCAGAGTGCCAGCCATCTCCATGGTATCCAAAAACCAATGGTCTCCCTGTGGCACTAAATGCTACTTTTTTTTTTTTAGCAAAGGCAGTGGGGCTGAGCTGACATGTTTAAAAGGCTATATATCAAGACTGCACTGCCTTTATCCCTTTTGTCTAGAGATCAGTGTTATTAGCGTTACAACAGCAGTTTTTTATTAATTATTTATTTGTTTCTCTGTTTATTTATGTACTTAGTATTTGCAGGAAATGCACTACATTGATTTTCTTTGAATATGAATAGTAACAGTAATCATCCTCCAGTGATGAGTATTAGTTATTTAACATTTAAAAACATTTATTACATTTTATGCCCATTTAATCAAATGTTTAACATTTACAATTAACAAACCAGGAACTTCAACAACCATAATAATGAGCAATTGTTTACAAAATGACAAAGGGGTAATTGATTTTAACTGTTAATAAAAATTTACACGCATTGGCGTGCTTATGAAATGCTTGCCTAAAAAAAACGTTGAAACGAACAAGCAACTAAAATACAGCATGGTCATGGTCTGTATTCAGCTTAAATGACAGGTTTCCTTTTTCCCTATATATAGATATAGATATAGATAAGTGTGAATTTTGTATTACTATATATCATAAAGTTGTGCTTTCAGAGATCATTGTAACGTAGCAATAATAAGAGGAGATTGTATGTTATTTTGAAATACATGGAATTTGAAGAGAAGACCTTGTATAATTTGAAAAGTTGCCAAGAAAGAGAATATAATTAACATAAAACATGGTATTTTTCTTCTTCTCTGTGTCATGCTGATTTCCAAAATTTTTTGATTCCCCCCCCGACCCAACCAACCCCTACTCTCCAGTGAATAGTTTTATAAATCTGAATAGCATGAGGATTTGCTGTTATGTTTGTAATACTTGAAATCTATTTTAATTAAAAGATAAAAGTGAATTTTATTTACTTTGTGCATTTGATAGGAATTTGATTTCATTCTGGGTTAGACTTTTAAACAAAAAGTAACAACAAAATAACTCAATTAAATATTCTCTCTGTCTATACAGTATGTATGGGTTAAGCTGGCAGTGCACACGCATCATTTTGAAATTGTAAATTGTTGGTTCTTTTAGATAGAATTCTGAACTGCAAAAAAGCAGTTCTGAAAAAAAAAAGCTAAAAAAAAAAAAAAAAAGACCTTTTGCCTCATCTAGCATAGGCATTAGAAAATGGTTTCCTTGGAGAACTGAAAAGCAAATTGATCTGTATGTGCACCAGCAATATAATTATTGAGTGTTTCGCTGGGCAGTCAAGACCATACAGTACAAGCAATGGGGCATTGGATGCTTTTAAGGAGCAGAATCTGCAGAAATGTAGCTGATTTAGATAACTAATTAATTCGTAGTATTTTGTGTATGGTCCTCAAATGGCACATCATTAGTACTGAATGTATTCACACTGTTCAAAACATGGATTTAAGATGAAAATAATGCGGTTACAAAACATTATCTCAGAATGGAGCTTGCCCTGTAATTAGAGTGGATGTAATGCAAAAAAAAAAAAAAAAAAAAACCTTCACTGCATTGGAATTGTGACCAATTAAATCATGCCTCTTAAATCCACAGCTAATTCTGAATACCGGTGTGCCAAATTTCCATATTAATTGCTCTCTGTGTGCTCTTAACTGTCAGTGTTTAGTTCTGGCTAGATGAATACAACACTCAAGCAGCATGCAATGAGGTAAGAAAACTAGTTTAAAAAACACTCACCACACAGTATTATTCATGTTTTCTCTGACTCTGGCAGTTCCCCTTTAAATATGGACTTGTGAGCCTATTTAAAAGAGAAACGGTCAGAATCAGAGCTGATATGCATAATGTGTGTTTGCTAAGAAGATTTCTCACCTCATGGTGAGCTGCTTTATAATTCTGACTGGTGGACCTCCGCTGAGAATTACCCAGTGAGTTTCTTAGGAAATAACAAACACTAATCGCTTTTGTAGTCTTTGTTTTCTTAATCTATATGCACAGTGTGTCAGAGACCAGATTTTTTTTATTCTTTTCTCTGAGAAAGAAAACATGCATTTAACAGTGTAGCAAGAAGCATGTTGGGAAATGTGATTCATGGTATGTTTTCAAGGATATTCTCTGTGATTTTAAAAACAACAAAGTTATGACCTTGTCTTTTTTATTTGCTTTGAAGCCTGAAAGAAATGGGTGAAGGTGATTCTTGCTCAGTGATGCTTCACAGTCAGCACTGTGGATGAAAGAAATGAGAGTATCCTAAGGAAATGTTTTGGAGCGCTGTTTGCTTTATTGAACTCTCAGAGCATCTGAAAGAAGGTGTCTTCTGGAACATCTACAAGGAAATCGTGACTGATCGTAGTCATACTGTGTGGTTCTTAACATTCGACCTTCTGGGTTGGTGTCATAATAAACAAGAAAATGTAAAACATGTTAAGTTTTGTAAATGTCTTATTGATTGTAATGTTAATGACTAAATAAATTATGATGTATGCATGGCGATTAAAGGTGGCATGGAAGTGTATGATGATTTATTTTTGAGAAATCCAAGAATCATTAATCAATGTTCAGAACAAAAAAGATAAAAAAGAAACAATTTAACAATTAATGCATTAATGACATGCATTAAAAAAAAATAAAAAAAATAATAAAGCAGAGTTTAAATACACAAATTAATATGCAGTATGCAGGTTTTGAATCAAACTATTCTGGTGTTTGGAGCAGGACATGAGTCCCTCCATCTTGGAGAGAGCTCCATCACAATTAATACCAAGCAGCCCCATAGCATGAATCTGCAAACACCATGCTACACCATGAGTATGGGCTTTTTTGGATGATAAAGTCTCTTTTAGATTTATGCCCAGAAGGTTCCACCTTGTTTTTAACAGGCCATAACACAATTTTCCCAATTGTCTGGTTGATATACAGGCCTGTGTAAATGTCGCAAGCTACCCCCGTTTCTTCATTTTAAATTAAATTGAATTCAATTATGTAGATTAAATTAAAGAAATGGAAACAAATGTTTTACTGTGACAGGCTGCAAAGTGCCTAAAGCTACAATTTAAAAATTGGTTGTTTATATAACAACCTCAGCAGCGACCTCATTTCCCCTCTCGTCTGTTCCAACCACTCAGCATTCAGCATCATCAGTAACCTAATCCCCGGACTGATCATCTGTAATCATCTGTACCTGTTTCTCACTGGTTCATGCCTTAAGTTAGATTTTTTTTTTTTTATGCTTCAATTATTCATAGGTCACTGTGTGCCTTAAAAACATAAAACATTCCTCTGAAACTGCTCAGGTACAGGCACTGGGCTAAAAGTGAGAGCCAAAAAACTAAGGCTTTCAGAAAGCTTGGAGAACTATTTTTCAAAAGTATATAAAAAATACTTTAAAGTCTGCCACTTTGACAGCAAAATATGAAGAAATGAGAGGTGGCTCAAGATTTTTGCACAGTAATGCACTACATAGGCCTATTTGGTGCTAGAAGAGGCTTCAATCTAGACGTCAAGCTAGAATCTAGTCTCACGTTAGACTCAGTGTACGTAAAGTAAGAGACGTGTAACTGTCACATGCAGAAAGAGACCAGTACTTGCCAGATATTCCATCAGTTCATTCCATTTTCCTATAGGTATCCTGTATAACATCTCAGATAAAATTTTGGAGGGACATCCTATTCTTGGTAATGCTACTGTAGTATGCCATTTTCGACATGATGATGGCTTCCATTGTGTTTTGAAAGAACGTCTGATTTTTTTTTCTGAAATTCTTTTGTACACTTCTCATCTGATTGGGACCTTTTGACAATGCAACAGAATGGACAATGAATAGTTTTCCAGTGAAACGTCTATCTATGTGATTGCTGAACATGATTTGCAGAGAAATGATCTCAGTGATCTTTGTATAAAATGTATTATTTACTAGCGTTAGTACCTGTCATTGACTGTGACAAAGTTTTTAGAAAGAGTTAAAAGGTTCAAACTCAAATTAAGCTGATCGGCTTTAATGTAATCAGTGATATTATTATTTCAGGTTAAAGTCCATGTACATGTCTGCTTGTTTTTCCTTACGGACTAAAAAAAATGAAGTTGAGTATTTTACGCCTTGTTTATATATGTAGTAAGGTGTTTTTTAGTTGTTGCCTGTTTAAAATTGATTAAATCCGGCAGATGACTTTTCATAACATCACTTTTACTCAACATTTTGATTTCGGTCACTTTGGATATTTTACACACCCTCATCTCAGACTGCTGCGGAAATGTTTGCTCTAACAATCTGTGTTTTATGTCATAGTGGCGATTCACACAACTGCTTTAATTAGCACTACGATTTCCGAACAAATGAAACAACTGATTTTAAACTTTCGCATTTTTGTTTGTGTTTTGGGCGCTTTGTAAGGGCGTTATGGTAATTTTTATGTCTTCCATATACAGTAGTCTGTGTATTTCCGGTAAACTATAGTGTTGATTGGGTCTGTTGAGTGACAGGTATAGCCACACCCATTTTGAGAAAAAAAAGGATTAAAAACGCTTTTGATTTAATTTCTTTATTTAATTTTATTCTGGTGCAGATTTAACTTCAGGCAAATATCTAACAACTGCCAAAGTTCTATTAAATTCTGTCGAGTCAGTTTTGCATGATGCTGAGACAAAATCCATAGGACAGACATGCAGATATACAGACAAACAGGCATACAGACAGGATTTGGGTTATGAAACATAAAGATATCATTGAAAAAGTGAGTTCTAGCCAATACACTGACAAAACGTTTCATTTATTTATATAGATTCATAACAATTCCATCTTAGAGCTTAAGGGTAAAATCAATGAAAAACAAGAAATATGGTAAAAGAAAGCAGAATGGATATATTTTAAATATATTATATAATCAGACAGTATGTTATTTGTCCTAACTGGAGTGACTATTGGGCAAATAAAAGTAATGTGCCAATGCATAAGTGCACCTAAAATGGGAAAAAATTTGGATGTCTTAATATCAATTGATGCTGTTTGGCATTAGCTTCTTAATAAATGTCATCAAATCATCATAAGGAGGCCCAAAATACAGTCCGTAAAACCAATAATAAAGAATGCAAATGCCTAAATTGTGACTTTGTTCAGTCAGAAATAAACAAATGATCTCCTTTAATAAAATGTTTTGTATGACTTAATTTAATTTTCCCTCAATGAAAAGTATTTTTTTTTAGTTAAATGTACAATACTTAAAACAAAAACTGCTGGCCTTCCTGGTGTCTGTGTTATCATGTAGGTATTGAATGCTATTCTATCCTATCAAGCTGATTTAGTGACACCCACAACACTTCACATCACACAGAGAGCTGAACGTGACAAAATGGTGACTAACCTGTGAAAGAGCATACGTTTACACACACTCAGAAACTCTTGTACAAGCTTTTTTTCCCCCCAATTTTTTTTTTTAATAATAAATAATTGCATGTGAAAAATCCTCCAAATGATTTCACAATAAATTTGCTTGTATCCAATTTGATAGATGAACAATTTCAAGATGTTCGAAGCAGGACCGCTGTATTTATTGTTGAAGGCTCAGTGCCACCAAGAAATCGCACTGATGTGAATCAGACGTCTTGGGTTGGCGTAATTAAACTTGCTCAAGTTGCTGTGGAAATTGGCTGGGCATGTGTGTGATCATTACTCATTACTAGGGTCTGAAGAATGGCTCGCATCCCATAGAGGTCACCTTTTGATCCCACTGATCCCTTTCATACAGTCTTTTTTCTTTTCTAGACCCTGGGATAATCACTCCATCCCTCTTTTAAAATGGGATTAGTTCATTACGACAGAGAAAAGCCTGTGTCCTGGCCATGCTCCACTCTCTGGGGTTACGTGTGCCAGCTTCCATTTTGGACTGGAAAAGAGGAGCTGTCTGAGGCCTGTCTTCTCTTCTCCCCCTGATCCTCCCTCTCTCCCTCTCCTTCCGCTACCCCATGCCGTGCTCTTCCTCTCTCTGTCCATTCAAATCTCAGCAGGCTGCGATGGGCTAGTGCCATTTTGGAGCTTAAATAGACAGATATCAAAGGCCAAACAGTCTTTCACAATAACTGGCTTCATAATCGTTCTTCATAAAAGGGTGTATTTTAGCATTTTAGTTAAAGATCTGATTGGAACAATTGGCACAATGACAGCAGGGAGGCGATAGCATTGATTTGATTTGTACTGGCTCTCAAGGACGGCCACTTAATGGCCCATTATTCTAATATAATGATTGTTTTCATAGTCATAAAAAGGTAATGGAGATTAGTCACACACACTTTGTTGTACTCTGAGAGAATAAAAAAAAAAAGTCTAATGATTTAAAAATGTTTACATGTGAAAAAAAAATTACAAAAAAAAAAAATGTAAAAGAATGCATATAACTTGCTTGTATAAACGGACATTGTACAATGTCGAGAGATTCTACCTCAAGCTGCAAAAATCCACAGAGGTGTTTCTGTTAATCATCAGATTTTGCATCATCACTGCTTCAGGAATAAAGAGACCCATTAGTATTACTGAAGGGCAAGTCCAAAATTCTGTGACAGCTTGTTTTTGTCAATTGGAAAAAGATATCATGTGCTAAATATGAATAATATTTAAACCCTTTCTTAGTATCTCAAAAACAATCTGTGTAAAAAATAAAAAAAAAATGACGCAGAGGGTATTGCATATGGTTCATATGGTTTGTTCCTATATGTTGCAGTCTAACGTTTGTAACTGATTGCGTAATAAAATTAGTACTCTTTGTTTGAGATAGAAGATATTGGATTATCTACTAGAACTGGAGATATGACTTGGTTTCTGATCTGGCTATTCACTGATCACATGTTGTAATGAACTGCAAAAGTGTTAACTACAGCTTTAATGATCAAATAATTTATCAGAATGCTCTAGTGCCTTGTCTAGTGATTGTTCATCAACAGCAGCACCCCTGTCCCTCTTGTATTCTGGCTTATCTACACATTGATCTGTCATTCTGACAGTTTCAGTGTTAGTGTCACAGAGACCCAGCGAGGGCCAGATCTCAGGTCATCAAATGACATTTCTAAAACACAAACACACCCCTTCTGCCATCGACCTGAACAACCTGATCTGATGATGCACCTAGCGTTCCTCTGCTCTGGGGCTTTGAAGTGTTGTTGCTTGGTTACGAGGGGAAGTGTGGCCTGTTGATTGGAGGCCTCCGAGTGTCTCCTCTGACTCGGCTATTGATCATGCCTCGCACTAAATCAATCAGGGCCTTTGATATAGTATTGTAACAGTCTTAAGTCCATCAGTTTTACCTCATTCTGCCTGGATTATATCAGACACGTCGAACCACCCTTCTGTCAGTCTCTAGTGCCCTCGACCTTTAGTATCTATCACTTTCAGACCCAATACCAAGGGACACATGTTCTGATTCATCCTCTGAGTCAGGCAGTCTTTCATATCTGATGTGAAGTAAAAAAAAAATAAATAGTTTCCTTTAAGCAGTATTGAGCTTCCTCATGGTAATAAATCATAAAAACAGACAATACCATAATGATGGTTTAAGGATGTATGTGTGTGTGTGCGTGCATGCGTGTGTGTAGTTCACACATTTGATTTTGAAATGTACAGTTAGGGAAAGAGAGCATCAGGCTGAAGGACATTACAGGCAGTTGGCTCCATCAAACTGACAAGTAGACATTAATGTGTAATTAAGTGTTGCCGAGGCGGAGAATAGAAGTATGTTACTCAGATATAAAGTTTGCCTGAAATTTATATATAATTTGTCATGCTACTTAGAGAGAGATTTTCCACAGGAAAAAAAAAAAAAACTGCTAGTCACATTTTGAAAAGCAGAGACTGTTCCGTTTAAAATCATACACAATAAGCATACATATGGTCGACATTTCATTTATCATTGTGCTTAACTTTTCTTTTTTAAGCAGCAACACCCATACACCTCATTTATCTCTGTTTATCTACAGTATATAGTGAAGATGTTTATAGTTTTTTTCTGTTACAAAAGCATCTGCAATTTTCTTCATACTATGCTATGATCATACAGGACTATGCAGATTAAATATTATATAACGTAACATGCAAATTAACAAGTATTTTTGTAGGACAGTCAATTCTCATTTAGTGATGCCTGCAAAAAGTCCATAAAAGGTGAAGCTTACAGAGAGCTAAAAACTATTTAACACCAAGCTGAAATTATCCTGAATCTTCTGTTAGTGCTTCCTCAACCGTTACAGAGCATCAGCAAGTACCAACCTTTTATCCTTGTACTGTACGTGACAGCCTTTGTGCTGTTGTAACCAAATAGCTCATTTTATTTATCCCAATTTCTGATATACTTTTTTTATTGTATGATATGAAAATTATTTTCCATAGTAATTCAATTTTAATGAATAACATACTTCATGTGTAAATGCTTATGTAAAAAAAAAAAATGCATTGATTTGGATTGAGTTTGATAAATAAGGCAGCAGAGTGGCTGCTCATGTGACTTTGTTCAGAAAGCTTTTTTACTCAGCTCTGTAAATAACATTATAGGCCATTTTCCTTCAGAAGTGACCAAATTAGATTTGATGCAAAAAAAAAAGCCAATTTACATACTAGGAGATCAGAACAAAAATGCAACATTTGAGCAATTTTGTTCGTTTTAACAAACTAGCTTTCAATTAATATTCACAGTAAATGGGCTTTATTTTAAACGGTGTAAACATGTAAATCTAATTTTGTAAATATGTTATGAATATTTTGTAAATCATAATAAAAGTAAATGCAGAAAATGATTAGGCATTTTGTGTTTTGCGTTATTTCTGGGTACTGAAGAGACGTAAAATCAGTCTGGATTTAAGTATACAGGATTATATACAATATGTGTCTAGACACATCAACAGATCCATAATGCTAAACAGAGAGTAACATGAAGTCAATAGAAATCAAAACCAAGAGAAAAAATTGTTCCATTTCCAACCCCTCTTGCCAAGATAAATCTTTTTTATGTTTAACATTTAGGATTTTCATACCTTTTTATGTCTTTTTTCCTCATGTCTCTTTATACTGGGTTAAATGGGTATAAAAGAGAAGTCTACTCCCCTACTAATTTTTTTTTTCCTGTGAAGTGAAAACATTCCTTGAGGTTTGAAAGGATAATAAAAAGTCTTTCAATATCAAACCTGACTCTTTAAATTATATATTGCATTAAAAGTGTGGAATCTTTCACATGGCCTTGAGCGTTTCATTCATTCTTAATTTCTCTCGGATGACTCTGACTCTTACTCAGCACAGCTACAATATTTGATCCTTTAAATTTTAACACTACATGTTAAATACCGTAACACTTAAAGCTATCTTCACCGTCTATCTATCTTAATCACTTACTAAATGACAGGGTTTGAAGAGTTGGATGGCACCTATCCTACCCCTCAAAAGTTTGGAATCGCTTTCTAACTCCATTGTTGCTCCTCGTTTTTATTTATTTCTACATTGTAAAGCAACGCAAATGCTCCTATCAACATTTAATGTCGAGATATGTCTGCTACTTACTGTATGCTCTGTAAAGCCTTCATAACGGCTCTAATCCAAGGTGCTGTTTATTAATTGGTGATTTTTGAGACTGGTAACTCTAAATGAACTTCTCCTCTGCAGCAGAGGTAGGTTTTGGTCTTGATTTAGTGGCAAGGTCTTCATGAGGGCCATTTTCATCATGGTGCTTATTAGGTTTTGCAAATACATTTACTTTTAAGCATTTTGCAGACATCCTTATCCAGAGCAACTTACATTTTTATCTCATTATACATCTCAGCAGTTGAGGGTTAAGGGCCTTGCTCAAGGGCCCAATGGTGGAAACTTGGTGGTCGAAGAATTGGAACCTGGGACCTCCCGCACCAATGTCCAGGTGACTTACACTTGACAATACTGTTCTTTCAAGAACTATTTCAACAAGGCTGACCTCATAATCTTAAAATAACAACTGACTGTTGTTACGTAATTACAATTGTGTCACAAAATTCCATATGTGTTATTTCATTCTCTTGAAATCCTGAGTATTGCTGTAGAATGTAGAAAATAAATCACTAAACAAAAACAAAGAAATTTGTAATCCCCAAGTAATCCTGAAGTTTGAAGTGGTAGTGTACATTTTGTAATAAGTAATCCAATTTCTGACTCAGTGGAGGAAATATATTTTATCCATATCATTTTATTTAGCAGCATGCAATAAAAAAAAAAAAATAAATAAACACTTTTGACAATATAGGAAGGTCATGCAATTCAATTTAGCTAGAAGACTGTTATAGGCATAGTAAATTTCCCTACAACCCATGTAAATATTTTGATCAACCAATATGACAGGACATCATAAATAATATTAATGAAGACATTTCTACAAACAAGTAATCAACTGCTTCCGACTGACAAATATTAAGATTAAAATATCACAACTCTATGCAGACAGAGCTAACCCTAAGAACAACATGAATAGGAAATCACAAATATGTTATCATTTATTATGGACTGTGCTTTGTTCATTCATTCATGTCAGATCTTTGAAGTACAAGGTACATCCACAAAGCCAGTAAATGCTTTGCCTTTTTGCATCAGAAAGATGAAGGTAATGGACTTTCATTGATAAAAATAGGATCAGCGAGCAAGTTAAAATAGTCAAGCTAAAATTGCTATTCAGTGTGTATGAGCTGAGGTTAAAGGGTTCTGTCCATACTTCAATATTTGATGGTTTGGGATTAAGAATGGGTTGTCTGATAACACAAATTCACCAGATTAGTGTATAATTCACAACATACTATTCCTGTAATGTATGTGTAGTGACTAATGTACATGACGTCTGTAGTTTATCATATTAAGAAAGAAACATATAATTAGAATTGAATAAGTACCTAATGCTGCGGTTGTCCATATTCACAATAAAAAAAAATGTAGTAATTGCAAAAACCTACAACTAAACTAGTTTTCAATATGACTGAGGAGGCCATCACATCGTTGCATCATTTGTAACCTCAAATCAAATCATTCAGTCATGCTGCAAAAGATTACTCCCATCAGGATAGGACTGATTTTTTTTTTGTTTGTTTGTTTGTTTTTGTCATATGATAAAGGCAATCACCCAGAACAAGTGTGTATCGATTTGCAGTGATTATTCCAGCATGTCCAGAGTTCCTGAACCCCCTCACTGTAGGGGTCAAGCATTTTAATCCAGTATGATCTTGTGGTGTTCAACAGACATGCACTCGCCCACATGTCAAGAATATAGTGAAGGATGACTCATCTGACCACATCGCTTATTTCCACCTCCCTGTAGACCAGCGCCTGTGGTTTGTGCACCACTGAGCTCGCATTTGTCCATAGTTTTTTTTTTTTTTTTTTTTGTAATGAGGGCCTTAGACACTGCATCCCTATTATATTATTCCTCTCTATGTAGTTTTTGACTGATTTCTTGTTGTCAGTCTGTTGATATCCTGTACTGACATCCTTAGTCCCATGTACTGTACAAAAGTTGGTCTTCTTTTTTTTCTTCTATATATATGGATATAATGCAAGTGCTTCAAGTTTATAAATATGGATTTTGGATTGTAGTTCCAGATCTATTTCCTGTCTTTCCCACAGAGATGAAGTCAAAATTCACTTTAGTCACGGCTCTTTTTGAAACATAACCGGTGATATTTGTGATCCATGACATCAAGTCATGCAGGTAACAGTGCAACGTAAGACTGGTTTGGTGTGATCGGTCACATTTGTGATTCTTAATATTTTCCTCTTAGCATCTTAAGCAAATTCGATTTGGTTGTTGATATCGCATTGTTAAAACACAATGGACTAAAATTACTGTTTTTATGATTTGCATTTCTACGTCTTCTTCAACAAACGTCATGTCTTACCCAAACATCGTGACTCTTTGTAGAAGTATAATCCTGTTTCAAATTCACCCAATCATCTTATTTAATGTCCAGCCTTGGAAGTAAAGTGCTATCACACTTTGTGCAGTTGTGTGTTGTCTGTTAGACCAGTCTTTCCCTCCAACTGGTAACACAGTATGAAGGTCTAAAGGCAGAATAGGTTAGATTTCATAGAAAATTATGTAAAATGCATTTTTTTTTAATTAAACTACACGCTTCGAATGAGAACAGCCAACCTGATGCCATGCCCCCTCCTTCTTTTTACATATATTTTATATAAAGCATTTAAATGTACATACATCACTATGAATGGAGTTTTCATACCTTTTCATGTTTTCCACATTTTGATATCTTTCACACACATCTTTAAATAAAATAAAAAAATTCCTATTTTCATAATTATTCAGACCCTTTGTTATGACATTGCACAATTGAGAACTGGTGCATCCTACTCCTACCAATGGTCCTTGAGATGCTTCTACATCATGATTGGAGACTACCTGCACCTAATTGATTTTATTGAACATAATTAGGGAAGACACACACCTGACCATATAAGGTGTGCTAAAAATGCTGTATAACAGAGCATGCTATTAAGAGACAAAGCCATGGTGTCAAAAGAAATATGTTTAGACCTGTGAAAGAGGATTGTGTCAAGACACATACCTGGGGGAGCACACAAGAAAATTTCTGCATCACTGAAAGTTCCTAAGAGGACGGAGCCTGTCAGTGTTCTCAAAAAGAAGAGATTTGGAACAACCAACAGTCTTCCCAGATGTGGCCACCCAGCTAACCTGAGTAATCAGGGATGAAGGGCTGTGGTAACCAAGAGAGGTAACCAAGAAAACAAGAGCCACTCAAAATGAATTCCTGAGTTCCTGTGTGGAGATGGTGTGGAGATGCAGAAGGACAGCCATAACTGCAGCACTCCACCAATCAGGCTTCTGTGGTAGAATGGCCAGACAGAAGTCATTCCTCACTAAAAGGCACACACGTCAGCCTGCTGGAAGTTTGCCAAAAAAGTTCCTCAAGGGCTCTTGTGAGAAACAAAATCCTCTGGTCTGATTCCACTAAGATTGAAGTGTTGGAATCAGGAAATGAGGCACCGTGTATTATTGTGCCTTATTCACTGTTAAAACCCAAGCAGCCATTCAGGCAACACAGTATTGGTCAATGACTGATGAAAAAAAAAAACTTGCTTACTGTATATTGATGTGTGTCCCCGAGTAGGCTTCAGATATCAAACTGTGCTTTTGAGTGATTGGATATGTCAGGTAGAATCAGTTATCATTTATTTTAAAGCATTTAATTGTTACCCCTACTGTAAAATGGAAATAAATTAATTAATTAATTAATAAATATGTAGAACTCAAAAATGCTTATAATAAAAATAATATATATTTTTTAATTTTTAAATATTTTTAAATTATATATTTCAAAAAAAAAAAAAATATATATATATATATATATATATATATATATATATATTATATATATATATATATATATATATATATATATATATATATATATATATGTGTGTGTGTGTGTGTGTGTGTGTATATATATATATATATATATATATATATGCTATTTCTTTGTTTAAGTCATCCATTTAATGTATTACATAAAATGTATTGTTTAGGTTGTGATAATATATTGCACAACCCTGCCCCTGTATATGTATTTATTTAGTTACTATTGCAAAAAATGGCTAAACTGCTCTTGGTTATAAGGATTACAACCATGCCTGCAGCAGCATCATTATTTGGGGATTTTTTTTTTTTTTTTTCAGTGACTGGGACTGCAAGACTTGTCAGTATAGAAGGGGAAAATGGTTGCAGAAGAATAAAGTGCTATCCTGAGTGAAAACCTTCTCCAGAGTGCTCAGGATGTCAAGCTGGGGTAATAGTTTACATTTCAACAAGACAACAAGCCGAAGAATGCCATCAAGGAAACATAGGAGTTGCTACAGAACAACTCTGTGAAAGTCCTAGTGTGGCCCTGCCAGAGTCGAGATCTGAACCAAATAGAGTGTCTCTGGAGAAACCTGAAAATGTTTGCACACAAAGAATAGTTCTACCAAGAGTAATGGAAGAAACTTTCAAAGGAAACATGTGCCAAGTTTGAAGACGATAGATATGTTATAAACAAGGAGATGCATGAAGAATGTTTCACTCCTGTCCAGTGTAACCAATTTTGAGATATAACATTACAGAGAAAGGCATAACCACTTCTACTGTTACCAAAGACATCGCCAACTTAATAAACAACTTTACATAACTAAATAACAATACAAATTTCCCAACGGACCACCATCTTTTAGTTTCTACATAAATAAATAACAAACAGATACATACACAGCAGGATTTTTTGGTTAGCAAAATATTCTTGCATCATTACAGGTTTTGAGAGATCATTAGTACAGTATATGGTTGTTTTTGAAACATCGATTTACTTTGATGAAATGGCTTCCAACCACTTTGGATTATGTGCAAACAAACCTTAAGTGGCAAAATGTCAAAAATTAAATATAAATTTTCTGTTGTTTTGATGTTAAATTTGCGACATTGTGTTGGTTAAATCTTTCAAATAATTCAATCAAATGATTCCAACAACATTTTTTTTTTTTCAAAGCAATTCTGACTTTCAAAAACAACATTGTCCTGGTGTTTTGTTTTGAGTAAACAAAGTCACAACCCAGTTATAGTTATGCAGTACGACCAAATCATTAAACATTAGGGGTTCTTTTGGGTAGGTATTCAAGAAAATAAAAACTCTATTTTCCTTTTACATTATAATATTGAAAACAATTTTATTCCCATTTTTTTCTGACGCTCTCATGTCTCTGGATGCGTGCTGACTCTTGGCTGTCTGACTCTGACTCTCTCCTGGCTCTTTTTTATTCCTAAAACTGGTGGAGATGATGTTTGATTCATTTGGGCTGCTTAATTTATATTTCATTTTTTTATTTTGACACACCACCCTAGAAAACAAATCAGTGTAAATGACCATTACAGGATTGTCAGAGCAGCTCAAAGCAGCTCAAGGTTGTCATGTTATGAAGTGTTTATTTTTCCCATGACTCAGATATACCAGATGTCAATGACAGTGTCATGACACTCGAATGACAGGGTTATGTATATTTGTGAGTTTGCCTCTGATGTTTGACATGATCATCATTATAAGATTTTGCCATATAAAAAAAAAAGTCCTACATACAAAGTCAGTTAACGGTCTGAACTAAGAGAGCTTGGAAATTGTCACAACTTTTAAGAGAGTTCTTTATGACAGCTGGTACATTTTGGAATATAAACATGTATAAATATTTATGTCAGGCTTATATCAGTTCTCAGGAGGCACTTATGTAGGCGCTTATAAACACTGGCCTAATGCAAAGTGTTGCACCAGTTTTAAGCACAGCACACTGATTTACAGATTCTTTCAAAACCAGTGGTGGTAAAAGATCACAAATTCCTTACTTAGGCATCTTTAAAAGTAGTTCGATAAAAGTTAATGTGCACATCCCATATCTTTATCCAAGCTGAATTGCAAACTTGCAAACTTACAGAGTTGTGCATAGTGCTCCTTTATGGAGCCAGGAAACAACAAAGGGAAAAAATAAGGTTTAAAATATTAATATTCAAGGTTTAAAAATAAAAACATATTAAAGAGTAGCTGTATACTGTAGTGTAATTTAGAGTATCTGATCTATTTCGCAAAGTAACAAATATCAAATACATATTTAAGATTTTGTCAGGTAGTAGATCAAATTTTAAGCATAGTTGAATGACACATGCAGTAGTTTTGTATGATAACAAAATAATTAGACTTGCCATATTTGGTCATAACAAACCACAGGTATCTACTGTATACTTCAGAACATTTTTACAGATTTGTTATCACATGAACAATGTATACATGATCTGTTTGTGTACAGCAGAACTCTGTTGATCCAATTAATCTGTGAATAACACAGCTACAGGCTATTTTTTTTTCCCTAAAAAAAATTTTACATCACAATTTTTGGCATTTGTGGTGGTATATATATATATATATATATATATATATATATATATATATATATATATAGTTTTTCCCCCAAAATTGATTAATCTCATTTTGCAGACAAACTGTTCACATATAGCATATAGCATATTAAGTCAATTTCTTCACTGACCATCACGTTTGATCCATTAAAGCTCCAAACCACTGTACACACTCATATTTCAGTGCTTCTAAGAGCTAGAACAAGAGAAGAGTGCACTCCAGTCCACCCCCTGAAACAGACATTCTCTATTTTTACCAGGTTTATGGAGGTGAACAGATCATTATGGACTGTCGGGTTTTCACAGCAGTCCACTCATAACAGTCTAGCCATCCGGTAATCTCCTCAAGCTTCAGAATTCATAGTTTGAACTTACAATGCTTCTTTCATGTCTGCTGGTAAGCCAATACATAGCAAGTGAAAGTTAAAGAATGACGGTCTCTTAAACACTTCTGCACCAGTTGCTTCTAACGCTCTCAAATTATAAGCAAGAAATAAACCATTTCAGAGTGTGGTGTTATAGGAAAATAACCAGCACATGGTTTGATGTGGCTCCAAGAAAAATGTTGATTTGCTAGTGTCAAGTTGAAATTGATCATTTCAATAAAAGCATACTTAATAATGTTTCTGTTGTATTCCTTTTACATTAGCAAGAGTTTTTGAATGTTTGTTTTATACCTGGCCTTTAGAAACTTACATCTTGCTAAATCTGTTAGTTCATTTCAATATTTGGAATGTCATCAAATGCTTCAGTTATGAAAAAAACAAAACAACAACAACAACAAAAAAAAAAAAACATTGCCAATGAATGTAACGTTGTGCAGGAAGCACGTTTAGCTAGCTAACACAAAAATATAACGCATGTTCACATAACACAATAGCAATAAAAGATGTTTTATTATTATTATTATTATTATTATTATTATTATTATATTTATGTAGGCGTGTCTTATGTCCCGATGTTAGTTGTTACCATAGAGACAGTAATGTGTTAGAATTGCATAATAAATATAAACCGCCTGTCAGAGCTGCTCTTATATAAAATGAATCACCTTCTGACCAATTTGTATCAAGCATCCAACAGCCCTGTGATGTAAATGTTTATAACAGACATCCAACGGTGAGGATTACCAGAAGGTCTAATAAGCAAAAGCTCTGTGGTAGCTGGAAATGTGTCTCTCTGCGTGTGACACTGAGCAACCTGCTGCCGCAGGTGTGTGACTTGTTTGAGAGATCACCATACATATATTAAAGCATGTATGATTAAGACGATTAAACAAACTGGTGGTGAGGATGTGGTGAGAACATGAACACTACACTAGCATGAGGTCAGGTTAAGTGCATATGGATCAGAGTTAACCTTTAAAGCCTCTCACTCCAGTCGGTAGCCTTTTATCTTTAACTTATTAAAAATCCTTTGAGGCCTAGTGGTACAAATCAATATTCAATAACATTTTGGCATATTGAACAATAGGGCATGCTGAATTCATCTGGATGACAATATTCACAAATTGCCAGAATGTCAATATCAAGAGCTTATTGTGTCATACTTTAATTGTTATTGTACTTGACTTCTACTGCTAATACTACTACATATTGAATGTTTCAGTTCATTAAAACAGCAAATCTGCGTCATGTCGGTAGTTCAGGCTGCTGCTGGTGGTGTAATGATATGGGGAATGTTTTTTTTTTTTTTCTTGGTACACAAAAGGTCCCTTGTGACAGCTGGTTCAGTGCTTTGCCAGTCATTCCCTTAAAGTATATAAAATGTGGTATAACAGGATATTTAAAGCATGAATGTTCAGCTAAAGTCTGAAGCAGCTTTGTCATGCCAATATTGGCAAGAAACTGAAAGGATTTATTTCCTCCTATTACTTTGTGGAATATATGCCATTGATGCACTAGAAGTTTCAAGAGAAAAAAAAGAGGTCAGTGTTAATGCTACCCAGTATTCGATTAGAACATTTTGTCTTTTTTCCCTTTTGATCAACTAAGAGTGGTCAATTATTAGGTCATTAAAAAGCGGGCAATATGAAGTAGAAATGCAAGATGGTAATTAATGCTTTGAGATACTTATCAGAAGGTTGGTGGTTCAAGCCCAAGCTGCTGTTGTGCCCTTGAGCCACGTCCTTTATCATATCTGCTCAAGGGGCATCATATAATGTGCTCTGATCCCAGCCTCCTAACAAAGCTGGTATATGCAAAGCCTGAAAAAAAATATATATATAATAAAGGCTTAATTTAAAGAAGATTATACTAATGTACAGTACTAATGTGCTTTAAATGTACCAAAATAACTTTTGCATCCCTTATTACATGTTACATGTTATACAGTATGTTATATCCATGTTATATGTTACATATACATGTTATAACCAACGTTGTTGTATTAAAGACTAGACACAGTTTATTTACAGCTTCTCTCTTTTTGATTATATAAAAAAAATAAGACTTTAATTTCAAAATATTTACCAATGCCATAGCATAGGCGTAGTATTTGGTGTGAATCGAGGAGATTCATTCTGAAACTGTCAAGACAAAAGCATGCCCATTTTCGGGACTAGCTTAAAATCACTCAAAATCAGCCCTAATGGACGTATAGTTTTAGACACTAGGTATTGGAAAGTGGTTTTGAGTGGAATGATAAAAGTGCGAAAACAATATGTATCTTTAAATCCTGCTTCTAGCACTGTAGTGAAAAACAACAAAGGCACTGGATTTATATATTCTTGCAAAGCTGATGTGAATATCTATGTGGTTTCTCCTTAAGGCTGTTTTATTTTTTTATTTTTTTTACTCTTTCATAAATTCTATAGATTTATTTTAGTTTTCCTGATTCTAGCATACAAAACCCAGCTCGTTCAAAGGCAATTATCATCAATGTTAGCTCAGCAGACAGCAAACAGCAGAAATGCAGAAATTATTATAGTGCAGATCAAGCTGCAAATCGCAATCCACACTGTGACTCATTCATTTCATATTGCTTGTGACTCTGTTGGGACATCATTCATTCATTGGAACCCAAAGAGAGAGACAGAACATCCTGTGATACATAACAGACAAAGATATTCTGCCATTATGTTTTTTTTTTTTTTTTTGTATTTTGAGGGCACAAACATAGCATGATTCATGATCAGACACTTCTGAAGGACCAAAAATATCCCCCTTTGTATAGTTTCTACCTGCAAATAAATTACATTTATGGATGACCCCCCCTGCTCACACAGTTATTACATCTGGTCAGCCAGAGGCTGCTGATGCAGATAGCGTTTGACCACAGAAGCGTGACAACAGAAAAAAAAAAAAAAAAAAAAAGGCTTCTGGAGTCTCCTTAATACTTAGTGGCTCTGAACAGTTCTCTTTTTATTCATGTTGACTGTATTGATATGTGTTGAAAATAATAGAATTCTTCAGAAACTTGTTTCATAGTAAGAAACCATGCACTTGAGTGACATTGGAAAAGTTACAAGGTGTATTCACCATGCTCAAGATATAATAGATAGGCTTAGAATTTGGAATAACAGAGATTTGCCATTCAGGCATTTAATTATTTTTATGCTTGGGTAAAAAGTATTGCTCGCTCTCTCTGTCGCTGTGTATCACTTGAGAGAAGGAACATGGTGGTGAGCAGGTATTGCTGCTATTTTACAGGATGCCAGATGAGCTCAGTCATTGTGTTTTACTGTAGGAGAAAGTCCAAGCACAAAGAGGATTTCAAGCTGCGAGAATCAGTTTATGCTTCACTGAGCTTCCCATTAGTCCAGTCACATGCCAGTGCCTTCTTTCTGTACCCCAGAAACACATACCTTTTCAATTTCTCCCTCTTCAACCCTGTGTGTCAGTCTCACAGTCTATAGAGCCTTATGGACAGGGATGGTCTATTGGAATGTCATGTTCGGTCTTATAATGGCAATTGTCTTATAATTTATTGGTGCCATATTTTTAGACCTTTAAAAGCAGCAGAACTAATGACCCTCTCTTATGACCAGCTCTCAGACATCCATCTTACAGTACCTGGTACTGGTCTTACATGCCCCTGAATTACATATTTTCTTTATATGTCCCCAATACAGAGCCTTGTTTCATAAGGTTTGGCTTAGGCTTGATATCACCATAAGGCATTATAGAATTCTAATTGTCATAATTATATAGCTATAAAAACCAATAATCGCACAATCATAAAGAAGTCAGTGCACCAAAAATATACATTGTATCTTTGTGCTGCCCTGAAAAAAATAATAATAAATAATGATATTAATCATCATCATCATCATCATCATCATCATCATCATCGTGATCATATATATATATATATATATATATATATATATATATATATATATATATATATATATATATATATATTCCCCTCTGGAGTGTTTCTTTTATTTTATTGTACACATATACAGGACCACAATGTTAAAAACCCCCTTAAGGAAGGTGTATGAATGATAACACAAAGGTTGATCAAATTTAAGACCCTCATGTAACACACAAACTCTGGACTCTGAGCAAAGGCATAGTTGTGGAGGTGTGAGAGCTCTGCAGAAGACCAGCATGGATTGCTTTTTACTGGTTTTCTCCAGAGAGCTTTTTAGCCCTGCAGTGCCCTATCGATTCTATACTATTCTTGCTGACATGACCTACTGAAACGTCCACCTAGATTTCGATGCAGATTCGGATCATGCTTTTGAGGTTGCGAAAAGAAACTTGGGATTGCAGGACATTTAATTAAATGCACTCTGTAATGATTTTCAAAGTACTGCTTTTAGGCTTCAATTTATTATGAAATAGCAAATGAGGAGTGATCATTTGATTGTGCAGGAGGATGAACTGCACATTTATTGTCGATAATGGGTGTCTTGATGGTGATTTGCTCAGAATAACTGAAAAGATGACAATTTGCAATGAAAAATGGTGAAAATATTTTTTTTTTGCGAGTGCATAATAGCCGTGCTACTGTACTGCATTAGTGCATCACATCCATCCATTCATCTATCCATCCAATATCCATACTGCTTATCCTGTGTAGAGTCATGGGAAGCCTATCACAGGGAGCATATCAGCATTACTGTTACCGTTAAGCTCAAAGTGGACAACATTAACAGCCTCAATTAATATTCGATATGCAGTCAGACGACTTGAATGCTCAGATTGAAATCCATGCAACATTCTGCTTTAGGGTGCCAACCCACCACAGAGCACATGTGCACACACTCAAACACAAACAGGCAATTTGGAAGCACCAATTGAGGTTTCAATAAACTTCTCATTGGACTGTGCAAGAAAACCAGAGTATGCACACCAAACCTAACAAATATACTACATGCAAACCCACAGGTAAGGTTCAAATCCCTTACCCTGGAGGTGCAAGAAAACAATGCTTACCCTTAAGTTATTTGGCTACTGTGCTGCTTTCCTATAAGTCCATAAATAGTCCATATTGTTGCACATGTAAGGAATAATAAGAATGCTATTGAAAGAAAGAAAGAAAGAAAGAAAGAAAGAAAGAAAGAAAGAAAGAAAGAAAGAAAGAAAGAAAAAGAATGCAGTCTTATTTAAAATGAAGTTGGGAATTAAAGTTTATTATATTTTAATGACAGCACATCCTGACATGTTTCATTCATCTTATTCCACATGCCTATTTTTCATTAGTTAAAAAATTCTCAAAAATTCTCAAAAGGAGTTTTTTTTTTTTTTTTGATTACTTAAATCACAGTAGCTATAAATGGTCATTCCCTCGTGTGTCCTTTCTCAATCTGTTAATATAATATAGCTTGTTATGTTACAAAAAATTGTCACCATCTGGAAGACTGATGTCAGGAAATGTACTTAAATTAAAAAGTTTTACTCTCTCACTCACTCATTGTCTATACCACTTTATCATGCTTTATCCTGAATACAGGGTCATAAGGGGCCTGGAGCCCATCCCAGGAGTCTTAGGGCACAAGGCAGAATACACCCTGTACGGGGTGCCAATCCATTGCAGAGAATTCTTACTATTTTTTTGCAGAAATTTCTCATTATTACAACAATTATATTTTTGCTTGTCTGTCTATTTGTTTGTTTGTATTAATATATTTTTCTTCGGTTGCACAAAATCACTTTCATGTTTGGTAAATTACCCTAAAAATGCTAAATTTATCTGAACAGTGTGCGTTTTGCACTATTGGATAAAAACTTGCATAATCATTAAAACTTTTCATAGTTTCCTTCTGAAAACTTTTATCCTCAGTAGATTCTGTTATCAAATCTGATACACATATATATTTTTTCATAAATGAGCACATTAGTCTTGTAAAATCACTCTTAATCCTGTATACAGGGTCGCAGAGGGCCTGGAGCTCAGGAGACTTGGAGTGCACAAGGCGGGGTACACCCTGGACAGGGTGCCAATCCATCGCAGGGCACACACACACACACACACACACAAACTCAAGGGATTGGGAATAAACAGCTATGTAAATTTAAGAAAACCACTGAGGTTAACTAGGGAGCATAAAGAATGGACTGTGGACCACTGGAATAAGGTAATGCCATCTGACGAGTCCAGATTTACCCTGTTCCAGAGTGATGGCCGTATTGATGTAGAAAGAGAGGGAGATAAAAGTGATGCACCCATCATGCCTAGTGCCTTCAAGCTTGTGGTGCCAGTGTTATGATACATGGTTGCTTCTGTCAGGTGCATGTTCAGCAACATTATCTTCCCAAAAAATGAGGTCAGTTGACTACCTGAATATTCTAAATGACCAGGTTTTTAAAGTATGTTTTCTTCCCTGTTTTTTTTTATTATTATTATTAATTTACATAAATATGGATTTAATATACGTATAGATATATAAAATATAGAATGTAGAATACAGGTTACCACATATTAATTTAAACTTTATCAGGATACATAATCAAATATAATAATAACAAAACAATGGCAATGATTTTTCCAAATTTATAGAAACATTACAGATATGCTATGGACTATGATGAAAGTTAGTGTGAATTTGTCTGTCCTGAAAACTTGACCCAGAAATCCAAAATGATGGTACCATTTTTTAGCCCAATCATTCTGAATCCCCAAGCTTGATTTAATATCACTGTAGCCTTGGAGCTAAAAGTTCAATTCCACTCTGGAGCTAATTTGCACCTGCTCAAAGTAAAGCCCACCATAATTGTCATAGTAGTGCAGAAGATGGAGTGCTGCTCTCCTCCCATTCGTCTGTGAAGGGACACTGTGACTGGCATCTGAATTACCTGCAATCAGTACATAACCACTGCCTGCCAATACTGATGGTGCCTGAGCATGTCACCAATGCTGCCCGCACTGCTTCATAGGCATAGATACCCTCTCCTACACTTACCGTTACTCAAACATGAACCTCTGGACATTTCATGGTTTGCTTTAATTCTTTCGGTTTTGTTATGAAACATCACTGTTTACACACAAGCATTTGACCGTCACTTACAGAGTTAGAGAGTGTTGCTCTTACTGTACTAGAGTGCCTGTTTACTTTAAGTCTTTTAGGAACACACACACACAAGTACATCCACTCTGTAGACTTTGGTTTAAAAAGAAAATTATTATTATCAATAATAATAATAATAATAATAATAATAATAATAATAATAATAATATATTATTATTATTATTATTATTATTATTTATTATTTATTATTATTATCAATAAACCAGATGTTCTCACAATTTTGCATTCAGACTTTATTGTTTTGTTAAAAATAAAAATAATAATAAAAATACTCTTTTTTGTTAACGATATCAAACTATAATTTAAATTTGTGAACTTTTGAAGTCAAGTGGGTATTATTTATAGTTGTGGTTGTTTTAGATATTGAGATATTGAGGTTTAAATGAAACCTGTTCAATACACCCAAATAAATAGAATAATACAAGGAGCATTAAAGTCAACCCAGGTCTTTGATTGTGTGGAATAACACACAGTTATGAGAGTAAAAACTGCCTGCTACACTAATGCAGTTATGCCACTGTTATACTAGTGCATACAATCAAGGTAGAAGGTTTTTTGCTTTGATTCTATGGCCTGCTTCATGTCTGAAATGCTGGCCTCCCAGGAACTCCTTTAATGACCAAAAACAAGTGTTGTTCATAATTGATTGTTTTGTACAGTTCCCGCAGACAGATGCATCTCTTCTACAAGTTGGTGACACCTTATCCATTGATTTTCAAGGATCACACATACCTCTCACTGAATGTACACAGAACAACTGCAGTGCACTCTGAGCCACTTCGGCCGGGATCCTTATTCAGGAACATATCACCTTTTTTTTTTTCTTTAAAGTTTGCACCAGTCAAATTCTTTATTGTGACTAAATCACCAAAGAGACTCATCACCAGTGCTTGAGGTCCTCAAAAAAAATTAACAATTGGTTTTACACCTTCCTTCACAAAATAAATAAATAAATAAACAAACAAAAAATGTAATTATCACAAGTCCTGGTTTGACTTAAATGCCCCTCTTATAATACTGTAACTCTGATAATGGTGGTTTGTGAGTTCCACCTCAGTAACTATACATAAATACAGTTGTTCTAAATATTCATTAATAATTTTGCTGTGCATTTATAAAACAATGTTGTAAATATTTTTGAAAAGCCATGACTGTTTGTAGCAATGAATAATATATATTTAATTTCTGTGTGTAGATTATTGACTGTCATTACTGGCATTATCTCATACTATACTACCTACATACCTATATAAATAACACATAAACACATAGACACAGTCTCAGTGTTTAAGTCTAGGCTAAAAACTTATTTATTTAGCCAAGCATTTTTGTAAATAGATTAACCTTAGGTAAAGAAGCAGATCTGGGGGACTCATGGACGTAGAGTATTCTGGTGAACTGGTATGTTTAGATACTGTCCTCCCCACTCTCATTGTTCACTCAGGTTTGTTTGACGGTGAGGTGATTGGTTGCTTTACATCTCAGGGAGCCCTCATGTTTGTGTTTCCTTCTGGCTTTTTTTTTCCTTTTAGTTATGCTGTTATAGTTAGTCCTGTCGGAGTCCCTGCTTGCACTTTGCACTAATATACATTCACCTTATACATGTTGACTGTGACCAGACCTAACTGCCATCTCTCCTTATTTTCTGTTCTCTCCTTTTCTGCTCTATCTCTCTCTCTCCCTCTCTCCTTTCCCTCTCTCTGTCTCTCTGTCGAGCTATACATGTCGCTCCTGAGTTGCCAGTGATCCAGACCCCTCTGCCCTCTGAAGCCGTCTAACCCGTCCTGGTGTCCTGCTTCTGGTTGGAGATCTCGTCGCATGGATGCCCCGTGTGGTCTGCCTGGATTCGTATGGTAGCTGGGGATGGTTTCCATTAAGACTGTCCTATCATCGAATTGATGCTGACAGCTGTTCTCAGGGGACCTGTGACTTCAGTTGTTCGATAGCTCAGGACTGGAATCTCCTACAGTCTACCTGAGCCTCCAGGAACAAACTGGACTCCTTTTAATTTTAATTTTAACACATCTCCTGTTACACTGAATTTCCAGTACACATTATTATGCTGACCAATCCCTGCTCTCCGTTATCACCCAGATGAGGATGGGTTCCCTGTTGAGTCTGGTTCCTCTCAAGGTTTCTTCCTATTACCATCTCAGGGAGTTTTTCCTTGCCACCGTCGCCCTCGGCTTGCTCATCAGGGACGATCTTATCATTTTGATTCATACACATTGCATACAAACTTACTTCTTTTTATTGTGTAAAGCTGCTTTGCGACAATGTCAATTGTTAAAAACGTTATATAAATAAAATTGACTTGACTTGACTTGACTTGACATAATATAAGCTGTATCTATTAAGTTAGGTAAGACACTGTTAATTAAAGAAAAAAAGGGAAAAGCTATAATTAAATATTTATTTATTTGTCACACATACATACTGCATAATGAATTTATTTCCTTTGCATATGCCAGCTTTGGAATCTAGGGACAGAGCACAGGGCAAACCAAAAGTGATATACAGTAGTGCTCCTGGAGCAGATGGGGTTAAAGGCTCAACAGCTCAAGAACTGAACAATGGCAGCTTGGTGGAGCTGGCCTTAAACCAATCTTCTGATGAGTAATTCAGAGCCTTAACCCGCTGAGCTACCAGTGCATTATAATCTGATCATTGTGGATTCTAACATGATCTTTAATCTATAAAGCATTATTGAATATCACTTTATAAATGTATTAGAACATGTTCATCATTTATTATAGATACAACATTTCATGTAAAGTCCCCCAGTATTGCCTTAATGCAATATAATTTGCTTATAGTTTACTGAAAATATACTCTTCACTAGTAACCTTACCAAGTATTGCTTTATTGATGCTTCATAGCGTATGTTTATGGCTTATTATCAAAATGACTTTTATCATATTGCTTTTATGAATATACATGTATTATCATTTTTTGCACTCTTAGGTTATTACAGATCTGATCTTCATGACAGCATTAATGTGTATAAATCCAGTTGGTGACTATGCATTGTATTTGTGTGTATTTTCTGATGCACCAGACGATCGGTAGTGTCTAGCAGGGCTGAGTCTGAGCTCGCAGTGAACAATTTACTTTTTAGCTCCAACTCCAACGTACCACCAAAGGTCGCTATTTTAAAATCTGCCCTTTATTGACACTGTAAATCTTACCTGCTCATGTTTGCTCAGTCTTTTTCAATCTTTTATCCATGATACCTACCATCCCCCTTTCAACATTTCAATGCTTCTGGATATGTATCACTTCCGCAGACATACAAGACGAAAATTTGAGTTGCTGCAAAGCTTTTTCCTGCTTCATCATTGAGGGTTTATGACTCTTTGTCCTTCATATAAAGGACAGTATGGTCTGTTCAATAAAGCATTTGCACTGATGGACAGAAATGCACCCAGTAGATCAAACCCCATTGACTGTCAGCAGAATGCCTGTTTCTTTCATCTATTTGAGAGATCTCAGTGTGACACACACAGGAAATCTCCTTTAGAAACAAATTGATACAGTTACAGTATAGAGACTTTAACCCTATTTGTGCTGGCTGAGTTATCTCTTTCTCTTTATTATCATTTCATTAAAATAAACACCTAATTCATGGAAGCCTCATGATGTCCTCACATGGTTAAAGGTTACAGAAAAATCACATGCATGATATTATATACATTCAGAAATGTATATGTAAATGCAATGTAAATGTAAATGCAATTACATTTACTTATCTGTTAAAAGCAGTTTCATGGAAACATTTTCATAATTTAAAGTGAAACACTCTATACACTATATTGTACAGTATATAAATTTTATATGAAGTTAAATATTTCACGCCTTCTATTCTGTTCGTTTGTTTTCATTTCAATTATGTTGGCAAATGACTCATGAATCAGGATCTCAAAAATATTAGTATATTTCCTAGAAATTAATCAACAAAACATTTCCAACTTCATTTATGCACTCAGTAATCTTGGCCAGAGGTCCTGCGAAGTAATATGACAAAAGACAATCAGCAACGCCATGAAAGCCTGTCAGAAGAGGGAAGCATAAAGTGCTCGAGAATGTCTTGGTAGAGGCTGTGTTGATTTGGACGATAAGCAGACCAACACCAAATCACAACTGACTCTGGAAACATCACATTTGCCTCTATTTTCCCCTGGTCACTGGGACCTTTGTTTCAGACTTTCATCTGAAAAGAGGACTTTGAACTACTAAGCGATGGTCCGGTTCTCTCTTCATCAGGAGGTACTAGAAATGCAAGCCCATTTCCTTCTGTGGTTTACCGTCCTGGTGGATAATGTTGATGTATCATCTCCTGGACAACTGTCACGTCACCAGTTTTTCCTCTGTACTGTACTGAACTAGACCAAGAGATAGAATTTATACTGTGTGAATAGTAATTTACTGAAACACAAAATTAAAGATTGTAATATTTTGAGAAACTGTAGACCGTAATTAAAATGAAAACAAAAAGACTTGAAATATTTCCTTCTATGTGCAATGCCTTTTGTCACTAGACCATACCTACCTGTTATCTCTTGATATCCCATGATAACATGCCTGTGATACCATGAAGACAGTCCCGGCCTCGGCTGATGCAGACAGCTGTTCTTGGAGCACTTGTGACTTTTGTCACTCAGTGGTTCACAGTTTTGTTCCTGAGCGTCCAATAACGAACTGGACTTCATATTAAACTTAAACACGTCATTTGTTATTTTAAACTTTCAGCAGCCTATCACACAGTATGACTGCTGATCAGAGGTGGAAAGTAACGAATTACATTTACTCGCGTTACTGTAATTGAGGTTTGTGTGTGTGTGTGTGTGTGTGTGTGTGTGTGTGTACTTCTTCTTTTTAAAGTAGTTTTTAAAATGTGTAATTTAATTTTTACTTAAATGTGTTTTGTTTGAAGGATTGTAATTCGCTACATTTTAAATCATATGCGCTACTGAGAAAAACAAATGAATGAAAATGCAAAAAAATATTCTGCTTTGTATAAATGCTTGGTTGCGCTCGCGTGTGTGTATCGTGTCCTCGTCGCGCGCCGCTCCAGACTCCACTCCAGGTTTTCTGACTGTCCCCACATCGGCATCTACCTGACCTTCCACACGCTTGCTTCCGCCCGGAGAGTGACGTCATCAACCAGCGTGACCATATATAAACCGGAAAGAGACGCGGGAAAGAGGAAAGAGATTGAGATTTTGGCGTTTTGGTATTTGGTTGTGACTTTTTGGCTCCCATTGACTTTGATTATTGCTTTGGTTGGTCTTTATATATATTTGTAGCTAATTTCACTGTATGTTTGTGCACTCACCAGTAGTAGGGGCGTGGCTGCCATTTATTTTGGGAAGAGGGAATTTATTCACTGTTTTTGGTTTAGGGAGTCAGAGAAGGTACCTGTATTTTTGTTTGTGTTTTTTTCTTTCTTTTTTTTTTTTGTTGCAGGTAATCTAGCCACTAAATATAAATACCATTTAGTTTATTATTTTGGCCTGGGTCCACCCTGAATCTGATCCTCCTCCTGTTGTGTGTGTGTGTGTGTGTTTGTAAAGTAATACAAACCTCATTATTTCATCAGTTAATGACTGGATCTAGTTCTTTCTGCCATATACCAATATTTCCATACAGTTTAAATATTTAAATGACCATATTTAAGTGACCACTTTGATTTTCAAGCACAAGAAAGCCAACAGCTTTATTATGCAAAGATGTTCCTTCAGTTAAAAATAACTAGTTTGAGATTTATATCTGCTCATCTTTTTTTTTATCTATGCTAGAATGCCTCGTCCCACCCCCACTGTTAAAAAAAAAAAAAAAAAAAAAAATACTCAGTAACATTTACTCTGAGTAATTTTTTTTTTTTTATGAGCCACTTTTTACTTTTACATGAGTAGATTTTTATAATGGTAACTTTACTTGTACTCCAGTAAAATTTCATTGAAGTAACAGTACTTTTACTTGAGTACAAAATTTTAGTACTCTTTCCACCTCTGCTGCTGATCAATTCCCAAATGAGGATGGGTTTCCTGTTGAGTCTGGTTCCTCTCAAGGTTTCTTCCTTATGCAATCTCAGGGAAGATTTTCTTTGCCAAAAAAATACAGACTAACATGAACTAAATGGGTCTCTGGAGAATGTTAACGCCACATGTAAGGATGTTTACACTCCGTTACTGCTATTGCACTTACCTCAGCATTAATGAAATACATGTGTGCATTGCTTAACATCTTTAAAATTTTCTAATTAATATAGGCCATTATGTGATTTTATATGTATATATATATATATATATACAATATATACTTAATAGTGCTATTTGGGATACTGTAGTGTAACCTTCTGTTTCACTTCCAACTTGACATTTCTCTTGTTTTATTTTGCTCCTGCTACAGTATAAATTGCACTGGCTTTGCTGCATTTGGGAGCCAAGATGAACTTTCAGAAAGTTTTTTTTTTTTTTTTTTTAATTAAGCAGCTAGATAACATTACAAGTCTCCAAAGATGAACAAATGTTGTATAAATGATATATATGATATACAAACTATGTGTGGGAAGATTTTGCATTCATTAAAGTATTTATGGTTATGTCTACTACCAGTGTTCTTCATTTCTGAACTATGTCATAACATTAGGGGGGAAAGAACATATATGCAGTAAATGATGCATGAGCAGAAACATGTAGTATGATAAAGTGCTGTGGTCAACTACTGAAGTGAAACTAAATGTAGTAGAGGAGGAAGCTGATGATGCATTGTAAACTGTAAACACTGTAAACACTTTTTGTATTGATTTTAATGTTTCTTATGACCTTCAACGGTCTTTGTAATTAAGACGAAACTCAACATTTCGGTTATTAATTTGATGCTCGATACAAAAATCACAATTAACTCCTACTAGTTAATAGATACTAAATTGCATAATGTACAGTACAGAACATAAATGACCAATGACACAAATGCAGGATGATTGTAACAAAACTGCTGGAAATGATATAATTTTGTAAAATGACACAAAATTCACATTGATTTAATTGAAATCATTTTGACAAAATAATTTGGCATTTGTATTTTTTACCACCTTCGTGACTGAAATATCATTTTTGCAATTCTTATTGCTTTATTTGTATTGTTTTCCCTTAAAGGTGAAAAAAAAGCTATCTCTTATTTCAAACCATTTTTAAAGGTGAACGATACATACTAAAGGTACAAAAGATGTACCATTTGTGGCAGAATCCCAGTGAGAAGAAATGGTGTAGCTTAGCACCTTTATATCAGAGTGTGTTTTCTATTTTGCCATTTTTCTGCTTGAATGGTCTAGCAGACTGAATCCCAGATAGACAATATGAAGCCATGACCCAACTCTATTCAGGTCAGTTCAGCTGGCTTTTGTGTAGACTGACAAGTGGATGCAGAAGATCTTCTTTGGTTCTTCCAGGAAGCACAGTGAATGATTCAGGAGCTGATCCAGAAAAGATTGGAGACAGAGCTACCTGACGCAGGCCCACTGCAATGAACTTACAGTTATTTTATCTATTTATTTATTTTTGCGGGCATGGGTCGAGAGCAAGCCGCACCCAAACAAGAAGCAAAAGCGGTGCCTCTTCATAGCTAATGTGTCAGGTGACTGAGCACTAGTGATGGCATGACAGCGACATACAAGCCAGTGGATCAGAAGGGTGTCCAGCCTCTCGTGTCCCGCCACTGTGGTCCCTGACTCTGGAGACTCTGGTCTCTGCCCACTCTCCATACCCCTCTGAGAAGTGGCCTGCTGTGAGCTTTGCCCTGCAGCCCCATCCTGCTGAGAAAATCAATTTGCCTCCCTGCTTCACTGAGAGCATCACTCTGCCACACTGCCCAACTGAGAACGTCGCTCTGCCACCCTGCCTGACTGAGGATGTTTTTTTTTCCTTCCCTCCCACTGTGACAGGGCATTACTCCTCCTCTTGCTTTGTGGTGTGTGTCGCTGCATCCACTCACAGGGCAGAGAGCCACACCTTCAAGAAGGACTACAAGAAGAAGCACAATTACAGCACGATAAAATTATTTGATTTACATAATACATTATGTTATGAAGCTGGGGTCAACTATGATACAGCACCCCTGGAGCAGAGAGGGTTAACAGCCTTGCTCAAGTGGCAGCTTGTGTCTGTTACAGGAGCTCTGCTCTTGCGTCCGCCTCCATATCCGCCGCTAAATGCTGACATTGTTGTCAGCACATATTTCACACATATTTCATAGGGGTATATGTGTTTAGGTAACTGGCTCAAGTCCGTGTTGTTAGATGCAAATATAATATGCTACATATTTTCCATAATCTATGAATCAAATTGTAGAATATGTCTAAAATTATATAATTTTTAAGCATTTCACAGTAATGTGTGGTGGACTGGAAGAGGCAAAAAAAATGGTTATGTTATGTTATTTATTTGAAAAATGCACATATGTTGTTGTGACGGACCTGTGTTTAACAAGTGATCTGACTTTGCATACGCATGTAATATGAATAGGATATGAGTGACACTCCTATCGTGTTCACCAACTTTAAATTACAGATGTGATCCTGTAGACTTTGGTTTTTACAGATGAATATTCCATTTTCCTTTTCAGTTGCATGTGATGCAAGCATATGTTTCAAAGCGAGAAAGCAGAGCCATTTTTAACTGTGTTGTCTGTCACCATATTGAAAACCTAGCAGAGCAGTGAGACATATCCAACCTCAGTTCTCTTCATAAATTGAAAAATTCAAATGGAGACCATGACAGACGTGAGATACCATTCCCCTGTCTAAATCCCTGGACATGTGTGGAGCTCCTCAATTTTTAAATCTTTGAAACTCTAATGGAGTAAGTCCTCAGTCCTCAGCCTGTCTGTCTCTCTGACACCCTCTTAAATCCTCGTGTTGTCCCTGTCAGCATTTACACCATAGATCATGGCAGACTACAAACTATAGCTAGTATTAAAAATGCAAATACAGACTTCTGGTTCTCCTCATACACACACACACACACATTAAATATTGAGTTTTGCTGCCCTTTTCAGTGTGGCACGCAGAATTACTATGAGGACAGAGGTAGACATCGTGTCCAAGCGCTGAGCCAAAATTCGAGCTGACGGAATGTAAATCTTTTCGTGATTTGTGCTTGTAATTAATAGGGTTATAGTGCAGATGCTCACACATTTGAGGAGCATTTTCCAGGTGGACGGGGTACATTATGCGCATTGTGATGTATGCATATGATGTACTGTGTGCTCATGCGTCGGTGTGGTGCAGCCAGCTGGTGCATTAGCGCCTCTGCATCATACCTCAGTTTGAACAGAGTCACGGCTCTCTGCACCATGATGCGTCACAGCTCAGTATGAATAAAAATGTCATCCTATAGATGCCTCCTGGATCCCAGCTTCATATGTAGAAATGTCCTCACTTTATTGAATCTGTGTGTGATTTCCATGTCCCAAGAGGATGGGGGAATTGGTCAAATTGCCCACAAATGCTACAGAAAATGAACGAAAATCTTCTAAAATTTGCAGGTAAAACTGTTAGTGTAAAGTCTTTCTTTACACAAGATGGCAAGATCATGAATACTTTTTTTTTTTTCTTCATCAAAGATGGCACATGGTTGCAAGTGTATGATTAGCTGGAACTATGTTGCCTTCGGATATTCTGTAACAATTGACTTGAGCAGTTATTAAAAACCTCATTTATCACCATGTACCCAACCATAATGTCAATAACTTTTGTGTGTATTACAGTTATACAGCAGGTTTTCAGGTCAGTGTAATCAAGATGTGCTGAATTCAGGAGAGTCATTTCATTTGAAAGTGCCCCTTTTATTTTTCCATAAGCTTTGTCACATTATAACCATGGCTTTATGAACAGCTCCCCTTGCTATCGTTTATATATATATATATATATATATATATATATATATATATATATAATAGTTATAGTTGCATGTATAAGATATAGAAGAAAACCTGACATTATGGAGTTTCATAAACAATTAACCAAACATTACGAGGCAATATGCCCTTACGCAAAAGAAATATATATTTCTTTAACTGTCAATATATTAAATGATTTAGTGCTCTGATCTACTAGTAAATTGAAAAGTTTTTATTATGGTAATATTCCTTGTTGCTACACTAACTGATAATAATTAATAATTAACAGAAAATAAAGATATTCTTATTCAAAAATATATTCACAATATACAAATAATATATTGTATTAATATATAAGAAATATTGCTAAATACATAAGGAATTGCCTATATATTAAAATATATTTAAACATATATCTTGATGTATGTAATTTTATATTCAACAATATACTTCATAATATATTGAATTTGATTGAATATATCTATTTCTTTATATTTTTTAGAATATGCTTATATGTTAATTTAGTTCGAACAAAATGGACTTTATAGGCATTAATCAGAGCACAACGAAAAAGTAAAAGTGTGGGTATAATTCTTAAACATGCATTAAGTTTCAATAAAGTTTCAAGAGAACAAATATAATGTTTATTTTGTCTTTTTTGAAATACAGTGTATCCATTCATATATTGCAATATATTAATAAATATCAGCATATAAGCACTAGTTTCCATTATATGGAAATTTATTATTTTATATATTGCGTTATATTTTATATATTGCCATATATATTTTTTTTCCATAAGGGTAAATTCTACCTGATATTATACAGGCATATAAGCACCAACGTGACATTATAAACTAGACATTATAAACCTGACATAATTAAATCATGCAGGTATAAACTCAAGCCATACTGTACATTATGAACTTGACATTATAAACCTAACAGGTTGACATTATATGAAGATGAAGCAGATAGAATTTAATGATATAAACCTTACATTGTGAACCTGAAATTATAGTGCCTGGTGCTGTACATATGCCATGTAATGTATTGTACATGGATCTATATGGTACTTATGAGAGTTTTAGGAGCCTTATGTGAGACATCATAAAAGCAATATGACATGAGAGGGCGTGCAGTTATACTGGATGTACTGGAGGTATATACTGAAGGTTCTGAGGTTGAATCACAAATCACATTGATCTGGGGTTAGAGAGGGATTTGGGATTCAGCCTTGTGTTTGAAGCTAGTTGGCCATCTAGATTGTGTTAGCCATGCGCAAAACAAAAAGAAACTGTTCAGATGCAATTCAAACCTTTCAAACTTAGAAATTAATTTAAGATGACATAATGTTAGCACATGTGTTTTCTTTGCTGAAAGTGCTTCTGCGACTGGTTTGGCTCTGCCCTCATTCCTGTACTTACCTACTTTCACCCAGGCTGGCAACTGACAGTTGTGTAATTAATGATTGTAGAACACCTGTGATGTGGAGTGATATATATATATATATATATATATATATATATATATATATATATATATATATATATAGTTAGACATCCCAGTGCTGTCCTGCTCTATATAACCGCTCAAAGAATGCCTCTAGTCCAATCAGACTACTTGGTTAAAGCTAACTGTTCTATAATCAACTTTAGACAGTGTATTTTACGTTAAGAATACATTTTTGAAAAATTGTGAATGCACTGTTGCTAAAATATGTTTACCCAAGATCATGTTATTTTTATACTGATACATCAGTTCAGATAGTATGGCAAGATATTATGCAAGTGGCATCTTGCTACCTGCAATAATAGACTAAAAGGCTGCAGTTTTTCTAATATTCTGTTTTCTATTTCTTTAGTCTTGATCAAATCTTGAATTTAAGTCTTTGTCAAATTATATTTATCAGAAGCTTTAAATATCCACATGAATTTCTCAGTTGTTATGATGGGTCATGCAGCCCTATGAGTGCTACTCTTAAATAGTTGTAAGCAAATATTAATTTAATAATAGCTGATTACACTCCTTTTAAAGACAATTGATCACATTTGTCCCATTTTTATTTATGTAGCAAAGCTTATCTATGCTCACTGCATTGACTCTGATGATTAGGTTCTGTTGTCAGCATAAACAAGATTTTGCATCATCGTTATTTTGTCCTTATTACATTCTGTTGCTGTGTTTATTTCAAGCTGAACATTTTCAGGGTCATCTTCCTAACTGATAGCTGAAGAACTAGTGCATCATTAAAGAGAGCAGCTGCTGTGCCTTCTCACCACATCACTCCCTCAACTCTTGTATTCAGCATAAATGCTTTCAAAGCTGTGTGATTGAGCAGGCTGTTTTTTTTTTGTTTTTTTTTTTTCTCACAGAGAGGCTCCCTGCCATTTAAGACAAAGCTGGGAGACAAATGTCGAGCATGAGAAACATCTGTTGGCAGTGGGAGTCAACTACAACACTGCAGAAATTCCCAGCTGCTTCTTCTCATCCATTTTGCCACCTGTGCTGTTTTAATGCATAATGCAGTGCTAAAGAGCATGTCCCTCTGCCCTCTCAGTCTCATTACGAGCTTCTTTACTTGTCTTTCATAACCAGTTATTGTCCTGCTGGTCCTTTAGCACAGATTAAGTAGTCTACTTACCGCGCTCAGCCTTCTAACGCTTTTATTTTAAGATGCTTTATGCATAAAACTTGCGTAACGATTGTGATATTTTATTGTCATGTTCTCGTCAAAAAGCTGCAAATTGCCTAATCAATGAAGTACGTTCATATACCCAATGGAGCACCTTTGTATTACTAGCCATTACTACGGTTTCAAAACAGAATTTAATGGACAACCAATTAGTGCAGTACCAACGGAGTACATGTGTGGAGTTTTAGTGAATGCAAAGGTCTGTGAGTGCAGTGTGTCAGAGCAGAGGGGCAGTATCCGGCAGCACTCTGCCATAAATCATTATGCTTTAATTGCTTGGTCAATACTGGCAAGGCCAAATCAGATGCATGCAGATGTGACACTCACTATGAAGCGAGTTTCGAGCGTTGCTTTCAATTGCCAATGGTCTGGAATGTTCTAAATGTCAATAACTTTCCCCTTAAGATTTCCTCAAACTCCAGAATGACATTGCTGGATTACCATAGTGGGGCATAAAATGGCTAGAGACAGCTTATACCAAGCTGTCTTGCTTTATGTTCTTTAAGAGGGATCAATACTGAATATTTGAATAGATGCAGCAGTGTTTATGGGGATGATCTGAGCAGTAGCTGACAGATGAATGCCAACTTTCTATTTTCTATGCATTGTTAACTGGACACTTGATATAGTTCAAAATGCCACTTTTGTATTGTTGTAGAGCTCTAAAGGTTCAGTTTTATTCCTTCTTGGGGGCTATTTAATCAAACAATGTGGCAAAATTAGCCACATTAAAAATTTTTTTTTTTTTTTTACTTTTTAAACCACTTTAGCAACGTTAACTAAGAAACAAATCTAGTGATGTTTTGAGCTGACGTTAGTGAAAACTCTGTGCTTGTGCAATCCACTCACTAGGAAAATTGTCCCAATGACCAATCATGGACCTCCACTGATCCCAATGAGTAATCACTGACCAACACTGGTTCCAACCAATCATGTATCACCATTGTTCATTACACCTAATTGTGAATTTAATACTGATTCCCAATGACAGATCACAGATCTACACTCTTTTTCTGTGACTAATCATGGCTTACTAATGTTCCCGATAGCCAATCACTGACCACCACTGCATCTCAATAACCAAGCGTGTCATCAATCATGTTACCAATTAATGTCATCACAAAACAATCTTTTTGAGCATGCATTAAGTACAAAAAGTACACTGAAAGTGTCATAAAATTGGGCTTTGAACTCTCCATGCTTACACTTGCCCTATTTGTGTCACTGGCATGTCTCGAAAATGAGTTTTCCACATTACACTTTTTTGGACACTACTTTATTCAGGATTAGAATTGACACTCGATCACATTTAGTTAGTTTAGATGGCATCATTCTTATTCAGTATTTGACAGTGTGTGGGGGGTTGTGTGACGAGATGGAGGAGGGAAAGTGTGGACAAATTGCTTCCTGCATTGCTAAAAAAAAGTTGCTGAAAAGAATATTGTACAGTGAAACTACCCACAACATGATTAAACCTCAGTTATTAAACATAGCTGGTGTTCTCTGAAATTTGAGCGTTACGGTGAATTTGGCCTAGAAAGACAAAACATAAAGCAGGAGGTAACTAACAATAACTATTTTTTATTTAGATGTGTATTTATTGTTCATTGTGTACCTTAGTGTTAATTACATTTCTGCCACATTACTTGTATGTTAAATTAATTGCACATTTCTACAGGGAAAAATTACAGATAACCATGAACGTAATGAAACGAATGAATGAATGAATTAAAAATGAATTAATAAATGTTGCAAAGCTGAAGAAAGTGCAATACTCTAACAGTTAAATTAAGATGCAACTATGTGTGTATTATATTTTGTGACCAAGACTATTATTTAAAAGTCAAAACAGAAACTTAACTACAGAAAGAATCTATGTGTATTACCCAACCAACTTTGGTACACAAGCTGAAGGTTCATGATTTTCCCCACAGTGCTTAAAATTTTGTTTCAAAGCAATCAGAAGTGTAAATATTAGTGATGGGAATCATAAGGGATAATTCCAATCCCATATGATTATATCACAACACCTAGGTGCCGATTCAATTTGTGGTGCCAGTTAGAACAGTCGCCTTGCAACTCCAGGTCCTGAGTTCGATTCCTGCTTTGGGTCTGTGCGCATGGAGTTTGCATGTTCTCCCTGTGCTTGGTGGGATTTCCAGGGATTTCCAGTTTGGGGTTCCCAAATTGCCTGCAGAGTGTGAATGTGTGTGAAAGTTGACCAGAGCTCCTATGACAGTCGTACAAGATGGGAATGGGTATAACGGTCTATATATAGGTATAAATCGGCCTCCATGGTGCATAGTTGGGCTACAGAGGTTCCTACATGGATGGATTCAATTTGTATCACAATTTTATCATTATCCCAATTCTATATATTTTTTCAACTTTTTTTATTATTGTAAACAAACTCATTAGCAGATAATTCACATCGCATGGGACACTGAACAGCTTGAGTTTTTTTTAATGATGGTATCTTTGAAATTCACAGGATAACATTAGCTAATGTAGTGCACTTGTGTGTGAGAGAGACGGCTAGGCCATGATTATCCAGGATGTCCATGGACAGCCAAATGAAAGGGGATAGTTGGTGTGTAGTTAATTAAAGCAGATGGCTTTCACTCTTTTTCATCTGTGGAGAACATTTTAATAAACGTTAAACAGTGGAATATTTACCCATGCAAATGAAAACATGAAATGAAATCAAAGTTCATTATATAGCATTTTTTTAATTATGCATGAATAAAGTGCTTTACAGCAAAAACAAACAACAACAACAATAATAATAATAATAATAATAACACAAATCTTATATAGATACATTAAATATAAAGTTGATGGAAGACACGCAGACATTTATGGTGTGTCATTTATGGGTATTTGTTCTATAGACTATATATGAACTATAGTTCCATATGGTGGCTTAGTGGTTAGCATGGTCGTCTTGAACCTCCTGGGTCCAGGTTTGATCAGCGTTTGATTCCCACTTCTGTCTCTGTGTCCATGGAGTTTGCATGTTCTACCCGTGCTTGGTACGTTTCCTCCGGGTACTCTGGTTTCCTCCCACCGTCCAACGGCATGCAGATTAGGCTAATTGGTGTTCCCAAATTGCCCATAGTTCGTGAATGAGCATGTGAGAGTGTGTATGTATAGTATGTGTGTGCCCTGCGTTGAATTACCACCCCATCCAGGGTGTAAGTCGTCTCGTGCGCTAAGTCTTCTGGGATCGGCGCCAGACCCCCCACAACCCTGTGTACAGGATAAAGAGGTCTAGACAATGAGTGTGTGAGAGTAAGTGAGTTCCATATGTAACCACAGTTTGTAATACACATTAAAGTGTTAGAAAAACCTTCCTTTAATCTGGAAATGCTTTATTCTCTGTAAAGTGACTACAGGTTATGGAAACAGCATGGCAGTGTTCAGTGTGGAAGAGGATTCTCAAGGAGATGTAATAGCATTTTTGCCTTTATTTAATCTTGTGTTGTTTACCTCTTTGTGTTCACACTAAATGGAACACTGGAAAGAAATGAAGAAAAGTTAAGAGCTTAGATTAAACAATGTGAAAAAAAATGTGATTAAGCAAGAGCAAGTAATTAGTTTACTTCATTTTCACTCACTGCCAATATGAAGAAAAAAGCTTGATGGCCTACCCATCCATGTAATGAGGTCCTTTATCCCGATTAATAGCCCTATTTGTAAGAAAATGTCGTGTGTATTACATGGCCATTATATGTCAGGGATAAAACATGATAGGGAATTCTCTTATAGGAAAACAATCAACTAGTCAGTGGTGTGAAGCAATGTGACATACACCTCTTTTATCTATTTAGCAAAGTAGGATAGAAAAACTGACAAAAAAAGAATGTTTTTTTTTTTACCATTTTATTGAATTTTTTTAAATAAGAAAAAATCTGTCTGGGTCATTTTTTATATTAAATGTATTTCTATATCACTAATATAAATAAATTAAATTCTAAATAAAACTTAATTATATGTAATTATATGTAATAAAAATATTAGTTTTTTTTTGTTTGTTTGTTTTCTTCTGCTTACACATGTTTGAGTAAATCTGTATGATTTTGACAAGAGTTGATATGTCAATAATTAGATGACTGGGTGATCATATCTCCAAAGCAGGGTGTTCTGGGTATGCAGTGGTTAGTATCTACAAAAAGTGTTCAAAGGAAGGAAAGCTGGTGACCTGGTTGGAGGGTCATGGGTTCACTGATGTTTGTGGGGTCTGAAAGACAGCTCATATAGACTGATCTCACAGAAGAGTTACTAACAAAGTTTATCCTGGCTATGAGAAAAGGTGCCAGGACACAGAGTGCATCACAGCTTGGGGGGAAATGGTTAGCCTGTGGAGGCAGTGTGATGCTCTGGGCAATGTTCTGCTGGAAAACATTGGGTCTTGACATTCATATGGATGTTACTTTCCTACCACCTACCTAAAAATTGCCGCAGACCAAGTACACTCCTTTAAGGCAATGGCGTTCCCTAATAGAAGTGACCTCTTTCAGTGTGATAATGCACCTGCCGCATGGCAAAAATGGCTCAGAAATTGTTTGAGCAAAATGACAAGTAGTTTTGACTGACTCATGACTTCTTTTGTAAATGTTAAATAGTTTCTGTCTCCTTACAGAAAGCCTCCGTTAAATAAAAAATAACTGACCAAGCATTAGAACAAGAATGTTTACATAAGCCTGTATAGGTGGAATGTCCTTCAGATCTTTTTTTTTTTTTTTTCTAAATACGTCAACATTATAGCATTGGGCACTGCAGTATAATAAACACCTTCATAGGGGAAAAAAATCTAGAAAAATCTAGAACCTTGACTTTATTTATTTATTTATTTATTTATTTTCCAGGTGATAGGTTCTGTTGTTTTCGGGGCTGGGTTGCTAGCCTGACAGCCAACCATTCTCATTTCTTATCTGCGCTTTGGGACCAGTAAGGATTAAGAGCCTGGCCCTTGCCGAGAGATGGCGGGGCATATAAACCCCCAACCTTCTGTTCAGCAACCCAGAGCTTCAACTGCCTGAGGGACCACTGCCTGCACAGCATCAGTATTTTTTTTTTCCATAGAACAAGTGTTTGCACAAGTGTTTAAACAAGTGTTTTAAAACTGCGACTTCTGATAGAATTTCATACGAATGAAGGCATAAAGCTGAAATTTACAGAGGACTTCAAGCACAATACATTGATGAGAGTTGAATAGTTTGAATAGTGCAAATATTTAAAAAAATATATATGTTGGATGTCTACAAAGTCTAGGCAGTTCAGAGTCCACTGCAGTCATTCGATTCCTGTGAACATTCAGTATGTGGAATGTCTGAGCCTTTAAGAACAACAGATAACTTGTGACTAACGTGCAGAAATGATGCAGCAGTCTATGGGAACTGTACACATAAACATTCACCAACACCACTTGCACATTACAGGAACTTGGCTGGGAGGTACAGCTGCAACCCCCATACAGTCCTGACTTTGCTCCCGGCCATTCCGCATGAATGCATCCCCAAAAACGCATCATGAATAAAACATATTTTATATTCATCATACATCATGACTAAAAAACAAGTATCTACAGTTAAAGAATAAAAAATAAAAAAAACCTTCCTCAGAAATACTGACTGAAAATAATAAATATGTTGAATCATGTTCACAAGATACCAGTCAAAGATAGTGTTGCCTTCTCACTCCTTATTGTAAGTGCTTCAGGTTATCAGGGGCATATGAGCCATGAGACAAGCCATCATCTTTATTTCCAATGAAGCCAAAAAGGGAAATCCGGGTTTTAATTTGGCGCCATCTTTCTGGATAGCGATTGATTAGAACTGAGAGGTTGCAGTGTGGGAGCGGTATCCATCTCCACTAAAGAGAGCAGTCAAATGCCATGGCCCAGCATGTTCAGAATGACATTCATTAGTACATCGCTTCTGCTGCCCTGCAAAGTTCACCCAAATGTCACTCAACTTGCCTTTAAATAGGGGATGACTCTCCAGTTATAAACTACACACACTATCAATTCCATATCGGCCTCCTGGGGCCATAATGCTGACTTTCAATCTTGTTCAGTCCTTCTGTGGTAATTAATTAACTTACGTTCAGTGTGGACTACTCGGACATGCCTGCCAACATTGATGATGCCATGAAGTGCAACATAGTTGGGTGTGTGTGTGTGTGTGTGCGTGTGTGCGTGTGTGTGTGTGTGTGTGTGTGTGTGTGTGTGTGTGTGTGCGTGTGCGTGTTTGTGTGTGTGTGTGTGTGTGTGTGTGTGCGTGTGTGCGTGTGCGTGTGTGTGTGTGTGTGTGTGTGTGTGTGTGTGCGTGTGTGTGCGTGTGTGTGTGTGTGTGTGTGTGTGTGTGTGTGTGTGTGTGTGTGTGTGTGTGTGTGTGTGTGTGTGTGTGTGTGTGTGTGTGTGTGTGTATGTGTGTGTGTGTGTGTGTGTGTGTGTGTGTGTGTGTGTGTGTGTGTGTGTGTGTGTGTGTGTGTGTGTGTGTGTGTGTGTGTGTGTGTGTGTGTGTGTGTGTGTGTGTGTGTGTGTGTGTGTGTGTGTGTGTGTGTGTGTGTGTGTGTGTGTGTGTGTGTGTGTGTGTGTGTGTGTGTGTGTGTGTGTGTGTGTGTGTGTGTGTGTGTGTGTGTGTGTGTGTGTGTGTGTGTGTGTGTGTGTATGTGTTTAAAGAACGGTTGCCTTCTCGATTACCTGATTGTGGTTTGCAACCAACAAGACAAGTCATAAAAATATTCTTCTTAATTTTGACCAGACATGGTAAGTGATAGCTGTTTGTGAAACTGGTGTTTGGATTTCAAGTGAAATATTTTAGGAGCGTTCCAAATGTTTATTCGAGGATGCTTAGCATACACATACAGCACAGCTCATTATACTATATGCATCAATTAATGTTGCTTTGCACAATAATTACTCTTTAATGATGCTCATAAAAGGTCAACATCAAACGAGTGCTTCCCTTAAACTGTTTAATTGCATTTTATTGGCTATCAGCCATTATGGTAAGGATTATCCAATAAGAATAATGCAGGATTTTTCCCAGTAGATCTGTTTTTATGAGATAGGATTTCTGCTGTATGTCTAGTTTGTTATTTTAATTACTTGCAGTAGAAGTGTCATAAAGATATTTTATTTCCTACGCCTATTAACATTATTAATATGGCAAGATTGGTTGATGGCAAAATGTGCTTTTACTGCAGTCTGGCATCCACCCAAAATGCATGAGCATGTGGCACTTATCACACTTTTAATTATACAGATCATGCAGTGATTTTATTTAGCATATTTCCTCATCCCTTCCAAAAATTAATTCCTGGATATGCCACTGTCTACGTAGATGTTCTAGATTAAATTCATTAGCAAGTTGTATATCCAAAATGATTTACCGGATTATTTTTTTATTTTCTTCCATAATACTTTAGAGTGTCAGGGGATCAAACTATTTCCTATCGTTAATTACTTGCACTCAGTGCAATTTTTAGGTTGAGTGAAGCCAGTATGGTTTGGAATGAACATGTAGGGCTCTCCAGTGAAATAGGTTGAGCTTGTGCATGGTGATTTGATCAACAAGGGGAAACAGATGAGTGCAAAAATGAAGAGTCGTACAAAGACTTTTTAGTTAGAAAACAAAATTTCAATGACCCTTCAAATGTTCATATTTGTAAAAAGGTTTTTATTTATTTATTTAATTAATTAATTTTTTAAAATAAATGTACTTTCCTCAAAACGCTAAGCAGTCATTTGATCAGGAAGGATCCTTCTTGGAACCATTTCTTAAGGTTCTAACCTGAAACTCGTGTTGGATTCACATTCATATGTGGAGAAAAAACAAAAACAAAGTGTTGCACAAAATCTGTTAGGTTTTATGCGTTCCAAATGAGTTATAACACGGACACGTAATATAATGTGCTATATTTAATACAGAATAGGGAGATGCTCTGTTATAGGGGTACATACACACAACAGTGTTGTTTTTAATACATTAAAACCATTCATTACTTCATATTAAATGAAATTTAATTATGTATATTAAATTGAAAAAAAAAGAAATAGGATCAAATGTTTCACTGCAAAGGGCTGCAAAGTGCCTAAAGAAACAAATTAAAACCTGGTTGTTTATGTAACAACTTCAGCAGCAATCTCGTTTCCCCTCTCGTCTGTTTGAACCCCTCAACAATGAGCATTGTCAGTATATTAATCACCGGCCTGATCATCTGTCATCATCTGCACCTGTTTCTCACTCGTTCATGCCTTAGATTATTTCTTTTATGCTTAAATGATTTACAGGTCACTGTGTGACTTAACAAACACAAATATTCTTCTGAAATTGGTCAGGTACAGGGACTGGACTGAAAACAAGAATAAAAAATGAGACAAAATAAAAGGCAAAAAAGTCCTACTTACGTTCCCAAATCTCGTAGGGTGTGAGTGAATGTATGTGTGTGTGTGCCCCGAGATGGATTGGCACCCGGTCCAGGCTGTACCCCGCCTCATGCCCTAAGCCTCCTGGGATAGGCTTCATGCCGTCTGCAACCTTGAATACAGGATAAAGTGGTATCGACGATGAGTGAGTGGGTGAGTGAGTGAGTGAGAGTGATGCTACTTAGCTTTATAAAGAGGTTTGATTTGGACCCATTTCAATAAAGTAAGTTGTGTTACAGTTATTAATACAACTTATTAGAATAGATTTATTGTACAAACCTTTAGGATTCTTTATTGTAAGAGCTGATATTTGTTTTTCAAAGGATAAAAGTCAAATGACAATGCAGTTTACATGCAGTGCAAGTCAAATAAATAAATAAATAAATAAAACTCCTTCAATGCTGTTGAGAATGCATACTTCCGATTTACACTTTAGGTCCGATACTCTTAATTAAAGAAAGGTTAAAACACAGAAGTGTGCTTTGATGTTTTCCTTAGAGGAATCCCTTCAAGATTTTCTGTAGGATCATACAGTAGTGCTTCCTTATAAGTGGAGAGAATCTCGTTCAGAAACCCATAACTATTAATTATCCAATCCTTTTATTTCTGAAGCTTGCATAAGGAAGCTTGCATTTATAAGTTTCTTACAGACCTGATGATAGAACCATCTTAACTGAGATCGTCCTGTCAGTCAGAAACCACATTGATTCGTTGTGCCAGTTAAAAAAATAAATAATAAAAGCTATCATTTTCAAGCTTTTGAATTGATTTGTTGTGGTGTGTTCTACCACAGACAAAGATAGGGGATGACAAATGATCTACTGTATGCTGTATATACTGTAGAAAACAATAGAGCAGTACACCAGGCAGAAGGATACAACCTGTTTTCCTTCTAATTTCCACAGCGCTTTGATGATGGAAAGAAACGGCCCATGCTGACAGACCGGTGTGTGCTGTTTAACCCAACATCTTAGTTTCACTAAAAACAACATGTCTGTCCCTCAGACAACTGAAAAGCACAACAGGCAGTGGATTTCATTTCTCAAAAGGGTTGCCTGCTTGAGCAGTTTAAGTGAGAAATAAAACACAAGGAGACATGCTATTAAAGGTAAATAATCAGTGACTAGAATGGTGTGATGTCTGATATGAAACAGATTTATTTTTATTATTTTTTTTTAACAATCCAATTTATTATGTACCTAAATCAACACAGCTTGAAATTATTTATTCATTACGTTACATTACCGGCAGAAGTTCACCTCATTATTTAAGGGTTTTGATATACATTGCTTTACCATGTGTCATAAAGCATTATTTTAGGTTGCAGATTAATACTAAAATTTTATTTCAAATTTTATTTGTCACATACACAGTCATACACGGTATGAAAATAGACTATTCAATATATATATATATATATACAAATTTAGAAAACACTTAGCTGAAAAATGTACTATATGTACAAGGCTGCTAATAAAATAGAATTGAAATAGAAGTGTATAGAAGTGAGGTGTTAAATGTATAAGTTGTACAGAATAAATTACAGCTGAGTGCAGGTAGTCCTCATTTGTGTGAAAAATGAGCAATGTCCAAACATGAGCAAAACAATGTGCAAAGTCTCAGAGCAGAACGCATTAACATTATCAAATAACACAAGAAATAATATGTTTGCCAAATAATAATAATAATCATCATCATCATCATCATCATCATCATCATCATCATCATGTTTTATATTTTAGGTTTTTTGTTTGATGGCTGCTTTTCACACACTTGGCATTCTCTCTAACAGCTCCATGTGGTACTTACCTGGAGTGATTTTCCAGCAGTCTGATAGACTTCCCTTATTCTGTATACTGAACACATGTTGGCTGCCAATAGTGTGCAAGGCATAAAGGTTAACAATGGCTACTTTGAAGTATCTTAAATATGAAACTTTTAATTATACTTTTTGGTTTACAACTTAATCACTCGCTCACTCATCTTCTATACAGCTCTATTCTGGGTCACAGGAGGGCCTGGAGCCTATCCCAGGAGACGGGGTACACCCTGGACAGGGTGCCAAAACATTGCATACTATGGGCAATTTGGAAGCTCCAATTAGTCTAATCAACATGTCTTTGGGGGGAAACCGGAGAAAGCCATCAAGTACACGGAGATCATGCACCTCCACACACACAGAGATGGGAATCGAACCTGGATCCTGGAGGTGCAAGGCAACAGTGCTAACCACTACACCACCACACCACCTTTACAACTAGATTCCATATGTTATTTCATAGTTTTTATAGTAGTTCTGACTGGTACTGTAAATCAGCTGTAAGCCATAACATGCCTCTAGGGGCATGCACCAGAACATTGGCAGCAGATCTTTTGGGTGTTATGGATTATGGAGTGGGGCCTCAGTGGCCGGCAGATCCCATGGGTGCTCAGATTGAGTTCTGGGGAGTTTGGGAGCTGGGTTGGCAGCATTGCATTGGGCATTGTGCATGACAGACTGTGGTGTACTGCATGTTCTGCCGCAATTACATCATGGCCAGCATTGACTTTTTTTCAGTGATTTACAGTATGCGGCATTGACTTTACAATATATAATTCACTGCAGAACACTGGCTAAGTTTGGGAACAATTTACCTAATTTGCATGTCTTTGGACTGTTGGAGGAAACTCACCAAGCACAGGGAGAACATGCAAACTCCACACACATAACCCAAGGTGGGAATTGAATCCTCAACCCCAAAGGTGCAAGGCAACAGTTTTAATCAATTCATCACCGTGTCACATGGTATACAGAAGTATACAGAAAGTTTTTAGTTTTTTCTGAAGATTGTTGTGCCAACCAAAGTAAGAATTTCTCTTTCTCTCTCTCTTTTTTTTTATTTTTTTATACAAGACTGGAAAACACTTGTAACTGCCTGTCCACTCAGCCTATTTGTCCATGTGGGATAGTGATTTGTCCATCCCTGCCTTCTGACCTTTTACATTTGCGAGTTCAATGATGCTTTGGTATAAAGATACATTATAGAATGGCCTATGAGCTGTAGAAAGATGAATGGCATTTACGTCATTCTTCTCTTTCTTTTTATTGATTTTATGACTTCTTTGATTTGTTATTTTATGATAATATGGATTGCGGATGGGCTTTGACCTCTCAGAGAAAAAGTACATAGATTGTTGAGTAGATGGCCAGTAGTTAGATGGCTGGAGGAAAAACAGTTTTATATTTAGCTTGTGGGCACATTTAACATTGATGCACTGACTCGTTGGTATTAGACGAATATCTCTCTCTATCACTTTCTCTCCCTCTCTCTCTGTTTCTATCCTCAAGATTTATGGTGTAGTTGACGTTTCTGAGTGCTTGTTTTGGCTGCAGGTGCTAGTGTTGGAGCAGGTGGTAGTGTTCACTGCTGGCATATGCACTATTGTTCAGTAATGAATGAAGCAGTTTGCTCCTGCCACTCTATTTCCTCTTCACCTCCACACAGCTGCTTTCAAATAGCTTTGATATACAAGCATTCACATGGGGATGCATTGCTGTTTTATTCCACTGCTTAAGTGCATTCCTCACATTACTATACACCCTCATTCAGATGTCATATTGACAGATTAAAATGCAAATTAATATGGTCTGAGGTGGAACTTAATTGTAGATTGAGTGATCAGTTATGTTCCAATTCAGCGGAGTTTCGCTGCTGAATTTCCCAGGAGAATTGATGTAGTGTTGCAGTCCTGAAGCTGAAAGAAAGACATGCTGTTATGGGATTTCCCTCTTTTGTCCATGTTTTCTCCTCTGTTCACAAATTGAGCCATGATCGTTTACATGGTCTGTACTAACTTTGAAAAAAGGCAGACAATCAGATGTACAGTAAATACATTTTGAAAAAAAAAAAAGAAAAAAAAAACATCACATAAACTCTTCTAATGGTTTATTAATCACTGCGTGGGGTTGAACTGTAACATTAAAGATTTTGTGAAGAATGTTTGTTTTCTCTTACACAGAAGTTGGTGTTGGTCTTTTTGGTTGCTCCCTATCCAGTGGTTACCACAGCACCACTTGGCACGCCACACACAAATTGGCACAGCTTTTGACAAAACGCTCACATTTTATCCAGAATTGAGACCAGCATTTGCATCCAGTGAGTTGGGAATCAAACACAGGCCTTTGAAAATTTCTCCAGAGCCATCAATCCCATCTCTTACCCGGATGTACAGAGATATACAGTAGAATTATCCATACTTTCAGAACAACATAAACATTATTTTGTTTCAGAAATATTGCTGCTTCAAAATCTAAACAGGAAGTAGAATCGCATTTATAGATGTAAAGGGGTGATGGATACTAATTTTGTAAAGGAAAAAAAAATAAATACAATTCTGGCTACAGTTCATCTTGTCCACATATGTTCATGAAATGGCTGCTAGAACAGTCACAGGTCAAACTTAACAAGACTATTTGTCAGGCATGATAGCAATCAGAACGTGACGAAATATAAACGCCACACATGCATGAGTAGGGGGGTCAAGTGTAATGCTTCATGGGCAAGCAATCAAAATGTAACTAGATTGCACGGGATGAATAGTTTCATGATTATTTATGGTTAGATGTTTAAAACATGTGTACATACTTCCTGAAATGCTTTATTTCTCTTATACTGTACCAAACTAATTCAGCAAAAAATTTCAGCAATTTTCAGTTGCTCTTGTACTAACCAATGTGAAAGCATGCTTTTAACTATTCGTACAGTAGGTGCCTTTAATATTAAGGAATCTCTGCAAGGCTTCTTGTTACCATACATTTGAATGCTTTTATGTTCTTCTTAAAGTGCATAGCATTCATCAAGTTATTATATTACATTATTTAAATTTGCCATATAGGTTCCTATCAATTAATCTTTATTACATAAAAACTAATGTATTAAAATAATTAACAATCAACACCTTCTGACTAATCAGGTTTTTAATTGTAAACTTTATTATAAAATTTAAATTGTAACACAAAAATAGCTGAATTACACTGTGTGCATTTTTATTTAGTTTTTTACATTTCCCCAGACAGGATGAAAAAAAATAATAAAGTCACCCTAGACATCAAAGTGCCTTTCAGAAGACAAGCAAGTTATTCCTGAACAAAGGATGAAAGGTTGTGGTATAAATATAAATATATTAATATAAATCACTCACATTAGAAAAATAAACCCATTTCCCCAAGGAAACTGGAAAACAAATGTACAGTACAAACGTGCAGTGCTTATAGTCATCTATAATGACTCGCGATTTACTTTAATTTATTTAAGAGGTATCACACCTCAGTACACTTTTTTTTCTATAGTCATGTCTTGTTGTATAATATTTGTGAAATATATGAAACATGCAAATATTTAAAACTGTGCTAACTTACAGATACCATTTCTGTGCATGTATTATTGTTGTTGTTGTTGTTGTTGTTGTTTTGGTTTTGATGTTTTTGATGATAATAATGTAACTATTATTCTGCACTCAGAAATATTTGAACAATATTTGTGGTGCCTAATAAGGCAGCTTTTTGCATAGTTCTCAAGTGCCGGTATTGTAAATGCAAGTTCTCCTTCGCAACCATCCAGTCACGGGTGACTAATCCATTTGCTGAAGCTACAACAGGGACAATCTCGGCTCGCTGCAGCTGGTAAATGTCTTTCGGCTCAGAGGTTGATATTTTCTCTTTTTCTCGGCAATTGTGGCAACTAATTTCTTGTCTGGTGGGAAGGCGATGGAGATAATTACAGCCTTTTTAGCCTGCTTGTCGATCAGAACAATGTCTGGTCTGTTAGCTTCAATAGCTCAGTGCGTGATGATTTCAGAGTCCCACAGTAGTCTCACCTCGCTATTGCTGAGAACTTTCTTTGGCTTACACTTATAATACAGCGATTTGACCTCCATACCAATCCATACTGTTTGTCTAAAGTCGGATGCACATACGTGGCGACATTGTTGTGCCACTGCGTTTATTCTGTTTGCAAGAGTGACAAAGCACCCACAATAGATATGCTGTATGGATTCCCATGTTTGCTTGCAGAGTCGACAAAAATGACCTACGTCTGGTTTCTATGTGTTTTCGTCGCATTGACAACTCTGTCTTGAATGGCTAACAGAAATCCCATATTCCAGATGTCCATAGCCATTCACATCAATTTGCTCTAAGGCTCTAAGGTTCCTCGTTTTGCTATACATTGTTGAGGGATGGCATACTGTAGGTGGTATCCTTCTTGAGGCAGGTTTAGTGGGCTGTGATTCCTTTCAGTTTTACAGATGGTCTGTTGCAGCATGTCATTAATCTTGAGAAAGTATTTCTGCAATCTCTCTTCTTGTTTGTCTCCAAACTGAGCAGTCCTCCACCAACGTTCCTGGAGAGATAATAACATTCTGTAGCACTCTTTGGGTGGTGCATGCAATGTCTTGTGAGAGCTGTCCTTATCGTCCTGTTGAAAGCTTGCACTGTTGTATCAGACCACTTAATAACATCACTGCAACATCATATATGGCAACAGGGATTGCCCATAGTCGTGGCCTAGTCATGTTTCTAGAGCTGACCAGTAATTTACAGAGTCTATATACACTGAAGAGCACCTTCTTCTCCGCCAATCTTCGCACCATGGAATCAGAGATGATCAGTACCTGGAACATACAGGTGAATTTGTAGGTGTCTTCATGGTTTGGAATAACGGTGCCTTCAGGTAGTTGCAGGTTCAAATCAAATTCAACTTAAATACAACATTTATTTGCCACATACATGACCATACACAGTATGATACACAGTGAAATGCCTATATGACTGTTCATGAGAGGTACGGGAGAGTAGAAAGAGCAGAGGATTTTACTGCAATAGCAAAAAAAAAGAAAATTAACTGAGAGAAAAATAAATAAATAAATAAATAAATAAAATATGGGGTAAGTGTACAAATTTACAATTTTAGATACATTTGATAAATAATTGCAGTAGAAAAAAAAATAGAAAAATAGAAATTAAACATATAAGTTAAGCAGGATGTGCAGAATGTGCAATAGACAGGAGTAAGTCATGGCATGTGGGTATGACATTATGAGCAGAACATGAGGTATGGAATGAAGTGGTGTGCCAGCAGCAGTGTTGTTCTCCATGTTTTGTCCATGGTTTTAAACTGTGAGTTAGTCTTTGAATTTGAAGCAAGACATGTGCAGCAGCAGTGCAAATGTGCAATGAGGTGAGTAACGTAGTGAGCTCCAACACAGGTGGGAAGGAAACAAAGGCAAGTACAATCTGTTGAGTCCTACTGTACTGTATGTCGTGTTCTAGTTGAGCACTTGAATAGCCTGCAAGAAGTATCTCCTCCTCAGTCTGTCTGTGTTAGCATTCCGGGAACAAAAACACTTTCCTGACTGCAAGGCTACCAAGTTTATCTTCAATTTGGCCACATGTTACTTTTAGCACTGGTATAATTGGAAGATTCTAAGTTTGGTGATTCTGAACGGGGGGGTATCCTAGTATGGAGTTTTGCAACATCCTGCTGAGAGATAGTAAGTGTACTGTATCTGCAATACAAAACCATAACAGGATAAGCCCGCACGGCTGGAAAATTCATCACCTGATCTGGATTTCTTCAGTTTTATGTGTCCATGCATGTAGAGAGACAACGCAAAAATATCACTGATCCAGGAATTAGAGAGTCAAATGCTACCTTGAGGTCAACCCATGCCACTGAAGAATTATGTTGTTTCTTTCTTATAGCTACTGCATCACAATATTGTCGATTTCAAGTAGCTCCCTGCATTCCCACTTAGCATTGCGACACCCATTTTGTTCTGCTGCTAGCAAATTACATGCGTCTATACTCATATTATTATTATCATTATTATTATTATTATTATTATTATTATTATTATTGCTTTAGGTTTAAAGAGGGAAAATTTCACAGATGACATAATGTTAAAAATAAAATGCCTAAATGTACTGTACATTCTCCACATATCAAAGTAAAAAATGTGTTTCATACAGTATGTGCAAAGTCCGTCATACTGGTCATAAATAGCAACATGAATCATCTCTAAAACAAAAATTATCTGACGAATAGTTAGCCATTAAAAGGTAACTTTTCTTTCCAATATAGTCTTATTAGTTGAACCTTTATGTAGCCAGACCTTTACAAATTGCATTTTAGTTGAATTCATCAGTTTGTTCCAACCCACTAATTTGATTGGTCAAAAGGCAATAAAATGTTTTATTACAGTAGCATTAGTGACATGATCAGGAATATGACCTGGCTTAAAATATTAGAGCTTGTCAGATGTAGATGAAAATGTCAGCAGAGTTTAAATCAATGTGCACTAGCAGGCTGTATGTATAGATACAAAAAAAATTGGCCACATTTTATCTCAGATATCTATTATTCAATATTAATTTCTTCTTCGTGGAACTGCTTCAGCACTCAGCCTGCAGATGTATGCCTACACAGATACTGATATCTAGTATAACTGCACTCTTGCTCATGCAATCTTTTTTAAGTGTAAGTTTTTTTAAGTTTAAACTCTGCATAAAATTGTGCTTTATAAGGTATTTTTATTCCATGCATCGGTCAATAATTATGACCTAATGGCTGTTCATATACATCAGAAAATCATTCAATGAGAGTACAGTCATAGACTTTATTGTAGCCATGTGACTACTTACAATTGGACAAAACCTTTTCAGAAAGCAGATCAAATGAGTGCGACATACAGTATGACCTTATATTTGGTCATATACACACATGGACAAAATTGTAGGTACCCTTCGGTCAATGAAAGAAAAACTCACAATGGTCACAGAAATAACTTTAATCTGACAAAAGTAATAATAAATAAGAATTCTATGAATGTTAACCAGTGAAAGTCAGACATTGCTTTTCAACCATGCTTCAACTGATTTAAAAAAAAAATAAATTTATGAACTCTTGGAACAGGCCTGGACAAAAATGATGGTACCCCTAACTTAATAGTTTGTTGCACAACCTTTTGAGGCAATCACTGCAATCAAACGATTCCTGTAACTGTCAATGAGACTTCTGCACCTCTCTGCAGGTATTTTGGCCCACTCCTCATGAGCAAGCTGCTCCAGTTGTTTCCGGTTTGAAGGGTGCCTTTTCCAGACAGCATGTTTCAGCTCCTTCCAAAGATGCTCAATAGGATTGAGGTCAGGGCTCATAGAAGGCCACTTTAGAATAGTCCAATGTTTTCCTCTTAGCCATTCTTGGGTGTTTTTAGCTGTGTGTTTTGGGTCATTGTCCTGTTGCGAGACCCATGACCTGCGACTGAGACCCAGCTTTCTGACACTGGCCAGCACATTTCTCTCTAGAATCCCTTGATAGTCTTGAGATTTCATTGTACCCTGCACAGATTCAAGACACCCTGTGCCAGATGCAGCAAAGCAGCCCCAGAACATAACAGAGCCTCCTCCATGTTTCACAGTAGGGACAGTGTTCTTTTCTTCATATGCTTCATTTTTCCATCTGTGAACATAGAGCTGATGTGCCTTGGCAAAAAGTTCCATTTTTGACTCTTCTGTCCATAGGACATTCTCCCAGAAGCTTTGTGGCTTGTCAACATGTAGTTTGGCATATTCCAGTCTGTCTTTTTTATGATTTGTTTTCAACAATGGTGTCCTCCTTGGTCGTCTCCCACGTAGTCCACTTTGGCTCAAACAACGATGGATGGTGCGATCTGACACTGATGTTCCTTGAGCATGAAGTTCACCTTGGATCTCTTTAGAAGTCTTTCTGGGCTCTTTTGTTACCATTGGGATTATCCGTCTCTTTGATTTGTCATGAATTTTTCTCGTGCGGCCACGTCCAGGGAGGTTGGCTACAGTCCCATGGATCTTAAATTTCTGAATAATATGTGCAACTGTAGTCACATGAACATCTAGCTGCTTGGAAATGGTCTTATAGCTTTTACCTTTAACATGCTTGTCTATAATTTTCTTTCGAATCTCCTGAGACAACTCTTTCCTTCGCTTCCTCTGGTCCATGTTGAGTGTGGTATATACCATGTCACCAAACAACACAGTGACTACCTGGAGCCCTATATATAGGCCCACTGACTGATTACAAGATTGTAGACACCTGTGATGCTAATTAGTGGACACACCTTGAATTAACATGTCCCTTTGGTCACATTATTTTCAGTATTTTCTAGTGGCACCATCATTTTTGTCCAGGCCTGTTCCATGAGTTTATTTTTTTAAATAATTCCGTTGAAGCATGGTTGAAAAGCAATGTCTGACTTTCATTGGTCAACATTCATAGAATTTTTATTTATTATTACTTTTGTCAGATTAAAGTTATTTCTGTGACCATTATGAGTTTTTCTTTCATTGACCGAAGGGTACCAACAATTTTGTCCACGTGTGTACACCCATCAGCAAGAACATGAACACCACATAACATTAGCATTGACTATCAATTATATATCATTAAATTGGTGACAGGATCATCAGCCATGGTGACCCAAGGCTCATTTATGCCTGTAGGGTGGAAATGCTAGCCTTCCTGGTCCGATCCCACAGAAGAGCTAATGTATAATAAGATAATAAAAACTATGGTAGAAAAGGTCAGAACAAATCAGAACTCTAAAAGTTTGCTGTTTATGAGGCTTAGCAGGCAAAGGGTCAAAAGTTGTTGATCTCAATCAGCACAAGCATCCATAGAATGTGTGGAACAAACAGTTCTGATCCATGACGGCCCAACTTTGCAACGTACAGCACTTGAAGGATCTGTTGCTAACATCCTGGTGCTAGATACAGAACCACTGCACACCCTCAGAGGTCTTGTGGAATCATGTCTTGAGGGGTCGGCGCTATTTTGAAGGCAGAAGGGGGACCTGTGCAATATTGGGCTTAACGTTTTAAAGATTTTAATGCTATGGCTGATTGGTGTAAATCAGGTAACATAGCTATATAAAGAAACACTTTCCATTGGACATTTGATCAGCCTTTTAATGGCTCAGTAAGATACTGGATTCACTGCAGCACTGGATAAGGCAAGCAGGAAAGAGAGAGATTTTAGGGGACAGTCCTCTGTAGATACCCCAAAGACAGCACTTACCAAAAACATCCATGCCTAAAACTCACACTCTCTGCACGGGCATAACTTGACCTAGACCAATTAAAAAGTTCCTCATCTATCACAATGATCATGACTATTTATTATGCATTTGATGGCTACTATTCCCACTATCTAGTGGGCTCGGGAGGATGGGCTCTCTTCTACAGCTGAACTTGCTCAAAGTTCTCTTTCCGATCACACCTCAGACTTGCTCAAGTTGCTTTGTAACAGTGCCTACTCTTAAAAGTGGTCGAGAAATAATAAAAAAAAAACTAATCAAGGATATTATATTGTTAGGAAAAAGACTTCTTTGCAAGCTGTGAACCTGATACTTCCAGTAAGTGGTAGGGTTTCACCTTCTGTCGCTCACAGGAAGATGAATTTTATAACTGCTGCAAAAAAGGAACATAGGTAGGACTTGTGAGTCATTAGAGTGATGAATCATTTGTACAGCCTTCCTCCTAGTGCACACCTCAGTCCTCATGGGTTGTGCAGCGATGCACTTCACACTTTTACTGTGGAATGTGTTCAAGTGGAATCTGATCACTGGCATGACTTTACAGAGACAACACTACACTTCAAAGTTTTGCAGTCACACCACTGCAGACCCATGATTGATTACAGTGAAATGTCAGACTGCTGTCAGAGGCAGTTTCTTCTAACTGGCCTGATAGACTCGAGATGATTCTATTGCTAAGAAATGAAGGCTACACTTCACTGATGTACTATCACTGCAGTATCTGCCTCATGCCAGGCCTCCTGCTCTGCAGTACGTTAACCTATAACATTTGTATACACATGTATCCTATAACTTGTACAGGGGAAAGAAGTGCAGAGCAAAACGAATAGAGCTGAGTCTCATCTCTTCCTATTTTTCCTTTTTTTTTTTTGGATTTAAAGCAAAGTCTTGCTTGAAGTGTTGACATCTCTTTGTAGTGTGTGTTTGGTATTCAGAAGCCATCTGCACACACTGATATGAGTGAGAAGCCTTGAGCCGGGAAAAGGAACCCAGTGCCAGATCTGTCTGACTATGCATCTTCTTATTTTTATAATGCGGGGGGTAAAGTGCGTGTCCATGTGTCCATGTGTGTGTGTGTACTTGGTGTAAAATAAATAAATAAATAAATAAATAAATAAATAAATAATATTAATAAGTTCTCTTAGCTATTTAGTTTAAAGTTCCTGTTGGATTTAGGTGTAGGGATAGCATAAAATATTTGCATTATTAATAAAGTCAGTGGAAGACTACAAATATAGACACTATACACTTTATGAAATGGAACATTTCAATTTTACAGTAATAGACAAGAGACCATATACAGTCAGACATAGACAAAATAAAACATAGCAGCAGAGGAATGGTAGAACAATTTTTATATGTTATGCTATGCTATACTATGCTGTGCTGTACTATAACATTCTATACTGATACCATACTCTGATAAACTGCACTGCACTGCACTATACTACATTACAGTATACACCATACTAGACTATACTGTACTGTACTATACTATACTATACTATACTATACTATACTATATTATATTATTATATATTATATATATTATTATATATATTATATTATATTATACAGTACTGTACTACAAACCAAGGTAAAGTATACGGTAACCAGATGTATAGTCACTGATCTAATGTCCATTCTTTTTTCTTGGACCCTACGAGTCTCTTCTACTTGTTGTTCTTTCGAAGTAATGGTTTCTTCACCACAATTCAACCATGAAGGCCTGACTAACACAGTGTCGTCTCAACAGTGGATGCTGAAATACAGTAGGTCTGCCTCTTGAACTCAGAGAAGCATTCATGTGGGCTCTGCAGTGGCCGTCAACACACTGTAAGCTTAACTTTTATTGATCTTAACATTTTTAATTTGCTTAAAGAATATAAGTTGCCATAGAGAGTGAAAAATAAATGCAAGCTATCGCATATTGCACTGAAATGTACAGTATAGTGTAAACAAATGAAGGACAAGTTAAATAAAAATAAATAAATGAATAAATAAATAATTCCCTGGGAATTCATACAAAGGATCAATGCTGTTCTTCCAAAGATTTTTGCCACAGATGGTGATTTGTTGATCGTGATGGAGAGAGCTGTGTAGCACATCGATTCCAAGTGTCCCAAACATGTTCAATTGGATTTACTGTAAAGGTCATAGCATACAATTTACACAACTTTCACCCTCATCAAACAATTCAATCAAGCATTGAGCCCTTGTGCCCTGCTGATGAGGGTGAAGTCATCCAGAAATAAATAAATAAATAAATAAATAAATAAATAAATAAATCACCCAACAGGATAGACGTGTTTCAGTGTAGGATAACGTCACTTTAAAAACAAGTGGACATACTGTATACTGTATTACACTTTACTGTATATTTCTTTTTTTATGTTCTGAGACAAAAATCAGTGAAAAATATTGTATAACAAATATACAATAATTTTCCACTCGAAAAAGTATAAGAAAGTGTTTATTTTTCTATATCTGCACCGTATAAAGCATTATTTCTTGATGATTTTATTATAGCCAGATGTTACCAGCTTTTGTGCAAATCCAGGCTTTTTGTGATTGCCTGCACTGCTCCAGTGCCATAATCTGAGCTGACTAAGTGAAGAGTAAGTGTTTTCCTTTCCTCTGTATACTGCTGTGCTTGGCATGTACAGGAACACTGTGATGAGCGGGAGTCAGCACTCATTTTATCTACAAATGATTCAGTCATCACTGCAACCTGGCATCAAAACACACACACTGCATATACATGCACAGAAATAGTGCAACATTCATTTTGAGCTCTTCTATACGGAGGCTAGTTTCTCTAAATGGAAAACACATTATGGTTGCAGCATCTTATCTCTTGATTACAACAGGCTTTTGTTACGGAGATATGAGACGTACAGTAAATGTCAGTAATTAAGCTCTAACATTAAGAGGTTTCTGCATTGTGTTGTATTATATAAATAAAGCCAGGCTGGGTAATGTGTCTGTTGTATTTAAAAAAAAAATAAAAGAAAGAAAGAAAGTCGAATCAAATCACTTTTTTTTTTGTAACGACCTTGGATGACTCCGGAATGAAGAATGACATATTTTGAAGGTTAGATAGATTGATTGGTGAAATACAAAGAAAAGGTTCCTGAAGAATATGTCATTACATCAGGTTTATTGTTATTATTTTTCTTTTCTATCACTGCAGAGCCCTGTTTTTGCTCAAATGACTTTTTAAAAGCTTTTTAGTTATGTAGTATGTATGTAGTAATGTATATATATATATATATATATATACTGTATGTTATATATGTATGTTACATATGTACATGAGCCATTTCTATATTGAAAAACTTGGGTCCATCTTGTCTTCTCTTCCCCATAGCAGACATATCTCCACAGCTCACACAGGCAGGGGATTTGGTGCAAGGCCTAATAAATATAGAAAAGGTCCCTCTCACATCTCTTTGAAGCCAGGCCGGTGTTTAGGAAAAGAAAAGCAAAACAGATTTCGCTTTATGAATGTTTAATGAGGCTGCCGCCGGGAGCCACAGTTTGTAGCATTCACAATGAGGAACTTTCTTCAAGCCCATGTGAAGTGTAGAGGCTAAGCCCTGTTCAGATTCACACCCCAAACATTCTATCCACTTCTGCTGTAACATGCAGAGGTCATTCGGAAGCTAAACATATCCCTCGTCTATGCAGAGGCAGAGAATCATATTTTGAAGCACTGTAAATCGGATTCTTTTTTGCTTTCCTTTTTTTTTTGTTGTTGTTGGGGAGAGGAAATGGTGCTGCTCGTTTATTCAGCAGATGGAGCCGAAGTGACCCCGGGCAAATCAGAATGTGCCAAGCCGCCACTATTAATTTAGAAATATAAACAACTGTCTTGGCCAGCGGTGTACCTTTGACCCTTATTTAGCACAACCCCCAACCTTGTGCGGTTGCTGACGGCCAGAGACAGGCCTGCTGTACGGTCCATTTCCCAGGAAATAAAGACATCATTTGCTCATCTTTTCTTCCTCTCGCCATGATGGCCAGACTCATCTTCATAATAATACGCTTTGCAGCCCATCGGTAAGCAATGGAACAGAAAGACTATTGATGAGCTCCCACTTGTGTAATAAGTTTTAATTCTGTGAGCAACATAGCAGGCTTCCAAGAGGTCCATACTCATCTCATCAACTACTGCTCCGAAGCAGGTTACACTCCAGGCGGGGTATTGAAGCTCAGTTCTGAATTGACCAACTACGCCAAACTGTTCTGTATGTAATAACTCATTGAGAACAACTCTCACACAATCTTACCCAATCGAATGAGTAAACCTTCCCAGCCTGAAGGGTCTTGATTCTGGTTGGTTTGCGTAACTAACCTTGTGTCGTGTATCTTAAGGGTTTATATCGGTTAGCTTAGTGTGTTTAGGATCAGATACAAATGGTGAAATTTGGACAACGTTTTACAGTAGAATGTCTCAGGTTGTCCAGAACTGAAATACATTTCTCTCAAGCTTAGACATTAGGAAATTTGTAGCATTTTAAAGTGAAATTGGAGAATATACTGTAGCATTTAGCATGCATTACTTACAGTACGTACAAGCCCCTAAATGGTTAAGCTCCTACTGTACGTATCTAGCCAGTCTTCTGTTACGTTACAATCTGCAGAGCTACATAAGATCACAAAACTCTGGATTTCTGGTAGTTCTCAGAATATCAAAGTCTACAAAAGGTGGGGAGAAGGTTTTCATATTTAGCTCCTAAGCTTTGGAATAGCCTCCCTGATAATGTTTGGGGCTCAGACACAGTCTCCCAGTTTAAAAGCAGAATTAAGACACATCTCTTTAGCCTTGCATACACATAATTCATCCCATAACCTCATACTCCAGTACATTTAAATGCACACCCTCATCTAGTGCTGCTGATATAATGAATGGCAACTACACTACTTCCTTCTCCCTGTCCTTTCTCTTTCTACCCATCCTGAGGCACCTGGAGATTGTACCAGCTCTAGTAGACAGAGGCCAACCCAAAAAGATCCAGACCAGAGGCATCCAGAGAAGAACCACCTGGATTCTGCATTATGATGTTTTGGAGCTACACACGCTGCTCCCGAGCTCCTAGTGATCCAGACCGCCTCTTCCCTCTGCACCTGTCTGACTCATGCTGGTGCCGAACTGAACTGGACTCCATGTTAACTTAGACGTCTCGTGTTATAATGAACTTCCAGCTGTCTAATACACAGTATGACTGCAGATCAAACCCTGCAATGTGTTATCACCCAAATGAGGATGGGTTCCCTGTTAAGTCTGGGTCCTCTCAAGTTTTCCTCCTATTACCATCTCAGGGAGTTTTTCCTTGCCACCATCGCTGTCGCCCTTGGCTTGCTCATCAGGGACAATCAGATCACTATGCTCTATACACATTTTTTTCTTTCTCCTACACATTTCCATAATTTTCTTTTCGTTTTGTGAAGCTGCTTTGAGACAATGACCATTGTTAAACGCGCTATATAAATAAAATTGAATTGAATTTAAACATTTTCAATTCCTTATTGAGTGTATACTGAGTGTGCTATTTATTAATGTCATCTGACGCTCATTTAATATCTGAATTAAGAATGAATAACTGGGGCTGTCCAATCACCCTGATGATGAGCCTCACCTCAGCTCTATCCGCCTGATGTTAACTGTAGTATGTAAATGGTTAACTGTTTGTTTGTGTAGTAGTATTTAAATAATGATTGTTTTATTTAAAGAGGTTTGTTCTTTTGGCCAACCTTTGCCCAATCATTGTCCCCTGTCAACTTTTGAAATTATTGTTTTTTTGTTTTCTTTTATTCTTTCTTTCTATCTTTCTTTCTTTATGATGAAATGATGATGCAGGAGCACTACAGACATTTTAATAGTCAGTTTCTATTTACAACCTGACTTAATTAGGCTCTTGTCTGTTTCACTATAGCACTTACAGTAGATATCTGATAAAACAAAGCGTGACATTCACTATGTGTGGAAATCACACTTACCTAGCAAGGTTTTAAAGATTTGTATTTTTAGTCAGGTTTTATCACTGCATTTATCACAGCCCATTGACTTAAGCCAACAAAAGTGTAATATTATATTAAAGTAATGTTTTAAACTTCGCCTAATGGATTAATAAAGATGATAAATTTTTTGCGCTATTTCCAGGGATTCAAATTCTTTACAGTTTCTTTACAGCCATATTCAGTGCTCAGTAAAAAGAACTGGTTTTATTTCAGCAAGTTATATACAGTAGTTGATCATACTTTATTTATTTATTTAATTTCATTTATTTATTTATTTTTCAAAACATTTAGGCCATTACTAACAACCAGAAAAGTTGTTTTTGCTCTTATCGCAACATTTAAGATCCATGTCTATAAATGCCTCTTATCCTAAACCCACATCATTATGACTACTTTTGTTTATTTCAACATGAATGTACATACAGTACCATCTGAGGGAATTCTGTTGATATAACGTTTCGTTACTATGGTTTTTTTTTTTTTTTTTTTTTTTAGCTGACTTGCCTTTAAACTTCATGAGTGATTTTATACTTGTGTGCTTATGATATATCAGAGTATTTGGCATGCTTGGTTCACCAAAAATTGAGGAAATTATTAGATTAGATTATAACACTGTATAACTCTGTTAGCACAGTGACATTATAATAGTGCATGTAGTTTAAAAACACTCTTATGAAATAAACATGAAACACACACTACTTATGTCTCAGAGAAATTACTAATCATGAATAGTAATAATTGTTGCTGTCAAAACCTTTCAGCGGGCAGTGCAGGACATCGAATTTAGCCATGAAACCGCCAACATTAAATTGGCCAGTGTTTCAGTTTCATTTTCCAACCCCTGTAAGTCATATCTCTAGGCGCTTAATAAAAGTTACGGTAAAATATTTCTTCTCATGTCTTTAGTTTAATACATATATTTAGATTTATACTCATACTTTAGTTTAATACTACATATTTTGATTCAATTTAATATGAACAAATGTGGGATGGCTCTGAGTAATGCATGTTGTATCATAACATGATCATAATTTTACAGAAGAAACTGTACTAAGCTAAAAAAAAAACACAATAATAATAATAATAATAATAATAGTAATAATAATAGTAAGGCAGAACACTTAACCAAAGCCCTTATATGTATATTTTTTTTTTTTTTTGCTTTTTTGCTTTCAGGCTAATTAAATGCCAAATGTCATGTTGGAACATGATTGTTCTGTGAACAATATCCTGGAGTATTTTTTTATCACTGAAAGCAAAACAACTTACAGTATGCTGATTAAAGGACTTGACTAATGGAGTAAACATGAATGACTTCAAGCAGCACAGCAGTCCGATTCCCGAAAACTCCATACCCATCAATAGTAGTGAGTCAAGGGGTAATATTTGCCATGCTCTCTAGGTTGGAAGGATAATATACTTCCTCTCTCTATCTCCTGTCAATCACAGTCACACAGTCAATCTTGGACCACTGTGAACTCATGTATGTGGAAGAAGGCAGGCATAACCCTTTCTTCAGAATATGACACACTCCTCTGTGATGCAGCATGCGTACTAGTTGTAAAAGATTGAGGTTGGCAAGCTTCATGTGTCTTCAATGAAGCATGTGTTGGCCTTCACCCTCTCCATTTTTTAGAGGTTGAATCCTTAGCGGAGAGCTGGCTGATGTGTTAGAATTGGAAGGTGACCAATCTGAAGGTTTCAAATAAGGCGGAATGTGGGGAGGGGAGGGGTGTCAGCATGAAGTAACATTTTAATTCAAGTTTTAGTTTGTATTTTTTTTTTTTTTTTGGACAGACTCACTGTATCTTGAATCCAACAAATGCATTATTCCTTATAAAAGTAAATATAAAAAGAAAAACACTTGGTATTGTGTAATTGCTCCGTCTAAACATATTATTCAGAACTGAAGCATATTGTTCTGAATACTCCTAACATTTAGTTAGTAGCATGACAGCGCTAACACGCCTCCATTTATTTTGTGTACTGATCCCGATACACATTCGTCTCCCAGACTTTTTTTTTTTTTTTTTTTTGTAATGGACTACACTCACAAAGGGACACTTCATCCTTCATACCACCCACCCACAGAAGGAAGGAGAGAAAGGCTTAGAGAAAGGGAGAGGGAATGAGAACATGAGAGCGAGTGAGTTAGCCCTGCTCGTGGGAGGAACTACAGCATCTTTCTGGTGTGTTTTGTGGGATGTGTCAGCACATAATTTCTTTAAGTGAGACCCCTCTATGTGTCAGCACATAATTTCTTCAAATGAGGCCCCTTTATGTGTTCCATTAAACTGAGACACGTATACCTCGATCTCCATCACGAGGGGCAGAACAGTGACCTCTGCGATAAGTTCAAGCATTTGATATCTGTAATTTAAAGCATTCAATTATATGATTGTGATGTGCTGAATGATTTATTCATAATTTTGAAAGAAAAATTATTTAGTCAAACCCCAGCCATTTTATTAGGAATACCTGTACACCTGTTTATCATCTAATAAATCGATTACTGTATGTGGCAGGGCTGCATCAAATAAAATAATTCAGACAAAGGTCAAGCACTTCAGCTCATGCTCCTGTTAAACAATGAAATGGTAAACATATACAGTCTGTATGTTTTCAACTGTTGCCCAACATTCACATATCTCCAAATGGATTAAATGTAATGTACAAATTGGTGTTCTTGTAAATAAATAAATAAATCCAACTTTACAACGCAATCATTAGGAAACGGGTACAGAATAAGATTAATAAAACAGTTTAGGTCCTAACAGTATGTCCCAAAAAATTGACCAAACAAATGTTTGTCAGTGAGAGCACTCAGGTTTGCCTCGTATCTCTGTCTTTGTAAATACTGAATGCACTGTATCTGAATGACAGGAAGCAGATGAGTCAGTGCCAGACAGAGTTCTCGTCACAAGCCATCTTTCAACTATCCTCCTGAAGGTCATGACAGCAAACCTTCTGTAGATCACCTTAGTTTTGTACACAATGATTCTGATCGATGGCTTTATTTTATACCTAACCTGAATAAAACGCTTTGGTCATGCCATCTTAACCACTTAGCTGCAGTGTGCTATGACATTTATTGCCATATTGCCTGAATTATTAAAAAAACATTCACCTGTGTATAATAGGAATTTGAACAGAATTAAGATGGAGAGCTGTGGATTCCTCGCAAAGAAAAATCACGGCTACCTCATTAATATACTGTAAATATTACAAGGTGTTTAGTTTGAATAGCAGCTCTGTCTCACTGCACGCTGTCTAAAGATTACATCTGTTCATTTATTGCCAATTTTTATGCTGCATTTGTTCAGCTGTAACATCGATTTGATCGGGTCATAGGTTTACACCACTTCCATCGAGTTTGTACAATAAAACCTAATGCCAAATTTAATCAGAAGATTTTGTGAAATCAATGAACTGCAAAATAGTTTGTAAAAAAAAAACAATAATAATTTGTAGTTTAGTGAAGTCATTAGATGCCGCTCAGAGCATCACAAAGCTATCCAAGTTACTTTTGTTTTTAAAGATCAAGGTTAATTCCTTGACCTAAATATCAGAGAAATATCATACACTCAGAACCAAGATGAATAGTTTAACAGTTGCAAATTAAATTAATGTTTTTCATTAGTTTTTTTTATTTTTATTTTATCAAGTTTTTATGTTTTTTTTGTATTTGAGTCTTATAAATTATAAATCGTTAATATGTATTAATTTCAACAGTTTTAGAGAAGAGCACACAATATAAATCCATTTAATTATAATTTTTAAAAAGATTAATATTATAAAGAAATGCAACAAAGTGAGTTTACAGCATTTTATTCTTGCTGTGACTGGTTATATTTATAACCCGATTTGATTTTCCATTGTTCTTGAGTGCTGTGTGTGACGTCAGTTACTGATTCAGATCACAAATGTAGATGCAACTAATTAAAATAAAAACTATCCAAGCATGAATCTGATTATTCCATTTATTAATTTAGTGTATGTACTTTCAGAAGAAACAACACACTGAATATACAGTGTGTAATGGTGGATTGCAAAGATATGAAGATATTTGATATGGTTAGGCATATCTGCACGATCTTTATTCTGTATGCATAAGATGATTCACATAAGCAACCAATAAAAACATATACATACATCTCATAGAAAATAACAACCAGAACCCGGGATGCCTTTGTTACTACAGAGAAATGGAAAAGTTCTCTTTTTTACCCCCCTCACGTTTATTCTTTAGCTTCCTACACCCCCACAACCCCCCCCTCCCCCCCCTCTTTCCCCCCGCGCATGTATGCATGTCAAGCTGACCAGAGGGAACTGGCACACAGGGGCTGAGGGCCGGGAGGCTTTTCAAGGAACAATTTGTGTTCATATCTCTCCTCCATCTTCACACCAAGGACACTGTGAGCTGCGGCTGGTGTTGTCATGGAGACTAGCCTCAGTTGCCGCAAGTGCCAGTAAGACTGTAAGTGATGATAGCATTACATATGCTGCAGGAGGTTAGGATTGACCCTTTAACCTTACAAATTGACCTTAAAACCTTAAACACCTACAGAAAAATGAGCCTCTTTCCATTTTGTCATGAAATGTTGGATGGTTTGTGTGTAAATATGAATTAAGGAGGTAATAATAGGGAAATGCTCCCAGTGCTTTGATAAAATGCAGTCTTTTCAAAGATCATTATAGGGTGTGACCTGCATGCACAAAAAGGGGGGGTGGGGGGGGGATCTATACGTTAATAACTGAAGTAACACTTCGAAAATAAAAATATAGGGACCGTATATACAGGAGGAATTATCGTCTGTTCCAACTACTCTGCATTTGGCATCACCAGTATACTAATGACTGGTCTGATCGTCTGTCATCATCTTCACCTGTTTCTCACTGCATAATGCTTTAAGATATTTTTTTAATGCTTGATTGATTCGTAGGTCACTGTGTGGCTGTGTGGCAAATAAAACAAACAACAAGTCTCTGAAACTGGTGTGGTACAGGGACTGGACTGAAAATAAAAGACAAAAACTTTCCAAAAATTAAAGCCAAAAGGAAGCCTGGAGAGCTATTGTATTCTTCAACGCTACGTTTAAAATCTGGCTCTATATACAACTTAAATTTAAAAGGAAAAAGGCACGGCTATGAAGAAGATATAATTTATTAAACTATTGGCAGAACAAGGTATTAAGGACACACAGTTTTCTACATGCACAGGCTGTAGCACTGACTCATGGAACAACTTTTTTTTTTTTTTAAGTAAGACTCCAATTAAACTTCTTTTAAAGTACATAATAAGGTCTTGTATTACAGTGCTACCAAAGTTATCATTATTGAGAAAAAAATACATATATACAAGATATTGGTCACTATATTTCCCCTGAGGCTAGGATCAGTTGAGTGAACCTACGTCAGCCTGTCTGCATAAGCTGTTGCTGTCAATAGGGTTAAGAGGGCTCCACCACTGCTTGACCTCTGTCAGCGCTTAGTGATGGCCTCTGAGCTGTGATTAATTACAACATGTGAGAGCCAAGGATTTTGTGATGTGTATTTGTTGGTGCAACCTTATGTCCTTTGTAACTTCTTGCATAAGCTTAACTCAAGCTATGCTACTGCATACAGTAAGTAGATTTATTGTGTTCACTGTCATGACTCTGTACTCACATAATGTTGCACATCTATACACTATGAAGCAGTTTCAAAGACAAATCACAGAATTAATAAGAACTGGACAAAACCTCCATGATGCCACTTACAGGTTTACTAAAAGGTGAATTTGAAGCCAACTGTGGTAGCTCTGGTCATCCCCATCTTGGAGCTGATCCCCATCAAGAGCTGATACTACGTAAACCCCATTTAAATCAACAAATGGTCTAATGGGTAAAGCACAAGGAGCCTGGCTGTCGATTAGAACATGTCTTACCTCAGATACCACAAGTTAGCTCGCTTAGCTTTAGCTTCATTAAAATGCTAAAGTGGCTCCATTGCTAAATCATCCCATTTCATCTCAATGTCTACATTTCTTATGGTAAGTTAAACTACAACGATTCCAGTTAGCTGGTTAGCTAAAGCAAACAGGTAGAGGTTTGACACCTTCAATGCACATCAGTGCAGTCACTCAAACTGGACACTCCTCAGTTATGCATAATTGTATAACATAATGTAATTTAAACTGATGCAAACATACTGCATATTCTACCAATACGAATATAAATTGGAAGAGCAATATTTTAAAAAAATCTTTTAATCTTTTATTTTAATAAAACTTGCGCAGACAGATCAAGACTGGGATGTTGCTGAATTTAAGTGTTTGAAAAACAGCTATTCTGAACGTTTATATTGCATTAGATCAAACTCAGAGAACAGAGGATTGGTTGAGAGTGACCAATTATTGCCATGGGAACATCCGTTTCCGTCTTGTTCCTGTTCACAAAGTCTCAAAATTAAACCTGACTCATGAGCTGCGTGTAGCCCTGCAAATGGCTGTGTGTGTGTGTGTGTGTGTGTGTGTGTGTGTGTGTGTGTGTGTGTGTGTGTGTGTGTGTGTGTGTGTGTGTGTGTGTGTGTGTGTGTGTGTACAAATTTCACTGCACATCTCACTATTTGTTAATAAGCCTGCTTGATAACATTGTTTGGCCACCCTCATGCTCACAACATTTAAATGCAACACAGAATACAACTTATTCTATATATATAGATATATATAGATATATAGATAGATATAGATCTCTCTCTCTCTCTCTCTCTCTCTCTCTCTCACTCGCTCACTCGCTTTCTCTCTTTTCTCTCTCGGATTCTTTCGTATTATACATATACTTACTTTTAGATTAAATTTCAAAATTATGGAGACCAGGATTTTTTATTATTATTATTATTATTATTATTATTATTATTATTATTATTATTCAACTATGCTAAACTATATCGTATATGCTCTAAACGGTGGCTCAGACATTTCAGACACAAGAGAAATTAATTTCTTCTTTAATGGGAACATGTTACATAACTGACCTTATTTCTATTCTTTCAAAAGAAACTTTTATCCTGTCACAAATGTCCAACAGAAAACCTTCTATAAAAGTCTGTAACAGATTAAATGAAATTATTTTCTGTTCGAGTTACTGTCTCAAGCTGTGCTGTTGTCTGTGATGATTGTGTCAATGTGAAAATGTGCCAGACGTTATTGCTTATATTTGTGTTTGCGTGTTCGATAATGAACAGTCTCTCCCTAAACGCCTCTCTGGATTTCAATTAATTCCGCTTTTCACAGTTTGAAAGGAGAGAAAATAGACTAAGATCTCATGTATATTCAGGAAAAAGACTGATACACTGAAATATATGGGCATTTTGCCCATTTTGGAAACAGCCATTAAAACACTCTTCCATTATTGATACAATTAACATCACACACTTATTATGTTAGAATTCATTAGCCTAATAGTCAAGAGTTTAAAGCCTGTTGGCATCTCAGTTTCATTAGCATGACCATTTGTTTGCGACCTGTTTCCTTTCAGTTTTTCAGCTGTAGTGTAAACCTGTAACGTGTGTTATTGCAAAGCCAGATTTTGTTTGTGTGCCTACATTCTCCTAATTTCACAACCACTTATGAATCACACTCAGAGGGGGAGGCAAATGAAAAAATGTGAGCATGCTTCCTGTAATTACTTCCACTGCACTCCAGCATTCTCATCTTAATACCTGTGTGTGTGTGTGTGTGTGTGTGTGTGTGTGTGTGTGTGTGTGTGTGTGTGTGTGTGTGTGTGTGTGTGTGTGTGTGTGTGTGTGCGTGCGTGCGTGCGTGCGTGCGTGCGTATGTGCTTAACTTATTGAACATCTTTAGGACATGCCATTAAACATGCTAAAATGTAAAAGCAACAACACTTAAAGCACAAGCATCATCGTGTGCTCTGTTTGTCTACCACATTCGGCACCCTGAACAATTTGTAATGGCACACAAACCATTAAACACCATGTCTGACATATCGATTAATAATGTAGAAATTACTTGCCATGGATGTTTTACTTTGTCATGAAGATATGTGGCTTTACAAATTACATATGCATAAATATCCATTCAAAATTGTGCCAATTTTCTTTGACTAGTAACCATAAGTATCAAATAATAATGAAAAAATAGAACTCTAAAAAGCAGCTAGACTATAGAGTACTGTATGATCATGTGCTTTGAAAACAGAAAAGGCAAGGTCACTCGTCAAAATCATGTAATTAAGCAGAGCAGAAATAAAAAGGAGCTGCTCTCTAAGAATTCAATCAATTACTGCAGACACCTCTAATCACCATTTCACAGTTGAACCATAGAAGACTGAAGAAGGCTTAGCTCCATTCATTGAACTTAATTCATGTAGTTTTTCCTTGTTTGCTCACCAAAAAGTAAAAAAAAAATATATATATATATATATATATATATATATATATATATATATATATATATATATATACAGTACAGACCAAAAGTTTTTTCTTTATTGTGTTCTTTATTGTGTTCTTTAGCCCAAACGCATCTCTTCTGCTTGTTGCCTGTCCTTAGCAGTGGTTTCCTAGCAGATATTCTAGCATGAAGGCCTGATTCACACAGTCTCCTCTTAACAGTTGTTCTAGAGATGTGTCTGCTGCTAGAACTCTGTGTGGCATTGACCTGCTCTCTGATCTGAGCTGCTGTTAACCTGCGATTTCTGAGGCTGGTGACTCGGATGAACTTATCCTCTGCAGCAGAGGTGACTCTCGGTCTTCCTTTCCTGGGGCGGTTCGCATGTGAGCCAGTTTCTTTGTAGCGCTTGAAGGTTTTTGTGACCGCACTTGGGGACACTTTCAAAGTTTTCCCAATTTTTCGGACTGACTGACCTTCATTTCTTAAAGTAATGATGGCCGCTCGTTTTTCTTTACTTAGCTGCTTTTTTCTTGCCATAATACAAATTCAACCTTGTGTGAAGAAGGTGTGTCCAAACTTTTGGTCTGTACTGTATATACTATATATATAATCGGGTAATCGTCTTCCCTGCTGCGTCCCCTGTGTCAAAATAAGAGTCCTCTGCTGCGTTTTAGTGCTCGTCTCTTATAATCAACGTCTCCCTCTCTCTTCTGTGTGTGCGCGCATAATTTGACACTGTGTCCCACACACACCGACACACACACACACACACGTTTTATACACACACACTTACTTTGTGTGTGCGTGGGCGCGCGTGTGTGTAATTTGACACCGATACAAACACAGACACACACACACACACAGACACACACACACACACACACACACACACACACACACACACACACACACACACACACACACAGATCTCCCCGGCTGCATACGTGTTTTATTTATACAGAAAACTCAGCTCTGTCGTGATTCTTTTCAAAGGTAAGCTGCTGGTTCATTTGTTATTTTTTTATTTTTTACTTTACAGCAGTATGCTCACGCGAGTATCATTAGAGAGATTTCTTTTTTTCCCGTTAAAACAGTGTTTGCGTTGTGTATGTTAGTTGTGAAACTTAAAAAGTGTGGGAGGGAGAGGAAGTTTTACTGTTTAAGACGAGGGGAGGGGCTAATTCCACACACACACACACGCATACAAATACACGGCTCCTGCGCGCACAAACGGAAACACTTAACTGTTTGGATTTATTTTTACTTTTTTTTTATTGTTAAGTGCAGGTTAATTTGTTTTATTTTTACTTTATATGTTGTATTAATTATTTTTATGTATTTATTGTTTTGGGCTGTAGAATGAATAATTTGAGTTTTCATTATTTCTTATGGGAATTATTTCTTATGGTTTACGAGTGTTTTTGGAATACGAGCCCGCTTCCGGAACAAATTATGCTCGTAATCCAAGGTTCCACTGTATAGATTTGCTAATATATGCAGCAACCATACAGCACAAAAAAATAAAATAAAATAAAATAAAAAAATAAAATAAAATAAATAAAATAAAAAAATAAAATATATATATATATATATATATATATATACACACACATATATATATATATATATATATATATATATATATATATATATATATATATATATATATATATATATTGTGCTGTATGGTTACTGCATATATTAGCAAATCTAATGGAGCTCTTGTATGAAATTGTGAAATATTTTTATGCATACAAAAAAGGCTATATAAAATGATTCCAAACTCTCAGTTGTCTCATGAGGGACAAAATAAGCATAATACACAAATTATATACACAATAAAACAATAATTGGTTAGCTTCATTAGTAGCTCATGTGTTCTTGCTGGCAGCTTATGATTTGAACCATGACGTAAAGTCTAGAAATTACGGTTATGTTTTGTGAATTAAACCGCAGTTAGTTCTGTGCTGAGTCCTGAATCCCAAAAGTACCAAAAGCCAATTGTTATTCAGACTGTTTAATCAGTAGATTAAGCATTAAAAGAGATTAGGTATTAAAAACTTAAAAGTGAGGTTAGGTTTAAATCAAATCCATGTCATTTGTAGATGTCTTACTTCAAAAGTATTAACATTTACAATGAAAAGGTATTTGCATTTTAGTTGTTAAACATTTTTATACAAAAGCTCTGAAATTCTTCACACTGATTGGTTAAAAATTGTGCAAATTTATATAACTGAAGCTCTGACAGTCAACTAGCTGTAATTCAAATCAAAAGGTTATATTAATGTGTCAAATTTATTAAAATGCTTTTAAGGATTTGTCTGCTGGACACGCTATTTCATTGTTTAAAATAAACTCATTTTAATGTTAATCGTGGATCCAATGAAACATTCTGTGAAGGTACTTCTGCAGGTATTTAGCATTTAGAAGGAGACAACAGCACATGCCACACCCAAAATGTACCATGGTCTTTATTTCCATTCAGTCTTATCTCCACATCCTGTCTGTACCCTGAGTTGTCTCTCGAGTGTTTCCAGGGTTCTGTTCACATCTGGCATTTACATGCATCCAGTGTGATTAGATCGCAAGTAGACAGCAGAGACGCATGGCCGTTCACACCTGGCTTTATGAATGTGTCTCCAGTGACCACTTGTGATTGTATTCCATACATCGCTTTACTGGAGAAAGGCTGCCATGCACATTTATTATCTCAGTCTTATGCTCCATTTATTTTCAGGGAGAAAGGTCCTCCAAAAAAAAAAAAAAAAACATGCACACACACACACACACACACACACACACACACACAGTATATACATATAAAATGTCACACAGTCTAATTTTTTATTTTATATATAGATTTATAGTGGCCAATCCATATGTGAAAATGATGTCCCTCAACCACTTTCACAATTTGAGGCTGATAGACCTTTATAGACAGGCATAGTAATCTTGGAATATGCCTGTGCCATCAGGGAAGAAAAAAAAAAAACTATTGATGGAAAAACTTGGTCAGTATATTCAGGTAGTCAGCTGACCTAATTTTTTGGGGCATATATGGTAGCAATGCTGAATCGAGACCTGACCAACATAAGCAACCCCAGATTATAACACTGCCCTCACAAGCATGCTGTCAGGTAAAGAGGGAAGCAGGCAAGGCGTACGTATGTGCAGGATGTGAAGACATTAATTAAGAGGAAACCAAAATAAAAGAACGAAACACAGGAATGATCTAAACAATGAAAACCAGAATAGCCACCACATCAACACAACAGTAACAACAACAGCAGATGTGAGACAAAGACTAGGTCAAGACTATTTATATACTGATTAACCCTAAGGAACTAGATTCAGTGAGCTCGGAAACAGAACTATGGTGCAGTGCATGCTGGGAAATGAGCTCCAGAAATACTCGTCAACTCGTCATAAAAGACCAGACACAAAACACAATGGCACAGAAGACCATCCATGGAGTAACCCTGACACGTACTATACAGTAGGCACTAGGCCACCTCTGATTAGCCCTTATTGATTTGATGTAAACAGGTAGCTCCGAATTTTTCACATCCATAAGGTGAATCCAGTTATTGGCTAAAAACAAACATTAAGTGAATTAGTTGGTCCACACTCAGTTTGGAATAACATAAAGATGTGTCACAAAACCAGCCAATCACAGACTGACAGAAGGTCAATTCTAATTGGTTCTTAAGGTTTTCAAAGGAACCATGTTTTAAGTTGCTCTGAAAAGAGACCAAAGGATACAGATCATGAGACCAAGGAATACATTTCATGACATTTTGACATCACAATCTAATAAATTTCAATACTTTTCCACAACATTTTTCCTGAATGCATTAATCTCTGGCTCCCTGTCTACTTCCATGTCTGTATGCATGTACTGTAGGTGCATTTCTACAGTATGTCCTTATTTTATAGGGTTTTTTATGCTTGTTTTTACAGGTAGTTACTGTATGCTTTGTAGTTCTATTTGTTTACTCACTATGAGTTATGATTGTTGGTTTGCCGTAAAAAAAAAAGTCTCTTCATACACAATAAATGTTCACGAATACCCTTTATAGTTTTTTACTGTACAATGAAAAACTATTGTTTTTCTTGTCCCTATTAACTTCCTATTAACTGTTTATACAGTAGATATTATAGACTATTGGTGAAAACGTCTCGGGTTACTTGACTGTAACCCTGTTCCCTGATAAAGCGGGAACGAGATGCTGCGTGAAAACGCTATGGGAACATCTCTTTGTTGCCCGGTTGTGAAGCCTGTGCATGTCAAACCCGCCGAATACCTTCGGCTTATAACCTGTGCCAGGCATGACGTCACCGAATAAGGTGCACCTGCAGGTTATAAATAGGAGTGAACCAGAAACATCCTCAGGTCAATTTTGTCTGAAGGACGTCCAGGCACGCCAGCAGTGCGGCATCGGAACGCAGCATCTCGTTCCCGCTTTATCAGGGAACAGGGTTACAGTCAAGTAACCCGAGACGTTCCCTTTCAAAAGCTACACTCAATGCTGCGTGAAAACGCTATGGGAACGAGAATACCAACGCCGCCGCACTGCAAGTGTCTGGACCCCCAGGTTGTGTAGCGTGTGCGCACAAGCCGAGGAGGTCTCAGACCTAGCTCTGATGCTGACTGCGTGTAGCATTGACATCCAGACTATAAAATCTAACAAACGTGTGTGGAGAGGACCAGCCCGCCGCATCACACACCTGCTGCTGGGGGACGCCTCTTGCCAAGGCAATTGATGAGGCAATCCCCCTGGTTGAGTGAGCCCTGATTCCCAGAGGCGAAGTGTGACCACGCGCCTCATAGGCTAGGGCAATGGCATCTCTCACCCAGTGTGACAGAGTCTGTCTAATGGCAGACCCCCATGGCAAATAAAGAACTGCTCTGACTTACGCCACTGGCTAGTGCGGTGGACGTAGATCCTAAGAGCACGTACTGGACACAGTAAGTGAAGTCTTTCCTGCTCCGGAGCTGTGAAAGGCGGAGGACAGAAGGCCTCGAGAACAACTGGGTGCATGGTCGAGAATGGAACCTTGGAAGATAGTTCGGGTGAGGATGCAGAATAGCTTTAGAAGTAATAGCCATAAGAAAAACCATCTTAAGAGGCAGAAGCCTGACAGGCGCTGACTCTAGTGGTTCGAAAGGGGTGTCGGCCAGGCCTTCGAGTACGATAGTTAAGTCCCACAAAGGGACCGTCGCTCTAGTGGGCGGCTTCAACCGTTTAGCTCCACGAATAAAACGGGCAACTAAATGGTGCTTGTCCACAGAAACCCCATCATTCAGAGCGTGACAAGCCGAAATAGCAGCTACGTACGTTCTGAGCGTACTAGGGCATAAGCCCTAGGACAACCTTTCTTGCAGAAACTCCAGCACTGAAACAATCTGGCAGTGAACTGGGTCTACATGTCTTGCCATGCACCAATTTTCAAATACACTCCATTTGAGGGCATAAGTTCTCCTAGTGGAGGGAGCCCTGGCACTTAAAATGGTTTCAATTACGCTGGCTGAAAGCCCAGCATGTCTTAGTTGGTCCGTTCAGGGGCCAAACGTGAAGGTTCCAGAGCTCGGGCCGGGGATGAAGTATTGTCCCCTGCGCCTGAGACAGAAGATCCCTCCTCACTGGAATCACGCAGGGTGAGCCGTCGAGGAGAGATATAAGATCCGAGAACCACACTCTGGTCGGCCAATGGGGCGCTATCAATAAGAGGCGCAAGCCGTGTTGACGGACCCTCGCCAGGACTCCTGGGAGCAGAACTATAGGTGGAAATGCATAAAGGCGTAATCTGGGCCACGTGTGGGCCACTGCGTCCAGACCCAGGGGAGCTGGAGGAGTCAGAGAGTAGTAAAGGGGGCATTCTGCTGCCTCTTATGAGACAAAGAGGTCCACCTCTGCTACGTAAAATCTTTCCCAGATTAACTGACTACTTCGGGGTGGAGTTTCCATTCCCCATGTTTTACAGCTTGTCTGGATAGCAAGTCTGCTCCTACATTCATATGCCCTGGAATGTAAATCGCCCTGAGGGACAGGAACTTGTCCTGTGCCCAAAGCAGAACCTGGTGCGCTAGCTTGTTCAAGCGGCGCGAGCACAGTCCACCCTGGCGATTTATGTACGAGACTACCGCAGTGCTGTCCACCCGCACTAGGACATGGTAGCCTCTCAACTGCTGGAGGAAGTGTTTCAGGGCCAGAAACAGAGCCATCATGTCGAGGCAATTGATGTGCCACGCGAGAAGATGACCTCTCCAGCTCCCTTGTGCTGGACGGCCATCCAAGACCGCACCCCAGCCCGTGAGGGAAGCGTCTGTCGTTAGCATCTTGCGATGACAAGACGGACCTAGAGTGGGACCCAAAGTCAGAAACTGGGGTCTGAACCACATAGAAAGGGTACGAAGCCCCCGGCGCGTAACCCTTATTAGCCTCTAGGGGTTGGCCCTTGAATGAAACCCCTTGGCTCTTAGCCACAGCTTAAATGCTCTCATGTGCAGAAGGCCCAAAGGTATCACCGTGGACGCAGCTGCCATGAGGCCTAAAGATTTCTGAAAGTGATGAACAGTGACCTTCTGGCCTAGCTTGATTTCCTTCAGGGTGTTGAGAATGGATTCGACACGTGCAGGAGACAACTGTGCCCGCATTGTGACCGAATCCCATGTGACACCCAAATATGTTGTCCTCTGAACAGGAAGGAGAACGCTTTTTGTGGCGTTGAGTCTCAATCCTAAAGAATGAAGATGGGCTAGGACGACATCACGATGTCGAAGCGCTAGCTCCTAAGACTGGGCCAGAATCAGCCAGTCGTTTATGTAATTCAAAATACGGATGCCCTGGAGTCATAAAGGAGCCAGAGTTGCATCCATGCATTTTGTATATGTGCGGGGTGACAGAGCTAGGCCAAATGGAAGGACCCAATACTGGTAAGCTTCGCCCCCAAAGCGAACCTCAGGAACTTCCTGTGCTGTGGCAATATTTCTATAGAAATATGCGTCCTTGAGATGATTGTCACAACCAATCCTCTAGTTGGATTTGAGAAACAATCATTTTGACAGTCAAACTTTGAATCTGGATTTCTGAGATAGCGGTTCAAGCCGCGAAGATCCAAGATCGGACGCAACCCTCCCCCTCTCTTGGGCACCAAAAGGTACCGACTGCAGTAGCCCGACTCTCTGTCTGGGAGGGGAACATGTTCTATGGGCCCCTTTGCCCAGCAGAGTCTGTAACTACTGGGCCAGCAGATGTGCTCGATCCGGTTTCACGGAAGTGGAGACCACGCCGTTGAAACGCGGAGAACGATGTGCAAACTGAATCCTGTAGCCTGTGCCTACAGTCCTTTATACCCAAGGAGATACACCTGGCAGTAGTTTCCACGCTGCCAGCTTCTCCGAAAGGGGCACGAGCTTTGACACTTCGGCTAGATGGGGGGGGGGTGTTAGGTGTTGGGAGATGAAGTGTGGCAGATGATGCCTGAACACCCAACTTATCATTGGAGACCGGCGCTCCCCGAACACCAGTGGTGGCGGGGATTGAACACCGGCCTCCCGGGAGTGCCAGGGAGGAGGCCCTGTTTTGTGATGAAAATCCAGGTGCCCCTCCCCGGGGGGAGACACCCCCATGGCCCCAGGCGCACGAACTCAGGGCTTCTTCTTTGAAGAGAGGAAGCTACTCAGATCCGGTCTTTTCGAAGCAGATTTTTGAGAAGAGCGGCGAGCCCCACCCCAGTCTTTACGGGGGGGTGCGCGGCTGGTCACGCTCTCCTTCTGCACCTCACGCCTGATAGGGGCCAGACCTGGCCGGGGCCGGGTGGCCGACGGTCCCGGTTCTTGAGCACGGCGGGGAAGGAACCTCCCAAAGGCCTGTTCATATAGCTTTGCCTCCCTAAACCTAGTGGCGGCGGAATTAACAGCGTCGCCAAAAGGCCGGAAGGCGAGATGGGGGCATCGAGGAAGACAACAAGATCCTTATCCTTGATGCCCGTGAGGTTCAGCCACTGATGCCTCTTCGTGGATACCATGGCAGCCATGGAACGGCCCACAGCACGGGCCGTCCGCTTGGTTGCACAGAGAGACAGGTCTGTGGCTAGGCGCAGCTCTGCAAACGCCCTGTCATCAATAGCCCCGCCGCTGCTCAGGTCCTTCAGCAGGTCAGTCTGGTAAACCTGCAAAACCGCCATGGTGTGCAGTGAAGCACCAGCCTGTCCTGCTGCCTGAAAAGCTTTACCCACAAAAGCAGGTGTCAATCTGCACGACTTGGAGGGGAGAGTAGGCTTTTTCAGGGAGGATGATGTCCCAGGAGAGAGATAGCCCGCAAGCGTCTCTTCTATCTGGGCATCATCATATAACCGCATGCCTTCGCATCAATAATATCATTCGAATAAGTCGAAGGAACAAAAACACGCGATGAATACAGCTTGCTCCATGAAAGAGTTAATTCATCATGGACGTCACCAAAGAAGAGGAGGGAGAGACGTTGAGGCTCCTCCCCCCGGCCACCCGACAGACACCTGTCATTCAATCTCAAACGCTTGGGGGAATCTCGCTGCTGCGGCCAGTCGATATGCAATCGCCCGACCGCACGCGTTATAGCCTCTAATAATTCCTCAAAACCTCTGTCAGCACTGGAGGAGCGTTGTGAGGAGGCTACTTCCATGGAAGCGAGAGAGGAAGATTCTTCCGATCCTTCACAAAAAGCGCCGGAGCGCGCTTGCGAAGCGGAAGTGAAAACTTCCTGATCCGGAGAGAGCGAGAGAGAAATCGGAAATTCCATCTCGTGCGCGTCTGCCAGATCAACACGCGAGCCTCAGGAATGCGCCGCGGCTCGCGGTTTCTCTTTAAAGAAAGCGAGCCGCGCGTGAAGCACCTTAATAAGGAGAAGATCGCAGTACTCACATTCTCCCTGAAGCCCGAGGCGAGCGTGTTCTTCCCAAGCACTCGACAAATTCGTGAAGATCGCCCTCCGAAAGAGATCTATCGCACGGAGGCACGCATCTCTTAAGCAACTCCGCCATATCGGTGAGTTAATGCTGTTATTTTTATTTCGCTTTCGAACATGCACACGCAAACACAAAGCGGTCCTGAAGACAAAAAGATCTGAGGATGTTTCCGGTTCACTCCTATTTATAACCTGCAGGTGCACCTTATTCGGTGACGTCATGCCTGGCACAGGTTATAAGCCGAAAGTATTCGGCGGGTTTGACATGCACAGGCTTCACAACCGGGCAACAAAGAGATGTTCCCATAGCGTTTTCACGCAGCATTGAGTGTAGCTTTTGAAAGGGAACAGGAACTTATTCCTTAACTTCATGGAATGTTTCACAGATCTTACATACACAATATTAGAATGTGTCGTTCTTTACAAAACAACAACAACAACAACAAATAAATGAAATGAATTCATAAAAACATTTAGTACCAACTACTGTAGGAAAATAATTAACTTTGCATTCCGTATGAGCCTGCAACACCACCCCGTTGTGATTTATTTATTATTTATATGTGCTCCAATTTGTAGGAAGTTGCCTCAACGTGGGGAAAATTTCAGCAGGAAATCAGGTCTCTATCTCTGATAGTTGTGTGTCTGCACTAGAGGTGTGGTTAGAAATGTCCCCAGTTTCTGATTGAAGATGAAGACTGTATAATTGGATATGTGTTTGTCTTACTGCCAAGGTAGAAAATAGAAATGGAACGGCATGCATGTAATGAATATATCTAAACTTCTGTGAGTACAAGCTTTGCGCAATCAGTTTCAAATAATTATATACAGTACATAAGATAGATCATGTCTGTTACATTCCATTGCCCTAAGCAGTTTTCAGAGCCAAAGTCCTGATTATATTGTTGGAGATGAAGCGGTTCTCACAAAAGTAAAAAAAATAATAATAAAAATTGGTTTGGTCTTTTTTTTTTTTTTTAGGGGGTGATGATTTTTATGTAGTTCTATGGATATTGTATTTGTCCATTTTGGTAATATGATAATTCTTTGGTCATGGTCAGGAAAGGCCTTGGAAAATTGCCCAATCCAAAAAAAAGAAGTAAAAAAAAAAAAAAAAACTTCCAAATGACACTACAAGTAACATTATTTAAATGCTATAAAATATGTGAAAATGTTCTTGATGTCTACGTTCACCTCTTGTACTGAAACTGTGTACAGTATATTGTCTGATATGCATATTGTATTGTATCAGATTGCAAGACCCAACAGCAGATTGTGAAAACAGCTGAGAAAATCACTGGGGTCTTTTTATCCACCACTGGCAATTCCTACCACAAACTGTGCATCTGGAAGTCCACAAGCACTATCAATAACGTCTTGGTGCCAGAACCAGCAGACTCCTTGTGCAGATATTATTCACATCTGTTTCTGCACTGGTGTAAAACATTAAAAGCTCAAACTATTCATACACATTATATAGACGAACAGCATTAAAACCTACTTGACTCCTTGGAAACAGAAACGGTGCTGTATTTTTGTTGAATGATGTTGAAGATCACGAGTAACCCATACCTGAATAACTGCTGCAGCCTGGTTATTCCGTTTTTTCTTTTTACTTGAAGAGTTTTCTGATGAATAAAACATTTGAGTATTCCATAATAGCTTCTAAACAGATGCAGAAAAAACTGTGAAAGAGAATTTCATTTGGTTTCTGCCAAGCAATTAGGCTGAACTAATAGTGTTATTTTTATGATTTTGTGTAAAGAGGAACGATTCTGATATCCAGTTGTTTAAATGTAACAAATTTGTGGTTTTCTATGACACAGAAGGTAGGTCTAAGAGAACAAGAGAACAAGAAAGAAGAAAAAATGCATGCTGGAATTTTATTGCAAATGGACATGCTGAATGTATATAATGAAAATTCATACTAAATAGGCTATGTTATATATGTTAAAATGTATGTGTCAAACCCTACCCAGTTATGTACATAAATTTGATGCATTACTGTAGGTATCATTAAGTTGCTGTGTTTGTGGGGGAAAAAATGTGTTTCTATAATTGAATAAGAAGGCAAGTAAGAACTCATTGTATCCAATCATTTTACTTCATTTTTTTTTTACTTGCCATTTCTACACCCCGTGTATTTTAAGCACAGAACAAAATTAGTCCTTTCCTCTCCACTCCTGTTATACAAGTGTTTCACAGATCTACATAATTAAGTGGTGAGGTATTGAAGTATGCTGTATACCACCTAGGATTTTTGGATTCTTTTAATTTAAGATACTGAATAATGTGTTTGGTCAGAGATAGTGACAGTATGGATTACTAGGTCAATTATTTTGAGGAATAAAATGGTTTGATAAGTCAAATATTTATAATAATAATAATAATAATAATAATAATAATACCTACAGATATACTTTGCAAGACAGACAGACTAATTTAATAATGTAAATTTGACTGAGAAGCTAAAGCAGAGACTATAAACGTTGTTTGTGATTGCTTATGAAGTAGACTTGAGATGCCTTAATCAATGATGGATTTTTGGGGAAACTGAATGATCTGTGCCTTGTTTAACATTGATATTGCACAGGTTTTAAGGTGTATATACTGTAAAACTAAAAGACTGCTCAATCTTTTAAAATCTCTTGCTCTACGTTGCTCTGAGACCTTGTTGCTATGAGATGAATTCTTTGTAGTAAGCAGATGTCAGTTTGCATGACTCTTTTGCATTCGGCAAGGTTATTTTCTTTTTTTTTTATTGACTCTTTTGTGGATTAGTATTGCAGCTGGTAGAACAAAAGTACTGTACATGCAGGGCAGTGCAAATACTTGAAGGAGAGTGGTTTGTACATAAAATTTCAATGTACATTATGCATACACGATGGGAATAAGTGATGAAGAAGAGACGAAATGTTGAGAGGGGATTGGAAGGGAAAGACCTAAGCGAAGGTCACTGGACATGAAATAAGGTAGATGTTTTATACTAGTCTTCCGCTTCTCATACAGTATTTCAGCTCTCTTTTGCTGGGTATTCAGGTCAATTGTGAATGTTTCTTGTCATCACAGATGTCTCAATGTCTGAAACATTATTAAATTAAAGGTACATGTAAATTAAACATGTACTATTTCTAAGACATGTGACATCAGACATCTGACGTGTAAGTGGGGCAACACACTCAAAGGAAATCTAACCATCTTTTGCATACTTGACCTTAAGGATGCCGATGATTTGCTAGTGATTTTGATGGCCATTAATGACTTTTGTGCAAATTTTGGGGATTTGCACAAAAGATGTACCAATGCTAGGCCAAATGCTTATGTCATCATCCTTTGATTTAGACTCCATATAGCATTTTTAACACACTTCACCTTCTTCACCCAGGCATTAAGTAGTACTTTCCATAAAGTTCCACGGGACAAAGTTTGCATCATTAAAAACAAAACTAATGCAAAATTAAGTATAAAACAACAGTATGAAGGTCTCTTTCTAATTTATGTCCAGAGTGCTTTTTTTTTTTTTTTTTTTTTTTTGTAAATAGAAAACTGTTTAAAATTTGACATTAACACACAATTAAGGAGTGCATACATGAGCCTTTTTCTGAGCAACCAGACAGTCCTAGCAGGGAAGCACAGAGGAGGCAATCCATTATGTGAAAATCAAATGTCAGAATACTGTCAAAATACTGAAGTCAAAATTCCTCTTTCATGCAGCTTATAAATCTCTTCTTGCTTACCAGACTGAAAATACCACAAATTGATGTTGTGTGTCTCTTCTTACAGTTTTTAATGAGATGGACAAATATGGTTGGTTAATAAAGCCACGGTTTTGGATCCTTAAAAAAATGTATTGTTAATATATAACCAGCATAGTAAATTACTCTATAACCACATTTAATCAATTATTGCCTTGCTTTTTCTAATCATGACAAACAGTATTTATTCTAATGAAAATTACTTTTATTTTAATATTGATGTTTCTGTTATATTCTGCTGTCCAGGTAGACTCAATAGAATCACCTGGATGTGCATAAATATCCATGCAGAGGCTTTCCAACAAACTCACAAAACAATATATAATGCAGTACTTGCAATAAACCTGCATCACAAACTGTACACATCAGACAACATGCACAACATATTTAATTCTTTTCATAACAATTCATTTATTTAGCAATGTGTCTTCTGTGTTAACCCCAATGTTTAGCTGGCTATCAGACATATGCATGCATACAGTATGTGCTCATAAAGGAGATCTCCCTTGCCAAAACATGACCCTGCTAACTCAGCTGGACCCTGCTAATGAGCATAAGTGTCTGGAGTTGAATTCACTCCATTCCCACCTTGTTTCTCAATTGGGTCAAGTCCTCCCTTGATATCATCAGCTCAGTTTTCTCCACACTCTCCTGATGCCTACTTGTAACATTTCACATGAGCGTGAATGCCATATCTCTTGGGGATCTTATTACAATGTTTCTGAAAATCGTGCCTCTATGATTCATCAAGCGTCCATTGTGTGATTTCCACCTTGTGCCTGAGTCCCTTCAGCTCTCCCCTTCTGAGTCTATGTGAGAACTAAAATGGGTACCAAAAAAAGCTGAATTTATGCCACTGAACAGCAAGAAAAAAGAGTGGGGTAATTTTATTGAAACAATCTCAGCAGTATATTACTCAAAGAACACAGCAGACCATGAGTAATGTACGTTTCCTTATTGGTACTTGTGCCCTTGGCACACTAGACAAAAAGAGATGTCAAACTATTCAAAACAAATCCCATTGCAGTTTTCCAGCTGCCCAGCTTTTGCTCAGGGAGCGGAAATCACATGCATGTACACTGGCCAGCCATAACATGAAAAATTAACATAAATGTAACGAAATTTTCGGCAGCACGGCGGTGTAGTGGTTAGCACTGTCACCTTGCACCTCCAGGGTCCGGGTTCGATTCCTGTCACTGTGCACATGGAGTTTGCATGTTCTCCCCGTGCTTGGTGGGTTTCCTCCGGGTACTCCGGTTTTCTCCCACAGTCCAAAGATCTGCAGATTAAGCTAATTGGCATGAGTGAGTGAGTGAGTGTATGTGTGTGTGCCCTGCAATGGATTGGCACCCTGCCTCGTGTCCTAAGCCTCTTGGGATAGGCTCCAGGCCCCCGACAAACCTGAATACAGGATAAAGCAGTATAGAAGATGAGTGAGTGAGTAACAATAATTTGGATTCTCCTTGTGCTAATGGTGCAGCTCTGGCCCATTGGGTGTGGCTCCACATACCATCTAGGGGTGTTCTTTGGTGTCTGGTACCACAAAGTTGGTATCAGATCCTTTGGGCACTGTGGGTTCCAGGGTGGTGCGGACTGGATCAGACTTGTTTGTTTGGCATCAGTTTGGGATATGGGTAGTTTGGAGGCCGGGTCAGCAGCCTTGGGCTCATTGCCTGCTGATGCCCCGTGCATGGTGGGCTCTGAGCAATTTGTGCTGCATTGGCTTTTCCGTAAGATTAGACTGGACAGGCTGTTCTTTGGTCGTTGCAGCCATGCGTAAGCAACCACTTTGAAGGAGGACCTGCGAAGTGCTCTCTTTTGTACAAAATGCCCTCAGTGCTTCTAGGATAGGTTATGGAACTATCAAAAATCCGATTGAGATAAAGCCGTTCCTCTAGGTGTGAGTGACTGAGTGCTTTATGAAATTTAAGGCTGCTGTTACTTGAATATTACTACATATCTTTACTCTTTGTTTTGCAAAATGCACCTACTGTAGAAGGCATGTGTTGTCTTAGCAGTGACTGCCCAACTACAGTAGGTATTAAATGTCTTCACTCTGGCCTGTAAGGACTCTGGAAACTCAGCAACATGCCACCCCAAAAGCAGTGTTTTCTCATTATAGCCAGATCTTAGGAGCATGCCACTCTAGAAAGTCTGTGTTGCACTAACTGGCAATTCCATTGAATATTCCCTGTTTCATCCAATGTGTCTCCTACGGTCGAAATTTGTCCACACAGCAGCCATGTGAGCCTTAGACTATCTGCTTATCTGTCATCGAGGAAACTGGCCTACTGGTTAGTGGATCCTTTTACCATGGCCCCATCATAACATGCCACTCTGCCAGAAGTGCTTTCTTCTCATTTTCATTACCCCTAGACCTGTTAATACAAGATATCAGTGCAACCCATATTGGATGTATTACAATTAATAAGACAGAGCAATCCAAGAAAGACAGTTATAAAGGGAAATAATTTAAGACCACACACTATGCTGGCAATTGTTTTATTAAAGTGATGTCATAGCACGTGGTTGCCAAGACTGCTCTGTAAATTCACAGAATCAATTATTAATATTGGTATTGTGGACTCATAAATTGCCTTACATGTTTAATTAAAAAAATTCAACGTTGAAAGGCAAATATCATACCATATGCTTTTTGTAGAACATGTTTGTATAGTTAACTGCATTCCAGTAATGCTCTCCTCACATTATATCCTTGAGTGTGGGAAAGGCTTTAATTCGCAACAGATCTACAGTACAATGCATGTGAATAACACTTATGACAATGATGGTTCCTTTATGAATGCCTGTCTTTCTTAGTTAGATGGTTGGGCAGAGATGGAATTATTGATCTTGAGCACTTTTGTCTGAGCTTCTGAAATAGACCAGAAATTATGCTTAAAGATCATCGAATTGTTCATTTTAACTGCAGCATTATGTCTGCTATTTTGCAATTGTATCTTCTGTCTCATGTCTCTCCGGAGAATATTCCAAGAAATAGCTCGTATAAATCTCCACAATGTCTGTCTTTTTCATAGAGACAAAGGAGCCGATCAGACAGACAGACGAGGCAGTTTATTACAGTAAAAACAGTGACTAAAAGGGAAGAGCTTGATTTTGGTGCGATTGGAATTAAGACTATTGTCCCTGAGAGTTTAATGGATAGGTTTACTTAAGGGGAAAAGAAAAGTATATTTAAAAAATGCTACCAATTTGCTAGAATAAAGTACTCTTGACTGTTGACCCATTAATATTTTCCTTTACTCTTTTTTTTTTTTTCAGTTCAGCCAGATACAGCAGCACACTTCTATTCTTAGTCCTCTCAGATCTGCTAAAGCAAGGTTTGTAAGGCTACCTGAAAATTGGATGGATGGATGGATGGATAGATAGATAGATAGATAGATAGATAGATAGATAGATAGATAGATAGATAGATAGATAGATAGATAGATAGATAGATAGATAGATAGATAGATAGATTGATTGATTTCAAAATCACAGAAGTAGGCAAACTGGTTATGCTATATTGCCTCAAAATGTGAATTATTGAATAATAATAATAATAATAATAATAGTTATAATTACTAACTGTTATTGCTGTTATTATTATATGAAGGCACTTTACATTTCACCTGAAATAAGCTTAATTTTATTTCAAGATGCCACACTGTTCTTGGAAATTAGCAATCGGTGCCCCCTGTGCTCTGTTGGACAGCAGGGTTTCGAGTTGCTGATTAGTGAGCCATACATCCCCTGCCAATTTATACACATATTCTTCTTGCTCATTATCACATATTCCAGTGCGGAGTATACATTCAGCACTAATATATCACACCTGCTGCTATTCTCCAGATGCTCCATAAGACCTTGATTAGGCGTGTAGGTTGTGTTAAATGAGGGCTGGAAGTAAGCAAACCTCCTGAGGGATAATCATCCATGCGTAAGTCGTGCCATTCCAGAAGTGATAAACTGCAAAAAAAAAGAGTCTCCTCGTCTCATTCCCACTCACTCACTCACTCACCTACTTTGCACGGAATTGAAGCATTTTCAGTTGTTTATATCCTACGGGTTAATCGTTTCCAGGAAGGAAATAACCACCTCGCTCACACACAGCCATCTTTTAGCCTTAATCAGAGGTAGGTGACACTGCGGTTAACAGCTATGAGTTCAGTCGACTCATTTTGAACATACCTCCTGTATCAGAGTTTTCAATCAGTGCATTTGGATTACACAGGGATCTTCCTAGCAGGTGGCAAAGCCCTGTGTTTTGCAGGAATAGCATCCTCTGGTGCATAAACCTTGCCTCCAACCATGTAATCTCTCCTGAGGACACTGCAGAGACATTTGATAGTAATTGCTTTCTGCTCCAACTTGTTCACAGAGCTTGTAAAAATAGGCTCACCAAACAACTTGCTCCAAGAAGAGAAACCCATCCCTTCTCTTGTCTGGCTTCAGTGGAGCCTCAGGGACTGTGTGTATCTGGGCAGAACCTTGGATCAATATTTAATCTTCATGCACTTTATGTTCTTTAGTAAACAGATTGCAATGATGATTCTGTGAGAATTATTACATATAGCAACAAATTACTCACACTGAATTACCAGGGAGGCACACAAACCCAGGCGCAGCATCATGTCCGAAGATCTTTTACAGTAAGGTGGAGAATAATGTAATGTCCTCAAACAAGATAATGAAACATGTTCATTCTTAAAGGTGTTATGCTTGTTCAATTACAAATGACTACTTTTTTGATGGGATAAACAGCACTGGGAGACTTTACAACCTCTTCAGCTTTGTGCACGCATTCGAACGATGCACTTCGATTTTGCCACTTTGAGGATGTGATGGTGCCATGATCTGTTTGTATATGCTGATCTGTTTGCTGACTAATTTGTAAGGTCATGTTTGCTATTGCTGAATGAACGCTTTATTAAAGCAGCTGTAGAGTACGCTGAGGCACATAGATGAGAGCAAGTGGGAGAGATGCATAGTTTGGGATTTTTTAGCCTTGAGGGTTGAACAGAAACACACACACACACACACACACACACACACACACACACACACACACACACACACACACACACACCATCTCTGCAGTTCTTTTTCTGTCCTATAGAAACCAGGAATGCCGACATACTTTAATGAAAGATATTGCAGCTGAAGGACAAAATTTGCAGCCATGTTTATTTTTATGCTCTCTCTCTCTCTCTCTCTCTCTCTCACCCCCTCCCCCTCTCTCACTCTCTGCATCACAGGTACAATGTACTGTCGAACGTCTTCTCACTGTCCATTCTTTCCCTTCCATCTCTCACATACAGCTTCAGGGAGCAGCAATGTGGTACTGTATTTAACTAAAAGTGTTGCTACTGAGCAAAACTGAAAGTAGTTCATTAATAAAGCTGTACATTATGGAACATCTCTGTGTTAATTAAAACTAATAAAATACTCCTACAAAAAAATTATAAAATAGAACTATAAATCTTATTCATATATTCCTGATTTTTCTTTTTTTTTCAACAAAAAATAAAAACCAAATGTATCTTCACAAAGTCATCTCAAATCTCAAATGTATCGATATAACTGTATACCTGTATTTAAAGTCAAACACTGAATATTGTATTTGGACACATTTTGTTTGATTACAGCAATGTTGTAAACCATTAATATATAACAATTATTTCTCATGCAGGTCTTGGAATATGGCCATGCTGTCAGGGGGAAAAAAGCCTAGACCTGACCAACTAAAGCAACACCAGATCTTAACGCTGCCTCCAGAGGCTTGTACAGTGAGCACAATGCATGATGGGTACATCGCTTCATTATCTTCCCTTCTTACCGTGATGGGCTTATCACTGTGGTATAGAGGGTCACTCCGGACTCATCAGGCCACATGATCTTTGTCCATTGCTCCAACGTCCGATCTTTATGCTTTTTTATGCTTTTTTTAATGCAATCTTATGTTGTTGTTTTTTTCTGATAAAACTCACTAACAAGTGGTTTTCTTATGCCCACACAGCTGCTTAGTCCCAATCCTGTGAGTTCACTTCTCAGTGTGTGCACGAAAACTCTTACTTTCACTATTAAACATAGCTAAGTAAAGTAAAGTAAAGTAAAGTAAAGCCTTTATTTTGTCACATATACATTACAGCACAGTGAAATTCCTTCTTCGCATATCCCAGTGTAACTGGGGTCAGAGCGCAGGGTCAGCCATGGTACAGCGCCCCTGGAGCAGATAGGGTTAAGGGCCTTGCTCAAGGGCCCAACAATGGCAACCTGGCTGAGCTGGGAATCGAACCGCCGATCTTCCGATCAGTAACTCAGTGCCTTAGCCCTCTGAGCCACCACTGCCCTAGCTGTGAGTTTGATTGTTTTTTTTGATTGTTTTCAACTTCACCAAGTGTACAGGTGAGCTCTGTTCTGATCCGATTTTGATGTGTTGGAAAGTTATTAACTGAATCCCAATAAATAATATAAATATATCCTTCGTCGTTTTTGAAAACCCTGTTTTTTTGTTTTTTTTTTACATTTTTTGTTAAATGTTTTCCTACAATATCTGCAGTGCTGTTAGATTTTCGTGCCAGTTGGATTTAGCACTTTCTCATCTGCACACTTTGCTCATACAGACTTAAAATTCAAAAGCTTCAACTTTTATGCTAATATCACTGTCAACAAAGTCAAGCTCATCATCTCATAGATCACTAACTAGCAAAGCATCTGCTATACGGTACCTCAGTGCAACCACACTGTATAACTGCATTGCCTTGCATCATTTGCTATCTCCACTACTTCTACACTGGATTTCTCATTAACATGACATTACTGGATAATGGCAAGTAAGAAATTAAACTCTAGCTTTTTTTTTTTAGGAAGCTAACAACAAAATCTGGCATCAGAAGAGATCAAAAGCACTACCTTTTTTAAAGGGGTGTAAAAAATTGAAAAAATAAAATAAAATTAAATTAAATTAAATAATAATAATAATAATTATATATATATATATATATATATATAATTTTTTATTTTTTTTAAATGCAGCCCCAACCAATAAGTTGGCACCTATCTCAAAAATAATGTTGCATCTATTTAAGTATGAACGTATTTAATGGGTAAATTTTTTAGTGGGTCACATACTTGACGAGTAAAGTTTTATTTTAAGAATTATAAATATTATACATATCCGTCACAATTATATTAAGTAATGCAAGTATAAACTTAGATACGATATAAGATATTAACCAGGCGATATTAATTGCTAAATAGTGAGGTATATATAAAGTATGTAAACACCACTCGGCGAGCCCAAGGAGTGAATATGATTTCCGTGCCTCAAAACCTCAAAAATGCTTTTATTTGTCCCAGTTAATATAATATGTTGCTCATTCACTCATTTAAAATTATTTGCCTTTAGCTCATAGTCACGAAAACAAAAACACATTAATAATTTATCGTAGTTTTTATAACTTAAAGGATGATGTGAAGAATTTTTGTGGAAAGTACAGTAGCACTGTATGCAGTATATGAAAATCCTGAATCTGCACAAGAGCACTGACATCTTAGAATATAATGTACAAACATTATGAGGGAGCGGTGCATACTTGCATGAAAGTACACCTGCTCCTATAAATGGTTGCTTACTACTGGGTCGTTATATGATCATGCAGAGCAATTGTCAGGAGAAGTAAATCAAGTTTATTTTAAAGCCTAAAATTACAAGCAGGTCTGCACAGGCTTTACAAGCTGTTAAAAACTGACAACCTCCCTCTACCCCTCCACCAGGCAAACCCTCGTAAACATAGAGCCATCTAAAAGGTGGTGGGGGGGGGGGGGATACACACGACTATAGAGGGAAAAACTTCAAGCAGGACAGTCCTCCCAGCCCACTATAACCACACACTTCAGAAAGATTGGACATGCAATAGGTCCACATCAAGATGAAGTACGTACTCACACTAGAGACAGGTTGCCCAAGCATGATTGTCTCCACTCCCCCACTGTCCTGCACTCACATTGCGCCTAATGTTCCAGGCCCATCATCACTATGCAACCTTGTGTGCTGAAGTGAAGCACTCTTGCATAGCACTATAGAATTAATGATTTTATTAAGCGTGGCTCTTTTAAGCACGGTGACACATGACCTTCTCATGTGACTTATGAATTTGTCAATTATGCAATTTAGTGATTTTTAGTAAATCATTTGTATTGTTTAAATCATCATGTTTTCTTAATTGGGACAGCTGCAAAATTGACCTCGTAGTGTTTGAGATCCATGCTGAGTACCCTGCCTCAGTTCAACTGAACTATGCCAGAGATAACGTCTTTAGGCAGACCAGGGCACAATATGCTGAACCATACAGTACTTGGTAAACTAGACTTTTAGGGTCAAACTTGCTTTGGAACAGATTGTCTAGTGCGAGTATACTGTACACATATAGCCAGATGGATTTATTATTTTAATTTATGATTTTAAGGGTATGTCCAAATAGGGTCATGGCATGTTTCCAAGTACTACATTGTGAAACTGTAAGAATTTAATTTAAACCAAATAATAATAATAATAATAATAATAATAATAATAATAATAATAATAATAATAATAATAACAACAACTCAATGTGTGCTTATTTCATTTTTTTTTTTTTGTCTCTTTTTCAAAGGCAATTTACAAACAAGACCAACCACCCCACTCGTGTTCATTGTACCTGTGACTGTATTTCATTTGCGCTTTCACAACTGCTGCTGATGCCCTGTCAGGACTGGAACTGATTGGCTGCATGTGCTAGAAAGCAATCATCCTTATTATTGTATATCATTCTGTGTGTATTTCTCATAACCATTGCTGAATCTGTTGCATTTGTTTTCACACAAAAAAAGACAGTAATCTGAGACATTTTACCTGAAATTGTTATGGGGCCGTTCAATAAAAGAAGTGATATGGTATTATTTCCCATCATAGCGTATTATTGCCTTAATATATAATATCATTATTTTAACTAATTATTTATGTTTAATTATTAATTTATTAGTTTAGTTATTTACTTTTTTTTTTTATTATTCTGTCACATTAAATGTTAGGAACTAAAACCATGACCACACCTAAACTGATTTAAGCAAATACAAATCATTAGATTTGTACAGTAGTGTGTAAAGGTCTTGACCACTCATTTCTTCATATTTTGTTTCCAAGGTGCCAACCTTCCTTGTATTTTTAAGGCAGTCTCAAGGAATACTTCTCCAGGCTTCCTGAATGATTTTTTATTTTATTTATTTATTCTTTTTTGGCTCTTATTTACAGACCAGTTTCAGAGAATTGTTTTGTTGTTGTTGTTGTTGTTGTTGTTGTTGTTGTTTGTTAAGTCACATGGTGACCTATGAATCATTCAATCATTTAAAAAAAACAAAATCTAAGGTAGGACATGAATCGGTGAGAAACAGGTCCAGATGATGAACAAATGAGAGGGGAAATGAAGTTGCTGCTTAGGTTGTTACAAAAAGAATTAATTTTTTAATTGTGTCATTAGGCACTTTGAAGCCTGTTACAGTTAAATTTTTGTTACTATTTCTTTACTTTAATCTATATAATTAATGGCGCTTGTTTGTATCTTGAATTAGTGGCTGCAGTCTATTAGATTGGAGCAGAATATCTGATGAAAAACAAAGCCTTATATTATTCTCTGGTTATTGTTGGTGGTGGTGGTGGTTGTGTAATTGTTTTAGTCTTGACAAACATGAAGGCTTAGTCCTGCTAGCCCATTTATATGAGCTATCCAAGAGCAAGTCACTAAACCACAGATAAACAACAAACGAGTAGTAATAAGTCTAATCAATACAGAACAATACACGGACACTCCACAGCACAATAAGATCACCTTGTAAGCTGTGAACAAGATTAGTCAATCACTGTTCCTTAATTATAAGCAGCACTTTAGCATAATTAATTCTCTCTACATGGACATCACACATGGCTTCCGGTGCTCCTCCTCCTCCTCCTCTTTGTGAATTGGCCTTGGAAATAGACGAGGAGTCCTGCAATAAATTTCAAAGTAGTAGACCTGTTGTACAGTTTTTATTGAGACTCTGTCCTGTGATGATTCAATTCTGCAGCCATTCTAGAGGTTGTATTTTTATGCTGTTTATCAACTGTCAGGTTAAGTCTCTGTCTATACCCTTTGATGGACTTCTGCTTTTAACTACCATTTCTTTTGTGCCAGTGCAGTTTATGCGTTTCTGAAAGAAGCGGTCATGACTTTCAAAAATAAAAAAAATAAAAAAATAATGAATGCATCAGGATGCTTTGAAATTTTAATGGGAAATTCAAATCAAATGTCACTGTCAGTCCTGTCAGTTCGCTATTGCAAATGATAAATCGGTTAATTATAGTTAATTATCCTTGAGTCTAATATGACTATTTTATGTAACTGCCTTTATAATTTTGTCATTATGTACTTCAAAAAGCCTGTTTTGCATGGGTTTCTTAGGAATCTTTGTGCCCTGCATAAAATGGTGTCAGATATGCCTGAGCTGACTTGCAGAAAATAAGTGAACCCTATTATTTTTATAGCGCAGTCAGATAAACTGAACAATGTAAGGGAATAATGGTGGAAAGCCCATCTGACGCTGAAAAGCTAATTGAAGCTTGCTTGTATTTCTCTCGGCTCTCCACACTGCTTCTTATTAATAGTAGGCTATAAGCTGCTTAATGAGCACCTGAGGCTATGACACTTTTAAATGAACTTGTCACTACACTACTTTTTACATGCAAGTTCATCTGTTTAGTCTTTCCCCCCTCTTGGTTTTTCTCTTCGTACATCCAGCCAGCTGTGTAAATCTTTTTTTGTTCATTCTGAAGGACACGAATTAAACCAGATTCATCATGGGTCTGGGGAATGATTGCTATTGTGAGGTCAATATGATGAGGTTGATTAATATGATCTGAAATACAAGTACCCACTGAAACCTCAGCCTCCTGCTCTTGCCTAATACATTTTGACATGTTGTGAGCTCTGAATGGTTTTCTGTTTACTAAAGAGTGGTTATTTGAGTTTCTGTAGCCTTCATATCAGCTCAAAGCAGTCTGCCTATTCTTCTCTGACCTCTCTCATAAGCAAAACATTTAGTTTTTTAGTTTTTTTTTGCAAAACCGCCATTCACTGTATGTTTCGTAACATTATTTTGTGCAATCTATAGACACTGTTGTGCATGAAAATATGAGACCATAAGGCATTTCAGAAATATTTGTTCACGGTCAATGTCACTTTCTCCAATTCTAATGTTTGATATAAACATCCAAACTGAAGCTCTTGACCTGCAGGATTTATGACAGGATTTATGACTGCTGCAACATGATTGGGTAAGCAGATAATAAATACGAATGGGAGCAGGTGTCCATAATAAAATGGCTGGTGAGTGTCGAGGTTAACAGCAGGACTTGCCTTATCCGCTCTTTTGCTTATTGAACAAGTACTATAAAGAAATACCTGCAGAAATTGGAAGGGATATAACAAACATGTTTAACAAGATATTGAATTCAATAATGTATCACCTTTCACTTACAGGGAAATAATCTTATACCAGATCGATTGACTGGGGTCTAAAAGTGATGTGAGACTATATCAAAATGCCTCAAAAAGGTAAAATGAAGAGATATTGCACACCAATCAATTTTGTAAAGGTTTATTATGTATTAAACCATTGTAGACTCTTGGTGCCCCACCACAGCTTACTACAGTATGTATCACCTTACTACCTCTTCAGCGCTGAAAACTAAAGCAAGTATTCAACTGCAATAGCACTGAAGGTTTGTAGTGTTTTCAAAGCCATGCCTCTTTTATTCTTTGAGTTAATCGTATCTGATGGCTTCCCTTTTCTACTGACCAGTTTGATTTAGGTGCATTTTGGAGAGCTCTTTAGCTGCACTTTAAATTTGCTTGAGAAGATAGCAGCACACTAACCAGCTGTGCATGACAACATTTAGTCATTTGAGCCTAAATAGCATGTGCACTGAGAATCTAATGTCTTTTATTATCGATTAAAATAATTACAGAACAAATTATGGTATAAACAAACAGACAAAAATTAATAAATAATGGTGTTCCCTTACTTTCAAGCTTTTGACCTTTAATTTCCTAATGGAGGTCGAGGATCCAGGGTTCGATTCCCGCCTCGGGTCTGTGTGCATGGAGTTTTCATGTTTTCCTCCTCACGCATGGTAGATTTCCTCCGGGTATTCTGGTTTCCTCCCACAGTCCAAAGACATGCAGATTTACTAATTGGCATTTTCAAATTCCCCATGGTGTGTGTGTGTGTGTGTGTGTGTGTGTGTGTGTGTGTGCGTGTGCGTGTGCGTGTGCGTGTGTGTGCGCGTGCGCGTGTGCGTGTGCGTGTGTGCGTGCTTGTGTCCCTCGATGGATTGTCACCTCATTCAGGGTGTACCCTGCTCCATCCCCTGAGCCCCCTGGAATTAGCTCCAGGCTTTCTGTGTCCCTGTCCAGGACAAGTGGTATAAAAAAAATAATGAATAAGAAAGAGAATGAAATATATTTTAACAGACATCATTGCATTAATTTCCAGTTCAGAAGTTAAGGGAAGGAAAAAAAAAAACCTTTTTGCATTCCAAAGAAAGAAATTGCATCAGAATCAGGGAAGCACCAGATGTGTCCCGTATTACACTACCTACAGTATAAGCCACCACAAGTCCCATGTCTCTAACCATGTGCTCCTGGCTCCTGGTGTTTACCATTAATAAGTTTGTCTATTTAAGCTCCATGTTGATGCTTCACATTCTTTCACCTTTGTTGAAGTTACTGTTTGCTGTGCCTGAGAGTGATATACTGTATGCCACAGCTCATAGCTCCTGCTCCTTTTTGTTTATGTCAGTGGTTTTCACAATGTTGATTAAAGGGGATCTGCACCTGCTTCCACCTGCACTTCCATTCCTGATGGAAAACAAGACTTTCAAAATAGACCAAGCAAATCCTCTTCTGTGTGAGCAGGTCAGTGAGAAGCTGAGGGAGACAGATGCGTTTCTGTGGGCCCACATGGAGTGGAAGTTCAAGACCCAGACATGGATCAGCTCCTGGCATGATTTTATTTTTTATTTGTATTTTTTATTATTTCTTTTCCCTGGGTGGGTGGCTAGCATATACTGTAGCGGTTAGGGAGGTGGCCAAACACCAACAACAGCTCTCTAGCCTTATCCAGTCCAGAGACCAAAGAAACTGCCAGGGAAGGTTAGGGGGGCTACGTCAGGTAAGTGCAGGAGGAGTGTAAAACTACATTGCCATCAGCAGCCAAACATTTCCCAAACCATATGCACCTGCTTTGTGTTTATGATTGATCAGTTTTATTTAACATTTAGTTTTCTGTTTCACATTGTCTAATATTTGTTAACTAGCCAAGGTTAGCAATTTTATAATGAACCCTTCACATTTTATATCTTTAGGTAAAAACATGATTTGTAAATTCATTACACAAAATTAATCTTTCAGATGGATGATTTTCACATATTTCTGTTTTTGTTTTTAATTGCTTTGTATTTGCTGCAGGACCCTAGCCAGCAGCAAAACCAACACAAATACAATTCAGCTCTTTGGTTGGTTGGAAGTTCTAGTTTTTTATGGTTTTAGTTTCTGAATAGAATTATGTTTATGTTAATTATTTTATTTATATAGTTATTAATTCAATAATTCATTTTCAGAGCATATTTTTAGATTTAGTATTCTCCCTGTTCTTCTTACCAACTCCATAAAAATGCCTTTATCTTGATTATTCCCTTGTATCTAAAAACATAGTTACAGCTTTGAAATGAAATCCAAACTGGAGACACATTTTAATCTATTCATACGATGAGTCTGCTATATGGGTCACCGTGCAATTTGGTATAATAGAAATGATATCATATTACACTGAGCACATCAATAATATAAACCTTGTGGCCAGGACTATTGTCAGAGCTGCTGTTAAAGGAAATGAATCTTCTGCCCGTGAGAGTTAAAAATCTAACACTACTGTGCTATAAATAACAAACAAAGTGGCAACTGACCTGCATGAAAAGAAATTATAATCATGTCATTATTTTCGGATTTGACCTGGGTGGTTGCTCCCATCATTACCATCTTTTACATCTTTTTACTTATGGCAAAGTCCTTAAAAAAAAAAAAACATCCAATTTTTTATCATATCTTGATCTTAACAGAAGCCTTCTGAATGAACGCTTTCAGCCACAGACCATCTCTCAAGTGACTCATGCTAGTCTATGATGCTAAACAGGTACACTGCACTTAATATAGTCTGCTCTTACAGCATTATGCCAGACCTCGTTCAGCTACTTACCATATCAAAAGTGAGAATCACATTGACATGCCTTGCACTCTGTCTCCCAACCACTCACACTTTATGTAATTCAGTCTGAAATGCTGTTAGGCTGAAATAACATTAGCTTTGCATGTTTCTTTTGAGGAGGAAAAGAGGTGGCATGTTTGGCAAATCCTGACATGATTATCAACACTGTTGCAATATATATATATATATATATATTATTTATTTATTTATTTATTTATTTATTTATTTATTTATTTATTTTTAATCATGAGTAATGAAAAATGTATTAGGGTGCTTTGAAACACATCATATTGTAAACTGCTGATTGCCAGGCCTTTATTATACAGTAGATTACAAACAAAGTTTCAAATGGCAATGGCAAAATACCAAGTCAGAATGTTTTGTACCAAATAGATATTCCCAGATGATTTCCTTCATTTTTAGAGTCTCTGTTCCAGGTGAAGAAAAGCAGCCCATAGTGTGATGCTGCCACCACTATGTTTCACCAGGAGTAAGTTGTTCTTTGGGTGATAAGCTGCCAAACAAAAAGACGGGAGGAGAGAGGAAGGTCTTTCATACACACTACCCCATGTGTTAGATATCCAGAATATGAGAGATCATTGTTGCATACGTGCATTGACCAGTTGTGGCCAAATATTCCTGAAACCTCTTTTGTCATTTTGGACTAGTGCCCTATTTTCAGCACTTGTTAATAATGGCCCTAACTGGAATTTCTTTTTACCCCTATCCTGTTCAAAATACAATCGCATAAATACTTACGAGAACACTTATGTAAGTTCTTCGTTGAGGGGTTTAATATAATGATAGGAATTAAAAGGAAAGAAAGTGTAAAGATAATTTATCAGCAACCACTGATCTTTATTTGTGATATGTGTATATTCATTGCTTTTAAACATGAGTTTAAATATGATTGTTAAATTTGGAGTACAGTCATACCATTATGGACCATTATTTAAAAAAAAGACCCTAAAGAGTTTCTCCTTTACTTTTTTGGTTGGAAATAGTACAAAATTCTGACATGATTAACTAAATTTACTTTACTTTTTACATAACAGAAGTTTGCACTTTTAGATCTACTGTACCTGTCCGTATTTCAGTACTCTAATTTCAATACTAAAATAAAGGCTAGTTATGCAGAATTCTAAGAAAAGGATAGAAATGGTAATCATACCCACATTATACAGATATTTCGTGAAGAAAAATTTCCGGATGTTAAAAATTAATTATGTGCATATTCTGCAAGTCATAAAACAAATAAAATCAAATAGTAAAAAGTGAATGCACAAATTAAATATGTGATGTTTATGAAAATAGTCAGACGTTTTTGAACTATGGCATACAGTTGTACAGTATTTATTTTACAGATGTATTTATTTTACATTCTAGAACAATACCGGGGATTTCTAAATTATGAAATAACACATATGGCATTAGGCAATTGAGTAACAACAACAACAACAAGAACAACAAGCAACAATCAGTTGACAGTTGGTCAGCTGTTCTAAAACAAGAACAGTATTGTCAAGTGCATTTGCATTATCATTTACTCATTTAGAGTTACCAGCCTCAAATATCACCAATTAACAACACCTTAGATTAAAGTCATTATGTAGGCTTTACAGAGCACAAGTAGCAAACACAACTCAATATCATCCGTTCATAGGAATTTAGTGCAATTTTTGGATTTTTGCTTTATGATGTAGAAAGAAAGAAAAAAATCCGGAAAAACCATGGAATTAGAATGTGTGTCCAAACATTTGACTGGCCCTGTATATCAACCCCCCTATGCACATACAGTTTTTTGAGACATAATTTAAAATTTATAGCAGAATGCATTCTTGCATACGGATGTGTTTGATTGACATGGTTAAATCCATGATAGTGAAAATGCGCATGCAAATGAAATTGTGAAGGAGTTTTATTCCTGGAGGATGAGAAAGTGCAGTCATGAATGGAAGAATTGCTATTACTTTTTATACCATCTGAATCAGACCTGTTTAGACATTGAAAAGGAAATGTCAAATGGCTTTGTATTTCCATTCTAATTTAGACTGTATATGCCGGTGCACATAAATGTGAATGATATCATATAGTTTCCAACTGAATTGAATTAATAGCATATTACGTGCACTTATAACAGGAATTCAATTCCAACCTCATTTATGATAATCATTAACACAATAAAGTCTATAAATTGCTTTCATAACCAGACCATTTGTGATTATCTGTGTGTAAAACAAATTCAAATATTTGTGTTCGTCCATTTAAAACATACAGTACCTGCATTGCAGTGCGCTTTGATGACGGAACATGATTGGAAAGAACGCTGCTATTTATTTATTTATTTGTTTTTTCATTTTAATAACTGCAATTAATAACTACCAGTGCAGGCTACAAGACAGTTGCAGGCTTGCTCCAGTATGTCTAGAATAACAGCTCATTCACACTTCTATGGGCAGACACTACACATAATCTGAGCGGAATAATAAATGCATTAATACCGTGTTGTTATTTAACAAAGTAACACATAGTCATTCATATGGCAAAGCTTTCTCTAAGAAATGTGCATTTAACTACAAGAACTGTATATATCCAGAGTGAAGAAAAGGGCTCAGAATATCACTTTGGACCCCTCACACCCAAGCCACCTTCTCTTTGAACTTTTGTCGTCTGGCCGACGATACAAAGCATCGAACACCAGGACAGTCAGGCACAAGAACAGTTTTTTTCCCCAGGCAATTTACCTCATGAACAGCTAAAACATTCTTCTCACTGTGCATTAAATATATGAGCAATATTATGTGCAACACCACTGTGCAATATACTGTGCAATACCACAGGTATTTATTTAACTTATTGTAAGTATCTCACACCCTACTCTATTTGATGTTAACCCCCCCAAAAAAACCATCATACTCAATTTGTTGTAATTTTCTTTTTTTTTTTTTCTCCTGTTTTGTGTCATGCTGTTTTGTCTTGTTATTTGTTTTGTCCTGGAGCTCTGTCACTAAAACAAATTCCTTGTACGTGCAAGCGTACTTGGCAATAAAACTCTTCTGATTCTGATTCTGAATATTTATGAAAGGAGTTTCTTAAAGAACAAGAGTCATTTGGAAACAGTTTTTTTGAGCTGCATTAGCATAAGTGATAACAGTAACTTGCTTTGTGACTGGTTTGCAACATACCCATAAACGCATATAAAAAAAGTATGCGATGCTGTTCTTCAGCTGATAATAATAATAATAATAATAATAATAATAATAATAATAAACAAACCAGTTGCAGTGGTATAAGAGGAGAAATATGTTATTGGAAACCAATGGACTTCATCCCACCGTACTGAAACACAACCTTTTTTGCAGATGATTAAGCAGGTCACAAGCTTTGTAGCATTAATTAACCTTGTTCATCTTCTAAAACAACTATTTGATATTTAATGATTTCAATAAAGTTATTAGTCTCACATTGATATGTGAACTTATGACTTATCCATCTACCATTAATTTGCAAATTACGGTGCCAAAGAAAAAAAGCAATATTTAAATATCTGTGTTATGGATAAGTAATCTTGCTTGTCTGCTTACACATTTTTTTTCAAAAGATAAATTAGTTTCTTTGCCCTAGTTCACATTCAATGACCCACAAAATTCAATTCTAATATATAATATGCATATTCTGCAATGGATTGGCACCCTGTCCAGGGTGTACCCTGCCTCAAGCCCTAAGTCCCCTGGGATAGGCTCCAGGCACCCTGTGACCCTGAATACAGGATAAACGATGAATGAGAGTGAGTGAATATGCTTATTATAATCAATTACAAATCAATTTGTCCTATTGTTGACTAGACAACTATCTGACAGAAGCAATCACAACAGGATTTCTATGGCTTTTTTTGTTTTCATAAGGTGTATGTGCAATTATTTTAAAACAACAGCTATTATAAGTAAAAACAACGATTTAATGAGCATTTTCAGGCCAAGTACATATGAAGCCGACCATGTGCATTTGCTTAGTTTCAGGGAGCGGTTATCTGGTTAGCTCTGGTGCTAACGTAATTCATCAGCTTGGCAACAATTTATATTTGGGTAAAGGAGAACCATTCCCAAGACATTTTAATGTAGAGCTATTACTATAAACCACTGGCAATGCATTGCATGAATTAATGATTTAAAAGAATAATATAATGCCTTAAATACAGTACTTCAAAAGAATAAATAATTCATTACATTTTACTCCATTAGAAATACTAATAAAAGGGCTTATGTATTGATTTTATGTTTGCTAACAGTGTTTTCCAGCACTTATTATTACAATGAATAATTGCAGTGTATATGTATGTATATAATCAGAATAAATCAGAATCATTAAGAAGATTTTATGATAAGAAACTATTTAGAATAGTGGCGCTATATCCTAAGAATATGCTTTTAAGAGTGGAAAGGTAAAGAGAGTTTGTCTAAGAAGCATGAACTGCATAGAAAGAAAAAAATTCCAGCTCGAACACATGAGGAATATGAGGAATGTGTGTGGCCGTGCCCATGCAGTGTGTGTGGGCTTGTGTATCGGAGTACATGTGTTATAAGATATTAGATGTCTGATTTTTATGCCTTGTATCCTTCTTACTTACATGATATCAGTTCAATCCTCAGCATAGCTGTCCAGACAGCAAACTGTATTACTTATTTATTATGGTCAGCTTCAATTACACAGCCGAAGAGCAGGAGATATATCACCAAGGCTCCAGGAATATGTTTCAAGGACAATTATTTTTTTATGCCACTGCATTCAATCCATCTGCATAAGAGTCAGGCAGAGATGCTTTGACAGATCTGTCCTTCAACAAGCCTCCATGCCTGCTGTCACCTGCTGACATATTTTCCACTTGGTTTATTACGTTAGTCATAAAATTCTCATTAAGGACTTCAGCTGAGCTGGTGACCAAGCAGCAAACTGAGCTGCGGGAAATACTTTTGTGCGATTGTATGCTTAACCCAACTTAAAGAGGCATCATTATGAGGACACACTCAAGATCAATTGTTAGAGGTTGTTATCGGACATGAGTCTCGCCCAGCTAACACATGCTGCATGATGAATGTAAGGTTAGAAATACAGAAATTAATGAGTTGAAAAGAGGCACTTGGTAGTCATTAAGCTGGAATCTTTGATTTAACATTTTTAATATTAAAAAAGAGGGTAAAAGAGTAACAATTCATAGTGGTCCATCTGTAAATGATTTTACATGCTCCAGTTCAATCTGTGAAAGCTTCTGGTTCTGTGAGAGAGACCCAGCAGAGAGGCCAGGTGATCGGGGCCTGTTAAAGATATGAGTAGGTGGCAAACCAGCATGATGTGCTCTTTTTATCACACTGAGGGTAGATTGGCATGGTACTCAAGCTCACTCATGCTGCACTTTTCTTCCTGACTTAGAAAGCTAGAAGTGCTCAGTGATGCAGCCACTCACTGTGTACAAATACAAAGAAAGATTGTACCATGCTAGTTCACAGAGTCTGTCTGGGGGAAAATATGCTGGGAAGGACCTTGGTTTCAAAAGATATATATACACTGTATATACTGAACAGTATATGCACGCTTGGCGGGTTTTCCCCGGGTGCTCCTGTTTCCTCCCACAGTCCAAAGTGGGAGTGTGTGTATGTATGGGTGTGTGCCCGGCAATGGATTGGCACCCATCCACGGTGTACCCCGCCTTGTGCCCTAAAGCACATGGATAGACTGAGTGAGTGAGTGGGTGAGTGAGTGAGTGATAACTACCCTAATAGTTATACATTATAGTTCATCTAAAGGTGTTGATTATATACTGCAATATAAAAACATTAGTTGCCTTGATAGCAGAAGTAGAAGTCCATATTTAGCACAATTCAATTCATTTTGAATAGCACTTCTAACAATAGACATTGTCACAAAAACAGCTTCACAGAATTAAAAAGTATTAGAAAAATGCATAAGCAAAGTATAACTTATGGCTGTCAGGTTGTCTCTTATGGGCAAGCCAAAGAAATGGAAATGAAAACCTCCACAAGGAAAGAACTTTGAGAGGAACCAGACTCAGCAGGCTACTATGAAGGGTAGTATGACCATAAATGCCTCAATGTAATATCCGTGTACTATAAGGTTAAAGGTTGAATTCTATAAAATGGAAGATGTTTAAATTAATATAAAGTGCATTTTCACTGGTGTGGGCTTGGGAGAAAACCTGTATATGGCACTTGTCCCTGATGAGTAAAGTGGGGGTGATGTTGGCAAGGAAATTGCTTGGATAGGAAGAACACCCAAAAGGAAACCCATCCTCATTTGGGTAATATCAAATAGTGCAACCATAAATCAATCCCTGTTATATTTCTGTGTTATAAGGTTATATAGCAAGAAAGGCTTTTTAGTGACTATAAAGGACACTTTCACTGATGAAGGTTTGGGTACAAAACAGTCCTAAATCTATTGAGTGCATGCGGTCACAAACCATCACAGAAAAACTACCTGCATAAGCCGAGTCCAGGACCATCCTCATAGCCATCAGGCCAAACCGTCCCCAAGCAAACCACAAGGGACCCGTTCTGAGCAAGCTAACTTGTCACTATCATGACTATCTCCAAGAGGTAACTACACTTGCTGGCTACTTATAGCACCCTGTTTTGGTAGTTTTACTTCTTGAAAATAGTGTAAAAATAATATGTCGTGGATTTTCACCATTTTTATCTATCACAGAACTGAAGGCTTATACATGAACAATCTCCCATTAAAGGGTAGTCATGATATTGAATGACTAAACAACATGGATCTCTATTATTAAGCTAGTCCACAAAAAGGCATAGCCTGCCTGATAAGGTTCAGACTCAGTCTCCCAGCACATCTCTTTAACCTAGCATACACATGCACACGTGGACAAAATTGTTGGTACCCTTAGGTCAATGAAAGAAAAACTCACAATGGTCACAGAAATAACTTTAATCTGACAAAAGTAATAATAAATAAGAATTATATGAATGTTAACCAATGAAAGTCAGGCATTGCTTTGCAACCATGCTTCAACGGAATTATAAAAAAAAATGAACTCATGGAACAGGCCTGGACAAAAATGATGGTACCCCTAACTTAATAGTTTGTTGCACAACCTTTTGAGGCAATCACTGCAATGGAAATGGTCTTCTAGCCTTTACCTTTAACATGCTTGTCTATAATTTTCTTTCGAATCTCCTGAGACAACTCTTTCCTTCGCTTCCTCTGGTCCATGTTGAGTGTGGTACATACCATGTCACCAAACAACACAGTGACTACCTGGAGCCCTATATATAGGCCCACTGACTCATTACATCATTGTAGACACCTGTGATGCTAATTAGTGGACACACCTTGAATTAACATGTCCCTTTGGTCACATTATTTTCAGTATTTTCTAGGGGTACCATCATTTTTGTCCAGGCCTGTTCCATGAGTTTATTTTTTTTTATAATTCTGTTGAAGTATGGTTGAAAAGCAATGTCTGAATTTTCATTGGTTAACATTCATAGAATTGTTTTTATTATTACTTTTGTCAGATTAAAGTTATTTATGTGACCATTGTGAGTTTTTCTTTCATTGACCGAAGGGTACCAACAATTTTGTCAACGTGTGTAATTCATCCCATAGCCTCATACTCCAGTACATTTAAAAATGAGCACTCTAATATAATGAACGGCAACTACAGTACACTAATTCTTTTCCACCTGTTCTTTCTTTTTCTACTCATCCTGAGGCGCCTGGAGATTGTGCCAGCTCCAGTAGACAGAGGCCAACCAGAGAAGGACCACCTCCAGCTGGATTCTGCTTCATGATGGTTTGGGGCTACACATGCTCCCCTCTGCCCTCTGACCTGTCGAACTGAACTGGACTCCATGTTAACTTAGACATCTTCTGTTATGTTGAACGTCCAGCCGCCTAACACAGTATGTCAGCAAAAAGTGCCTGCTATCTGTTATGATCCAAACGAGGATGGGTTCTGGTTCCTCTCAAGGTTTCTTCCTATTGCCATCTCAGGGAGTTTTTCCTGAGTTTGCCATCGTTGCTGTTGCCCTTGGTTTGCTCATCAGGGAAAAATGTATCATTATGATCTATACGTATTTTTACTTGTTCCTACACATTTCCATAATCTTCTTTGAATTTTGTGAAGCTGCTTTGAGACAATGACCATGAATGAATTATGAATCAAATAAGGGTGAGTCTTATAGGACAAAGTCTTAGCACAGGATTAAAAATATTATGCATGCACTGTTTACACACTGTACTTATTATACTTATTAAAACAATTACTCAAGTTTGCTAGCAAGTAGTAGCCTTAAACTTCTGACATGGTTATTGTTTGCTAGAGTAATATCAACCTACCACATGGGAATAGATTCTAAATAAATTGGATGTAAATGCATTTGTAATTTTACCAGGGCGCAATTGCCTTCTGCTTGTGTGGCATCCGGGTTGTGCTGGAATAACTTTCCCCCCTCCATAGCTATAAATTGCATGTGCATATTATTATTTTGTGAATATTTAATTATTTGGTTTCCTTTTATAGTACAGATCTGTAATTTATTTGCTTTGTTAATTTGCACAAACAGGCTGGAGGACTTTTGATTAGATACAGTTTATTACCATGGAACTGATATATTGACCTAATTAACTAACAGAAATGGGGGTGGATTCTGTGAATAAAATGTTTATTATAAATAGACATGGTGATAGCTTTAAAGATTTCCACTATTTAACTCTGCTAATTTCTTGTTCTAATCTGCCTCATTAGTAGAACAGGATAGTTTTATTTTTAGCGTGATCTACAGGGATTTTCACATCATAATGCCATTACAGGTATTACTGTAATGTTAAGATTTCACTTATATTATTGACATGAGTTTAAAAAAAAAAAATTGCTGTAAGTTTTATAGAAGCCAAATTTGCATCATTTTGCCAATGAAAGGTTTTGCCTTATATCTAAACCACCATCAGACAACAGGGCTGTTTAAATCCAGTCCTGGAGGACCAGTGTCCACACAGCTTAGTAATTCTTCTACTCTGCTTAAACTCTGCTGATTCAACTAATCTGCTAATTGCCAGGTTCAGTAGATGTGTTTACGTGATGGTGACTCACAAACTGTGCTATATACTGGAACTCCAGAATGGGATTTGAACAGCCGTATATAATACAACACCTGTCTATTATTCCTATCAAAGTTCTTGTATACAAGAACTTTGATAGGAATACTAGACAGATCTTGACAAGGATGGTAAATATAAGATTGCAAAAAATCTGCCAGACCTTTACTCCTATCCATAAAATACAACTTCAGGACTTCCCTTCTCATTCATTATCTCATTTTTACAACCTGGCCTCAAAACAGATCCAGTATTTAATTTCAATTTCCAATCCCATCTCCGGACCATTAGATCCAATCACTTCCACAATACTCCAGACCATTTCACAACACTTCTCCACAAGATTGTCTCCAACTACTTCATATCATCCGGTCATTTTTCTGCTATATTTAAGAAGGCAAGGGTTACTGCCCTCCTCGAGAAACCCTGCCTGAATCCAGCAGACGTCAGCGAACAAGAGTCGGGATTACTTTCTTTTCTCTCTCTAAAATTCACTGTATGTCACTGTGTGTGACAGGAGACACTGTATGTCTCTTTATCTCTCACACAACAACATCAATGACTCTAACCAATCTGGATTCAAAGCGGCACATCACTGAGAAGCTCCATACTGCTAGATCGGTCAAACTGTCATCCGTCCTCATCCTCCTGGGCCTCTCAGAAGTGTTTGATACAGTTAACCACAAGATTCTCTTGTCCATCCTTGCTAGCCTTCTTATTTGTGGCACAGCATAGCAGTGGTTTGCTCCTGTCAAGAAGGTCAGTTATATGAATCCACACCTGCTCCATGTAGATTCTTCCATGGTGTCCCACTAGTCTCAGTATGTGGTCCTCTTCTGTTCTTCTTCTATTCTAGTCTCTTACTGAGGTCATATCCCCACATGATTTTTCATACCATTGGTTTGCAAACAACACTCAACTCATCTTATTTCCTGTCTCAGACACTGATGTTTCATCTCAGATCTCAGTATGTTTGACAGGCTTCTCATCTTTGGATGGCAGCTCACCAACTGAAATTCAACCCAGGTGATTCATGCCCCTTCAGGACTCTTATGATCTCCCATGACAACTCTCAGATCACAGTGCATGCAACCTTTGTGTAACCCAAGTTATCCTGTCCCGTTGCTCTCACACTGCTAACCTTATACAGTCATGTCAATTTCTTCTTTATAACATCTGAAGGATTCAGCCATTCATCCAAGGATTGACTCCCTCTGCAAAGGCCACTCAGGTACTTGTCCACTCTACTGTGATTTTGAGACTGGACTATGGAACTCTTAAGTCTTAAACTTATTCTTAAGTTCTCCCATTCAAAAGCAATTCAAAGCAATCACATAAGCCCCTTTCGATATGGACATCTGCCAAATTCATTACATGTACATACTGTATAGTGCCCAACCAAACAGTTTTCACTAGATTTGCTAAACACATCACACATCGTATATAAAATGTATTTAATGTGTTTCAGGATTTCTTTAAATGCACTACTTGGCTCTGTAACATTCTTCACATGAGCCCTCCTGCTCCACTTCTCTGCTCTCATTGTACTCCACTTCTCTCTCATTGTGTCCGACGGACTACGACTTGGATAACAGCAACTGATAGTATTACATAATGTGACTGCATAATTCATTTCTTGTTTCTATGAGAGGTCAGCTCTCCCACGTTGTAGTTTCCTCAGGCTCTCGACTGCCTCTGGTGAAATATTAGGGGCTGAAATGACCACAAAGCCTCACTGGAACAAATATAAACACATTGAATACTGTATGTCCAGATCTGCTTTAATTTTCTGCTGTAACATTTGACATAACACGTGATGCAAATGGTAATTAATTATTGATTAAAATAAATTAAATTGTGCAGGTTGATTACAATAAATCAAGAACTGGACTTTAGTGGTGACAAATAAATCTCTCCTACACTACAACACACTATTATTGATTTCCAGCCTCTGTCTTACTGTACCAGCTCTGGGTATATTTAATTTCTGCATCTCCTCCAGAATCGTCAGAACAAGCAATCTAATGAACGGAAAGCACATTAAATAAATTGTATGATATCATTACAGTGTTGCATCTCGAATGTTGAAGTTGGGAATATGAGCAGTACGATGCATAAATCACGCCAGTCACGGTGCAATAAAGCTAAAGGAGCAAGCTGTAATGGATTATAGCATCGGGGGAAACTCTGCTCCTGTAAAACCTGGATGAGTCATGCATGTTCAAAGCTTCTGATGATTTCACCAAGAGCACACAGGTGATTGAAGGATTTCCGAGGGAAAGCAATTGCAAATGTTTGAATTTGTGGGCCAACAACCGAATAAATATTCAGCTCTGTTCACATGATTGATGCATACGCATTCGTGCCGAATCCGCCAGTCGCTGCAAGGAAGTGCTTTAGACAATAAAACTGAATTTTGTGACTAGGAGTGTGCGAGATTCGGTTTAATGGTTTCCCCTCCGAAATAAATGACTATTTCAGAATGCTCGCATAAATTATTCCTCCCTCAGACTCACGGTTTGTTCTGAATCTGCCACGGGTCTGATTATCAGCTCTGTACACGAGGATAATTATTTCATGCCCATGAGACAGTACGTAAGCAGCCACAATAGTAGCATAGATAGAGAAGGTGAGAGGTGTAGAATAGAAAGATAGTGTGAGAGAGACCTGTTCTCATTAACAGCATACAGATTTGAGTGGTGCAGCTGGTACAACACAGAACACTTAGTCCCAGCTCTCCTCTGCCAATTAGTAACATGTTGAAGCAAGTGTGTGTGTCTGTCTGCTGGTCCGTCCAATTATGTGTTTGACTGTAAGATCTTAATTACATGCATGTTTCTGCATGCTTGGAAACATGTTGGTTTCAACATAGATAAGAATTACCATGCTGCATTTTTTTTTGTATTTTTTATGTTTGTTTGTTGTTTTTTTTTTGGAGGGAGGGTCCGTTACGAGACTTGTGTTGAAGTGCTGACGCCATCCAATGTATAAGCTCCGTGTCAGGGTTGTGGTGACTTTCTCTCCTTGTGTTCTCAGTTCCACTGGGTGCTGTCAAAACCCCTTTAAGACTGTCTGATCAGCACACATCTGTACTCTGACCGGGGAGCAGCAGCTCTGAATTATTCAGCCTCAGTCAAGGCTCTAGCTTTTAATGGGCAGATATCGAGGCAGCGGACAGGTAGAGCGGATTCTCTGGGTCTCAGAGGAGCGATGAGAAAGCTATATTAACTCAGGAAAATGCTGCCTCATGGCTTTTCCTGCCGAGTTGTCTCCTCTGTAGTAAAGTGCAGGGAAGCACACAGGGGTTAGACTTTATTTGGGATATAACTCATCCGCTCGACAGAAGTGTAGACCAACACTTCTCATGAGCATGCATGATATTCCAGGAAAGTGCAGGTGTATGGTGCAAAGCTGATGAATGTAATATTTTCCCCCAGGTCTCTCAAATTCAATTTCTGATGCATGGAGGTACTGCACTTTTGCACTTTTTAAGCTACCTCTTTTACCACGCCATCATGAAACAGATTAATTATCAAATTAGTATTGAGGCGGTAGCGTGAAATCAAGCAGCACGACTCAGTGGAGGCGTACAGGCTTAGCATGAGTTGCAGAGCTATAAGGGACACAGTGTACATACCTACAGCAACACTGCAAGAGAGGAAAATGACAAAACGACAACGTGAAAATAATCAAATGATTTGGATTGTTTAAGCAATTAGGTTATACTTCAATACAGATAGTCTCGTCTTTATTATTAAATAACTGACAATTAGTGCCTTAAAGCAGGATGAACCAAATGGTAAGGTCCCTGTTCGAAACACTTAATGTAAAAAGAGGATCAGGAAAAAAAAAAATGTTGAGAATAAATTGTGAATAAAAAGTGTCAAGGAGGGTAGTATGGGAAACAAATTCAACCTTCATGGTTCTTTTCCTTTGCTTGGGTTTTACTGGCTGTTTTCTACTGTATGTTGTCCCTGTGTCTCCAGTGTCTTTCGGAAAACATACCGTACCATTTGCTGGTTTGGCTACTCAAAGGTTTAAACGGGTGTGTATGTGGGTTTTGAGGGGTCTGGGGTTAAAAAAAGATGAATGAACGGATGGCTTGATAGTGGCAGAGAGGAAGGGAAAGAGGGAGAGAGGAAATGAATGGCTGTCTTAAGCAAAACAGGGAACACGTTTTATTGCCTTAAATGTTGTTTGAACAGTTTAAGGCTCTTCACTTGGAATCATCTCTGAAAGAGGACACTCTGTTCCAAGGATCTTTGGCTTCTTTATGGGTTCTCCCATGGTAGGATTTGATTTGACTTTGTTTCAGCTCCAGGTCCTGGGTTCGATTCCCACGTCTGTGTGCAAGGAGTCCGCATGTTCTCCCCATGCTTGGTGGGTTTCCACCAGGTTCTCTGGTTTCCTTCCACAGTCCAAAGACATTGGCGTTCCCAAATTGCTTGTAGTGTATGCATCTGAGTGTAAATGTTGACCGGAGGTCCAACCGCGGTCGTACAAAATGGTATTAAATACAATGGTTACCATTGGCCTCCACAATCCCGGTTTGGATGCAGAGGTTCTTAGATGGATAGATGGATGGATGGACGGACAGATGGATAGATGGCTAACATAATAGTTGCCAAACACATGAAAACACACACACATTTTACCATGATCCTCAGCACAGCAAAGAGCAAACCACATCACATATTCAGTCATGTGATCCATGTTCTTGTTCAAAATCCACAATCACGCCTATAAATCACTCAGTCAATGTAAAGTCTCAGTCTGCGCTTTCACTAGCAATGTTTCATTCAGCTATTTCTAAAAATCTGCTTATCTGATATTTTAGTTTTTTTAGTGTTTTGTCTGCAGATTCTGCTTAGCCTGCTTAGTTCAGACAGGGTGCTGATTGCCTGACTTTGTGCATGCTTTGCCTTTGCCTCTGAACTGCTTTGAGTAAATCAGAATCAACTAGGTCATTATGATACGAGATGATACCATGGTACTGATCTAATACTGTCATCTTCACTAAAAAACGTGATTTGCTCCCTGCAGGTTTTTGTGGCCAAGTTATGCCAAAAGTCACACATGTAACTTGCTTTATTGCAGTTTGTGCTTTTTTTTTTTCTATGCAAAGTGTACGATGTGTCAGGCAACATCACATGCATTTATAGAATCAAATACTGTATAGGTCTGGACTGGACTGAGAAACCTGCCAAATTTAGTCTGATATTTATGCGACCTTCCAGACAACAACTGCATATAGGAGCTTCACAAATCACAAAAAATGGGGAATTTATGCTTTTAAAAAAATGAAATTTATGACAGAGCTCCTCTTTGGAAGCGATTTATATACAAGGCCAGGATATAACACTGCATAACCTGGTGTAAAGAGCCCTAATCTTGTACCCTTGAGCCATCATATAAAGTAGTATGGACAGAAGAATCATATTTCTTCCCCCTCAACAAGGTTACATTAAAGAAAAAGCTAAAGTACGCCTACAACTGACAATGACGATTGACTACAGTTAAACACTATGGTTTATGAAATAAACCAGATGATTAGGGATCCTAGCTCTGCATGGTATTATATCTGACAAGACTGGATAAACAGTATCAGTTGCTATTAGCATTTCCATGTATCGCATCTTGTTAGTGCCAGTTTTGGGGGACGTTACTTTTTAATGTAACTAATTACATTGCAAAATTATTGTGATTAAAAAGTAATCAGTTACATTACAGCATTACTTTCTGATGAAAGTAACTAGTTCGAGTACTTTTCCATTGCAGAAAATGAAAGCTCCTTTGTGCTTCCTTATGCATGTTGTTTTAGTCAAGACCTTTTACATTTATTCTACCATCATCACTCAGCGAAGTTCGGCCCATAATCTGTTAACTACTAATACCTCTATTTCGCCTACGTGGTTTTGCATGGTGCCTGTAAGTACGTTCATCATGTTCATCATGATTCACCTCAGGTTTTGGCGCTGTTATTACGTTTCAATCTTTTCACGCGTCAGTCCTCGCAGAAGCTCGCGGACCATGGGAACATCGGGCGGTCACTAGCGGCAGCTCACGGTGCCTAACACCGCTTCTCACCGCGAGTCAAACCGCATAGGTGAGATAGGGGTATGACAGCAAGAATAACGGAGGGGGTGACGGATTATCAGGGGCGGGGCTTGTAGGACGACTTTTACACACACACACACACACTAACGGAATAACTGCTGTCTAGATCACGGATTACTTAAATTGTCTGAGTAACGGATTACATTTTTTTAAACGTAACTAAATAACTGAGTTCTTGAATTTCGGACCTAACGCGTTAGATTACTCGTTACATCAAAAAAGTAATCCAAGTACTCTAACGCGTTACAAAGTACACCCAACACTGGTTAGTGCACAATCTGAATCTTACATATCTTTCAAGTTTTTCATTAGCAATAGACATCATATCAGTACTTTATGTGACTTTTGCCTCTTCCAACAAGTAAAAAAGAAAATCCTCTCTGGAAAAGAAGATTTGCTGCCTTAGATAAATATTGCACCAAATATTTCATGACTGAACTAACAAATGTTTGATGTTGTGCAGTGAGATTGAAAATGCTTATTGCATCTGTATAGAAACTGTTTCCAACAGTGTTTTGATTACTTTTCTTTTCCTGGAAAGTCTTATTTTATGACATTGAAGACAAACCAAATAAAAACAAACAAAAAAAGCTTACCTGTCGTTTTCACTGTACCCAGCGGGAATCTGATATTGATTATATCCTTGCATTTAATGCAGTGTATACAGTAGGCCACTGGAAGTTGTCTTTATGTCCTTATCTACAGTAGGATGGATGAAAAATTCATTTGATTATCATACATGCAAATGAAAACAGAAATGTAGATTAGAGAAAATGTAACATGAACATCCTTTTAAGGACGTACATTTAAATTGACAGACTTATATTTAACATATTGAAAATCTGCATGGCTAGACTGATGCAGTGAAATTGATGCAAATGCTGCCAGCAGGTAATTTTGTCTAATATTAGTTAATGGAAGGCTAATAAGGTTTTTTTTTTTCATTAGTATGACATTATTAATTAACAATATCCTCAATCATTTACATTCCCACCATTTAGCAAATGTCTTATCCATAGCAACTTGCAGTTAAACCTTATCTGGAACAGGAGTTGAAGAAGATGTGTTCTAAACTGACAAGATAACATATACAATCACTTTTAGCTGGTTGAGACTAAAGATTTGATCTGGCCTGGGATTCCATGGGACACATCAAAAAAGTCAGCTAGGAGCTAGTTTTTTTTTTTTTTTTTTTACTTTGTTTATATTTTGAGAACTAGAAACAGATAAATATTGTTCAACTTAGAATTTACCCTGATCAGCCTTAACATTGACACCACATAACATTAACATTGATTATAAATTATATACCAGTAAAGTGGTTACAGGATCATGGGCACATATGCCTGTGGGGACCAAAGACCAGGCTGTCCGCTTCGATCTCTCAGAAAAGCCAATGCAGCAAGAATGACTGTAAAAGGTCCATGCTGGCCATAATGAAAAGGCCCCAGAACCCCCAGTGCACCACAGAGGCAACGCTCCCAAAGCCGCAGACGAAGCCTCCAATCTACTCAGATCCCAGTCTGATCATTCATCCATTCGATGCATATTCAAACCTTCATGTTCACCTTCATGAAGGACCCACCACACAACCCACAGCACCCAAAGAATCCCCTGGCGAAGTCCTGATGCCAGGCACCTCAGCACACCCCAATGGTTTTAATGTTAAAGCTGATCAGTGTATCTTAGGCAGGCTCAAAGAAATATGATCTCATGCACATCACTATATGAACGTCTTACACATTGATAGCTGAGATTGAAAAACTCTCAAAGCCAGTATTCAGTAAACGTGCTGACAGCTGGCATTTCTACTTGTGGGTTTTATCCCAATGCTTTTCAGTGTTCCTGGAGAAAGAGTCATAAGGTTTATATTAATTTTTTTTTTCCAGCTTAGCCCACGCCAACTTTAGGTTAAATCCGAATACAGATATAAACATAAATATTTGAAGCACGAACAGATACTGACATTGGGTCACAACCCATAACATATGCATATATATTTATGTTAACAGCATTTAGCCTTTACTCTCTTTGTCTAAAGTACTGTATATACTGTCTCTGTCTAAAGCATATTATCATATTTAGCATGTCAAGCTAAAATGTTCTTATAGATAAAAAGTTAATACAGCAAGAAAACACAACAGTCAAGGAATATACAGTAGACCTGTCTCTGTTCTGCATGCTACTGTAATTTCCAAAGATTCAGCAGTTCTCTTTAAATAGGAGTCCTAAAATATAACATCCCTGTCAAGTGAACTCCGTGTGCATAGCACGTTTTTCTGTAATAATACAGTATGAGTTGACAGTGACAGTGTGAAGAGTTTGTTACAGGCTGTGCCTCAGTGGAGCGAGTCTGCTCGCGTGTGACAGAAAAAGACTCTCCCAGGGCATGACTCACGCATAACCTTGAAAACACATTGCCAGAAGACAGCTTTACCATATGACCTATTAATAAACATAATGTGTAATATTTTCTAGAAAAGACAAGCCCAGTGCCCCATGCTAAAAATCATTAAAACAACACAATCCTTCCAGCAGCCTGAGCAACTACAGCACACTGTGCCTAGATGGAGATGAATGTAGTAATGAATATGTGATGGGCTTCACTCAAGAGTAAAAATGATACAAGTGGAAATACAAATGAAGCTCTAACACGCACGCGAACACGAACACAACGACATGCTCCAGGGGAGCCCAGAGGGCAAGTGACATGGTTGGCATCCTGCAAAGATAGGGCTTGTTAAAAGGTAATACAAAGCATATTTGATAAGGAGCTCATCTCGTGAAAAAAAAGAAAAAAAATAAGGAGCCGGATGGCAGGGCTAAAGACGATAAGGCAGAGAGAAAAATGGAGAAGAGAACAGAAGGAGGAAGGGGTGGGGCGCAGATTTAGAGAGATACACAGAAAAGGGTTGAGGGAAAAAAATGAAGCGAAAGAAGCAGATGGAGGGAGAGGGCATGGAGAGCGAAGAGAGATAACACGAGAAGCAGAGAGAGAAAAAAAAATGGAGCAGAAAGCGGGGGAATAATATTCAACAACGTCGATGACTTTTATCCAGGGAACGGTGACGCCCGGGCAGTGTCGTGTAAGTGGTGGGAGTTGGAAGTCTTGTGCTGCGACAGATGATGACTCATCACAGCCGACAGGGCCAGATGGCACACGAGCCAATGACCAGACCAAATTCTAAAAATGGAAAAGGTATCCAACAGTTCCGAATAAGGAGGCAAAACAACCCGTCCGTACACCACTGTGTGTAATTCAATTACACACACCAGTCCAATGCACAAAGAAATGCAACGCTAGTGGGCGTTTTTTTTTTTTAATGCTACCATAAATGATGGGTGGTACGAAGGGGAAAATAATTATTCAGGCAAGATAGTAACCCGGCACAGTAAGAGTGCAATTTTCCTCCTGGCGAGATGCTTGGAGAAGGCTGTTGATTTGACAACAAAATTATAAATGTGCATAAATATTAGATGATACTCAGGATTTCGTCTCTTTTGACTCAGAGAATAGAATCGGAAAAGTGACTGTCAAATTCAGATCACATTTTAAAGGTCACAAATTAATCTCTATGGCATATTTGCAGAATTCTTACTCATACGTGCCTCGATTTAAAATGGAAAACTTTGCAAGCTGATTGACTAACAGAATGTGCAGAGGGTTTTTCATTTGAGCAAAATGATATGTCTTGTTGGGTTTTTATTGTCATTTTTGGCCTAAATAAATATGCAGCTCAGGTCTTGTTTATTCTACAGGCTAAAGGTGCAAAGTTTAAGGAAGCAAGGAAGGGCATTAAGCTACATGCAAGGATCTCCGGGTCTTCTGAGACTTGTATTGTTTTGAATTTTAGCCTATAATGAGTCACCGCTCCTTCTCTCTTTATGTATCCACTTATTAACATTTTTATTTTAAAATGTAGCATTTTGAGTTCGATATTTAATTATAATATATCTTTTAATGAACATATTAATGTTAGATTTATAGGCTCATATTCTATTTAAGTTTTACTTTCACTAAATGCTAGCTCACATGACATTTATACTTTTACTACATTTATATAATAACTGTCCTTCTGTAAAGCACTTCATCCATCCATCTAGGAACCTCTAGGGACGGTGGAGGGCAGTGGTCATTACCATTGTATTTATTCCCATTTTATGGGAATTCACACACTACGAGCAATTTTCGGAATGCTAATTAGCCTAATCTGTACTGTATGTCTTTGGACTGTGGGAGGAAACTGGAGTAACTAGAGGAAACCCTCCATGCACGGGGAGAACATGCGAACTCCATGCTCATAGACCAGGCAAGAATCTAACCCGGACCCTGGAGGGGCAAGGTGACAGTGCTAAACACTAAGTCACTGTGCCGACCGGTAAAGCACTGTAAAGCACTGTGAACTCTACATTAAAAGAATATTTAACATTAAAGGAAGATCAGAAGAAAAAGAAGAAGAAGAAGAAGGTGTGCTTTATGCAAACCTGTTCATTTTTTTAAATAGTTTTAGAATGAAGCAAACTTACCAAATTTGTATAATTATTATATTATTACAATAGGGTCCCATGACTATTACTGTAGCTGTACAGTATGGTCTCTTGTGTTGGTACCACATTATCATCAGTAATGTCAAATTTATTGCCATTGACAGATATGTATTACCAATGTATTATTAATTTAGGTGAAATGTTTTTTTAAGCAGAAAATTATGTAAAAGGTTTCTTATTATTCACTTGTACTGTACTGTACAATCATCAGGATTTACATGCAGAGATTTAGACTTCTTTCCACTGATTAAAATTCAACTGTAAAACTATTTATTTATTTATTTATTTATTTATTTATTTATTTATTTAGTTGTGTGTGTGTGTGTGTGTGTGTGTGTGTGAGTATGTGTGTGTGTGTGTGTGTGTTTGGTATACTAACTCCATAGTGACTCTACTGTTAGCATAGTGAACCCACACACACATTCACTCTCCATAATCTCTCTGTCTCTCTCTCTTTGAGTTCCTATCTGCACTTGGCAGCTCATGGCACTTCGCCTCACGCAGCAGTCTTGGACCCAGGAGCACAAATTAACACCATGATTACTTGCAGCTCATGGCCTGCTCCTGCAAATTAAGACCAAGATTAGTGAGACCCCAACTGACAGTCTGTGCTCAGACGATGGCCCTCAAGCCCCAGAGAAAGCTTGGGTTTATTTAGCACTCCAGCCATGCTGCCATTCTGGGAATGAATCGCGAAGCTGCTGGCTAATGAGCAGGGATAGATTCACAGAGGAGAGTGCAGTGGCGGCCATGTTATCGCTGAGTCGGCTCTTCCTCTGCAGGCCCGCCTCGCTGTTCAGTGACTTCAAAGCCCACGCTCCTGCTGGTTCTGTGGACACAATTGGACAGGAATTTATTTTGGACGAGAACTCAAATCCCAGAGCAGAATCAGCACTTATTTGTAAAATGAAAGTTTTGGAAAGTAATTTTGTATCCTGATTATGAAATAATTACCAGCGACAACAAAGCTGGCAGATTCCGATAAACCTGGATGGACAAGAATTGATTCCAGACATCTGCTCAGATGAATGTCTGATCCATCTCCAATCAATAGTGCTCCAGGCACAGAATAATTTGATTTATCTGGTTTTCGAGTTCTGCGTACTTTCAACCTTCATTCAGACACCTAAATGAGACAACCAGAGTAATGTGGGTGTGATTTAGATTTTAATTTTTTTCATTACTTACCACACTCTGTATTTGAAGGCATTGGTGGCTCAGTGGTAGGTTTCTCACCTGCCATGCACAAGGCCCCGGTTTAATTCCCAGCCAATGCCCAAACCCCAGCCACTGGATGTAGTGACGGTCCCAAACCCTGATAAAATGGGAGGGTTGCATATGGAAGGTCATCCATCGTAAAAACCAGTGCCAAGCTTCTGTGGAGATCCAGTAGTCCACCGTGGCGATCCCTTGCTGGGAGCAGCTGAAAGCCCAACAACAAACACCTAAAGCAGAAGAAGGTTTCCTAGACAACTTTTTTATTCAAAGAACTCAAAAATAACCACAGTATATGTCTCACGGAAGCATGGTGTATAATAACAATCGAGTCATCTTGTCATACAGGAGAAAGACTCAGGCCCTGCTAATGGTATCAGACAGAGAGTAGAGCGAATATTCTTTTAGAGTGACTAGAGTTGAGCACATACAGTATGCACTGGCTATTCCATGATCAACAAGAGAGACCTTGACATTTATGAATGAGAGAAATGTGAAATCTGTGAAGTACTACTCACTTTCAGGCAAGCAGAGAAAATGTCAGCACTCTGATCTTCCTTTTCTTCCTCTTTCATCTTTTGACTTGGATGGTATGGACTGAATAATGTCATTATTTAGGAGTTGTTGGAGATTCCCATGGAATGAAGGTCACTGAATTAGGTTGAATTGATAGCACTGAATTTATTCATGCAGTCATTAAATTGAAGAGACCACAGCCAAACATATTATGCTGATCACGGGCATGATGGATCAAGAGCTGTTCCCAGGAAAATGGAATGAGATATGTGCCACTACCTAATTAACCTAATATATCTTATTCTTAACCTAATATAAAACCTAATTTATAACCTACATTAACCTATATTTAACCTAATATATACCTAATATATATATATATACATAACACTCTCAGTTCAGGTATTACAAATTAAAGTTGAAATAATAAATTAAACTCACGTTGATTGGCTCTGTTGAATGACGTCTATAGCAACATCCACTTCGAATGCAAAAGTGATTCATTTGTTCCAAAATTGGTGGCTGCTGTGAGGTAATCTGGGACAAAACTGCACATAATGTCTCTTCTACTCAACATTTTGATTTCATTTAAGGCACAGATTCAACTTCATGCAAAAACCAAGGGACGGGAAAATTTTCATTGAATTCAGTTTAGCCAGTTTTGTGTGATGCTGAAATCAGTTGGACAGACATACAGATATACAGACAGAATTTTTTTTCTGGTTTTGGCTCCTCTAATGTATGAAACATAAAGATATCATTGAAAGAGTGAGATCTGACCAATGTACAGTCAAAACCTTTTTTATTTATATACATAAGTATGTATAACTACTCATTTTCAAATATAAATTTGTATACCTTCATTTTTATCTGTAATTGAACTCAAACTTTTTCTGTTTACGGTAGGCTATTGCATGTATATTTTTTTTTCTTTGTTTGTTTGTTTTCGTTTGTTTCTTTGTTTTTAGTGACAAACATAAGAAGAAAAAATTAATCATGAGGTACATCTGAATGTGAACAGAGTTGACCCAGAAATACAACTACATTATTCTACAGACTATTGTGTGGTTAAGATTTGCATTCTGCAAACTTATTCTGTTTTCAAAATGCATAAGATAAAAATTGGATCAGCATATACAGAAATACATTTTCAGTGGAGCTGGAGCAGCTGGGAAAATCTGCTGATTTTTTCAGACACCGTGTCGTCCTCCTTTACTGTCACCCGCTTGCTATTTTTAAAAAGCACATAGTGATCACATAGTAAACAGTACATCACTACAGGCACCAACAGCAATCTTCAATCTACCCTTCAGCTCCTACCAGTAAGTGCAACTGCAACCAGTTTATTCAAGATCATTAATTAGTTTTAATCACAAAAATGTTCAACGATGAAAAGCAGTCAAATGAGAAAGATGAGAGATTTTTGTAATGCTCAGCATTTGAATGCCAAAATCTGTTTAAATTCAGTACTGTGCAAAACTCAAAGACTGCGTTTTTGTTTACAATCAGGATCCTGTTTAATACTTATTTCAAATTATTTGTTGGTAAACAATAATAATGAGCAAATATCTAAACAGACTTATATTTAGTTGCTTATTTAGGTAAACATCAAAAGTTTAATTTTAGTCACTCACTTACTCTATACCACTAATCCTGCTCAGTGTGACGGGAAACCTGGAGCCTATCCCAGGAGACTCAGGGAACGAGGCGAGGTACACCCTGGATAGGGTGCCAGTACATCACAGGACACTCACTTGCACCCTCTTGCATTCGGAAGTGCCAATCAGTCTACTCTGCATGTCTTTGGACTGTGGGAGAAACCAACTAGCATGGGAAGAACATACAAGGTGCAAAGCCACAGTGCTGCATAAAATATTTATACATTTTATAGCATTGACTTTTGAATCCTTTATTTGATTTATGAGCAATAACAATAATGATGACAATCTATGAAACAGAAAGTCAACATTTTAAATACAGTCTTGCACAAACAAATTACACTAATGGACTGTACATGTTTCTATTATTATTGGTTGTCACCAAATATTTACAGTAACAGTGAGCATTAGATGGGCGTTCGATTAAAGACAAAATAGCTACTTCTCACAATACTGTATACATTTAACTTCTTAAGGTAAAATAATGAACATAATCTACATGGACCTACCTGAGCCTTAATTTATATTCCACGCCTCAAATTTGTACGCAAGGCTTCAAATTTGCATATAATAAGCAGGTGTAGAAAATTTTTAGTTCAATTTTAGGTTGCACAATCCATTTCAAATTCAATGCATTATCCAGTCCATTACACCCAGAGGCTTCAGAAAACCAGAGAAGCACAGATTCAATCACCACCATTTCAGTCAATGAGCCAATGATGTAGTGTTTTGAAAAACCGAGCATGAATTTGAAATGGACTGCTGCACTGAAAAATTGGATTTAAAGTTTCTGAATTTTATAAAACTTTGAAACCTGGCGCTGAAATTCAAGTCATGAAATATAGTTCTATTTTTTGTCATTCAGCTTCAGAACGATTTTTTTTTTTTTTTTTTCAAATCTGATTTTTATTTAGTGTACATTTTTAACTCCGATGTTTGCTCCTTATTTCACGTGCATGAACTGGGAATCCACTTGAGCATTACAGAGCACCATGGACACAGATTCAAACACTCACTCACTCACTCACTCCTAAATGAATTTTAGTATATAGACAGTCTGGCATGCTTTTAAGAGGTGGGAGCAAACCAGAGAACCCAGAGGAAACCCATGAAAAGCAAAATGCAAAAACTCCACACGGACAGCAGCCAAAGCGCTTTTGTCACCATTTGTCATTTACCTTTATTTGTTGTTTCTTTTATCTAGTACTAACCTATGTTGAAAATGAGAGAGCTATAATGACATGTTTGTTGTCTTTTCATTTTCAAATTCAACATTGTATACCTTGAGATCATGCAAGTCCCACCCCTGTGATCCCTATATTAAGAAACATGAACTTGGAATATTACAAAACTGAGCAACAACTGGAAGGCACATTTCAGTTATCCTATAGTGTAGTAGTAGCAAAGGTTCATGCTAATCAGACACATGACTTTGAGCTTCTGTAATAAAAAGAAAAGAAAAGACAAAGAAATAAACTGTGAAAGTAAGATAACAGTTGTGTCAGTGTATTGCAGTGGGAGTAGCCAGATAGCGGGGCGTGAGAAATTATTCACCCAGCAGGCATGTGTCATACACAGCCCCAGGGGGTTTTGGGATGCCCATGGGAGACAGATACAGAGTGTGTCATGCTGGTGGGATGTTTGTGTTTGAACTGCAGGCGGAAGATCCCTGACTACCTGACGCAAGCAGAAATCGCATACAAACAAATACACACAGTATGACAAGCTCTTATCATACCCATAACTCCCACATGTACTATAGCTATAAAAGAATGCAGAAAAAAAAATCAATGCTCTCTCTCTCTCTCTATCTCTTTCTTGCTCGCTCTCTGCCTCTCTCTCTCTCTCTCTCTCTCTCTTTCTGTATCTCACACGTGCTTCCCTTCTATTTTTACTCAGTAACCTTTAGATTTTATATTGCACTTCACTTAATAGAGCACCACTCTATTCTTGCATTTCATTAAATCATCCTGTTTATTAATTTGTTTCTTTTTTTTCTCAGTAGTTTGAAATTTTATAAAGTAATATATTAAGTGCAGCTTAATAAGAATAAGTGTACGCAAGTGTGTGTGTGTGTGTGTGTGTGTGTGTGTGTGTGTGTGTGTGTGTGTGTGTGTGTGTGTGTGTGTGTGTGTGTGTGTGTGTGTGTGTGTCCGTCGTGTTTGTTTTGTGTTTTGCGTCATTATTTTCTGTTTAAAGTATGAAAAGTGATAAGGATAAGGCCATGCTGTTGATTTGTGATTGCTTGAAAGGGAAAGTGGGCTGCAGATTTCAGAAGCTACTCAGGATGGGGGCTAATCACAATCAAACAGGAACTGCAGGAACATGTTTCTGTATTTGGAGTACTCTTCAGCTGGGGACATTGTGTTTTCTGTGCGCATGTGTGTGTGTGCTTTTATATGTATGATGGGTCTGTCAATTGTGACCTCGATATTTGTCAGTCCCCATGACAAAGCTGCTTTTGTTTTTATTTATTTATAATTTAAGATTAAAACTCATAAAAAGGCCTTGGCTGTCTAGGTTAAGGTTAAATTTAGGTTTAGCATCACCGTACATTATATTGTGTGTGTATGTACGTGTGCGTGTGTGTGTGTGTGTGTGTGTGTGTGTGTGTGTGTGTGTGTGTGTGTGTGTGTGTGTGAAGTGTGAAAGTGAAATTGGAAAAAGTAATATTGATTGTTTGCCCTGAGGCTCGATCATTTGTTGTCCTCTCAACTGGGCCTTCGTTTCAAAGGAAGAGAAAGAGAGAGAGAGAGAGAGAGAGAGAGAGAGAGAGAGAGAGATAAATAATTGCTGTGGTCTAATGCAAAGGTTTATACCAATTACTTTGAAAGGTAGCCTTTGTATTTTTGGCAGCGGATGCTCAAAGCCTGAAGAAAGGTGTTGTTAGACGGCATATTAGCCGGTTCATTATATGCTGATAAGGAGAACATAAATGTGCACAAATGCATACAATGAGGTTTTCTTATATTATGCAAACCCTTATCTTAATCAGTCTTGTCTACTAAGACAATATCATCACCATCCCCTTCCCAACAGATTAGCATCCTTTAAATGCTATGCACAGGTTTATATTTATATAGTTAAACATTTTCCATGACAGTAGCTCAGAGTACATAGGTGAACAGTCAACCCTTTGCTTTAACCTTCATTCAATCTTTTTTTTTATACATTATTTATCCTGTATAGGGTCACGGGAAACCTTTCAGGTTATACCAGGTGACTTTGCGCACAAGGCGGGCTACACTGTGGAGAAAGTGCCAATTCATTGCAGGGCAAATACACTCACCGTATGGACAATTTGAAAACACCAAGCAGAAAAATCTAACTCAACAGGCACACACAGAACACGTAAACTCCACACACACAGACTCGAGGCGGGAATCGAACCTTCGACCCTGGAGGTGGGAGGCTCTTCTTCTTCTCCTATTTCATCTTCCTCTGACATTTTGGGATCTTCCTGTCAGAATCTCACAAAGCTTGACACACTAGTTAGCAGTGCTCTTAAATAAAAATAGCAGCAGTCTGACTGACTGATAGTCGAGGTGTAGTGGTGGTGGTGGCAGGTGAAAAAAGGCAACAAAAAAAGAAGAAATCAAAATCTTGCATCTATGCAATTTCAGTCATGCTGTTATCTCAGCAGAGCTGTTTTCTTTTATAATCTTGAAGGTTTCAATTTGATTGGCTAGCTGCCAGGGATGTAACTAGATGAACTAAAGAAAAAAATATATATTATATTATTTGGATTGAACAGAAGTGCTCTAAACAGATATGAAGACAGACACAAATAGATTTGCACAGGGCATCTGGTTGAGACTAGATGTAAAGACTGGGATTATATGGAACACAAACGAAAAGTTGCCAAAGCAATTTTTTTTTTACTTGCATGCTGGCACAGAGGGACAGCCTGATATGAAGCTTGTGAGACAAAGAAACGTCAATTAATAACACACCCTAACAAATGCTGGATAAATGACAGCTGGATAAATATTGGACCAACTACATGCTGGGTTAATTTAACCCAGCAAAATGGGTTATTTATTTAACCCAGCAAGATGGGTAAAATATTCAGTCCAAATGCTAGATCATATTTAACTATAATGCTGGGTTAATTCTACCTCACAAATCGGTTATTATTATTTTCATGTTTTACATGTCTATGGGTAAAACAGTTTAAACGGTTAAATTACTTTGATATACTGGTCTATTACAAAAAAAACTAAGTTTTGCAAACCATACATATATGCAATAAACCCCCAATTAATTGTACAAATCATAGAAAAAATGTTTAGATTTATTTTTCAAAAGAACAAGATCAGATAATACAAAACAAGTTCAACAGTGACATCATTACGATACATTACTCAGAAGCACTAATGGCTGAAAGCAGTGCTGGTCATTATCTCCCAACATCAGGATGTAGTGGTACGGCCTCGACACTTCAGTCTGCTGGAGATATTCCACGGTGTCCATTCCAACCTTAGAGAGAAAGAAAGTAGAAGTTTATGGAAAAATCGAGAGGGTTGGCTAGTATGCATATTTGTAAGACGATTAGTGTTTTGTAACACGTCAGCTTTTTATATGTGGTTGCTAACCTAGCTAAATGGTAGCATCATGCTGGCACTACAGTTAACAGTTTAGGTTTCATTCATCACTTCACCACTTTCATACACCCTGCAAGCATTCTACAAAGAAAGCTAAAAAGCTCAGTAATTTTTGCAGTTTCTTTCATACACAGGTGGGGTTCTTTGGTTTGGCTAGCTAGCAGCCATTGTAAGTAAAGCCTTTATTTTGTCACATATACATTACAGCACAGTGAAATTCCTTCTTCGCATATCCCAGTGTAACTGGGGTCAGAGCGCAGGGTCAGCCATGGTACAGCGCCCCTGGAGCAGTTAGGGTTAAGGGCCTTGCTCAAGGGCCCAACAATGGCAACCTGGCTGAGCTGGGAATTGAACCGCCGATCTTCCGATCAGTAACTCAGTGCCTTAGCCCGCTGAGCCACCACTGCCCTATTGTCAGATAAACTAGCACGCTATTCTACCTCACAAAACCTTCAGCCTGAAAAACTTTTCAGGCTGAAAGTTTAAGTGTAACTTTAACACGGTAACAGTAATAAATGTTACATACAGTGAACAAATTCCATCATAAGTGAGTGAAATTGTGTATACAGACCTTGTATTCAATATTTATATTTCCTATTAAATGCGTGAGGAGGAAGCACCCTTTATCTGCAGCCCAAAAAAAGACACAAAGCAGACACAGCCACTGAATACACGATGAACTTCGGGGGAGGGGCGGTCTTGTCTTTGATGTTAGCTGTTACTAGCTAACACAACTCCAACCCAGCAAGCTGGGTTAAACAAAAAGTACCAAATTCCCTGTAAATAACCCAGAAAAATTACCCAACAGAGGCAACCCAGCGTTTGGGTAGTAAAAAATAACCCAGCATTTTTTAGTGTGCATGAAAATGTGATAGACTTTCATAAATTAATTCTGAAAAACCATCAGCGCTGGACCTCATATCACATTGAGGGTATATTTAAGGGTATATAAATATGAGGGCATATTTAATTATTAAAAAACAAGCACTTTTAGTGGTTAGCACAGTCGTCATGCTCCCCCGTGGTCTTGGTTCGAGTCCCGCCTCGGGTCTGTGTGAATGAATTTTGCCTTTTCTCCCTGTGCTTGTTGGGTCTCCTTTAGGTACACCGGTTTCCTCCCACAGTCCAAAGACAGACAGTTTAGGCTAATTGGGTTCCCAAATTGCCTGCTGCGTGTGTATGAGTGTGTGCCCTGGGTGGATTGGATGGATGGATTGCCTTGTGCCCCAAGTCTCCTGGGATATGGTCCAGGCCCCCCTGTGATGGTGTAGACAGGATAAAGCAGAATAGACGAGTGACTGAACACTTCTAGCGTCTAAGCCATACTCACCACTACTAGCAAGACACAGTGACACGGCAAGCTTTTTGGAACAAGATGTAAGTGGATCATAAAAAAAAAATTTTTTTAAATAGTATCATGGCATTGGTTCTAAGTTTTGTTTGCTTGTTTGAAGAATACTCTCACGAGTTTGCTTATCTCATAAACCATTATTCCATCTGTCATCACTACAGCACTAAAAATCCATCAAAGTCACCACCAAACATCAATTCCAGATAATTCCCTGAAGCACAAAATTATCAGATTTCCCTTTGGAAACTATCACACTAAGATGATCAGACACTAAGGCTTGTGTGCAATATAAAGCATAAAGCATTGAACCCCTCCCAGCGATATTTTTAGACAAACCCAACCCTTGTTGTGAGAATGTATATCATCACTTTGTGCATAGTATTTAAAACAATTAGATTTTTCTTTTTCCAGGTTTATTTCATTGTGTTTGAAGGAACATCTAAATATTTAGCTTCAATGTTGTGTACGTACTGTACAGTAGGTGGCACAGGCACAGTGGAGTGTGTTAGCACTTTGGCCTCACACCTTCAGGGTTGAGGGTTCAAGTCCCACCCATGGAGTTTGCATGTTCTCCCTTAGTGCGTAGTGAGTTTCCTTTGGGTGCTTCGGGTTTTTTCTCACAGTTGGAAGATATGCATTAGGCTAATGGATGGAGTAGATTGGCACCCTAAACAGGATGTATCTGGCCCAGAGCCCATAGCAGTCATTCCCATGAACATTAAATGAGTGGAATCTGAAATATAATTTAAAACATAAGACCAATACCTAAACATGTGTACAAGTATGAAAAACTCTTATTTTCCAGCATTTTAACACACAGTTAATACTTCATGAAGTAGTCTCAGAACAAGACACCATTTGATTGCATCAATGCATTCCTCAATATTAGAAATATACTGTAGTATAGGATGAAAAACAGTAAGAGAAATTTGCTAAGCATCTGATGGATATTTATGTGATATTTGGTGAGTCCACTAGTAGTTTGAAAAGGTCATATGTGACCAAAGAGAAACACAAGTAAAATGCTAAAAAAAAAAAAAATTTTTAAAGATTTATACTAACAAATAGAAAGATTATTCTCTCTTCAGCTACTTTAAATTATATATAAATGTCGTTAAAGTTGTAACGTGGGTCTTTCAAGGGGCAGAACGGCGTACACTGAACAGTGGAGAGTCGCAGTCTGTCAGGCGCACGGTTGCCAGGCGACAGAGCCGCGAGCACAATCAGTGAGAACGCGCTGCACCTGGCGCCGTGTTTCTTTAAAGGCCCTGATACCTTTACCCCAGGTAAAGGACAAAGCACACAAAACCCAAGACAGGCAAAGAACCAGCCTCAGTCTACAAAAGAAGAACTACAGAGGTGACTCAGAGAGAGGAAGATCGGCATGCAATGCGATTGGCGTGCGCACTGGCTCTGAGTTAATGTTTAAAACACATAAATTCTCGCTAAGGACTCGCCCCATGAAGATATAAAGCCTTATTTTTAGATATGACTGTAATGTTGATATATTTATATATACAGCAGGTATATAATAAAAAAAAGTCACCTACAATAATCTTTTTTTTTTTTGCTTTGCATCCTAAAATGAACATAGATTATTATATATATTTTTAAATAAATAACTGTATTTACTCAGTACAACTTTTAGTATCCAAATGAAAGGTTACACCAACATAATTGTTTTTTTCATTTTAGACATAAAATAGCTAAAACTAAGAAACTGAGTCACTGATTTGATAAAGGATCACCCGCCTCCTAAACATGACTTTCAGGTGAAGCTAATCACCTTCTCAACGGCACACAAAGGTTTGCACATCTAGAATTTGCTACATTTGCTCTCTCTTCTTTGCGGAAATGCTCAAGTTGAGTTAAATTTGATGGTGACCATTTGTAGACTGAAATCTTCAAGTCATTCCACAGATTTTCAATGTGGTTTAAGTCTGTGCTCTGACTCGGCCATGCAAGAACGTTCACCTTTTTCTCCTTCAGCCACTGTGTGGGCAGTTTTGCTGTGTGCTTTGGGTAATTGTCATGTTGAAAGGTAAACCATCTTTCCGTTGACAACTTTCTGGCAGAGGGCAGCCCGACAAGTGCTCCAGTCACTACTGCAGGGAAACACACCCATAACAGGATATTACCACCACCATGCTTTACTGTAGGAATGGTGTCATTTGGATGGTGAGCTGCATTGGATTTCTGCCTGATATATTGTTTGGTGTTGTGTCGACTAATTTTAGTCTCATGTGACCACCTGAACTTTTTTAAAAGTTCCGTCGTGAATGCATGTGGGCTTTTTTGAGAGGTGTCTTTTTCCTTGCAAACCTGCCATACAAGCCACATTTGTGAAGAATTCCTGCAACTGCTTCAGAGTTGCTGTTGGCATCTTGGCAGCTTCTCTGAGCAGTTTCCTCTTGGCTCTTGATCCAGGGAGGGACTGTGTTGTACCAAATATCTTTCTGACAGTGATAAAGCCTTTGATTTTTTTTTTTATCCATCCTAGGACTTGTGCCTATGAAAACTTTATCCCAGAGACCTACAGACAGTGCCTTGCTAGCAATAGTTGATTGTTTGCTTCAGGTGGACTACCAGGGACAGAAATACTCCAGCTTTTTATGCTGCGCTAATCAAAATGATGACCCCTGATCACAGTAGAAAGTCAAATGTCTTTTTGTGCCATTGAGAAGGTGACTATGTAGGTTCATGTGATTGTGTTTTACGAGTTTTTTATTAAGTTTTACATTTTGATTGAGTTTACAAGTCATTTTAAGGAGGGAGATACCTATTGTAAGATACTATTCTAAATTAGTCATTGTTTTTTTTTCTGACATGGTGGTGTTATATCTTTTACTTGGATGTTAAAATTAGAACTGAGTAAATGCAGCTAGATAAAACTTCATTTTTTTTATTCTTCATTATTTTAAAGGGAGTCATCCTTTCAATAGCCATTGAACACAATTAATGTAGGCACAGTATCAATGTATACAAATTCTAGATAAACTACCATGCCAAGATTAAAGAATGTACAAAGAAAAGCTTTATAGTTGTGATAGCGCCTTGGTTTGCCCTGATCACTGAATCGACTTCAGTGTTGTCAACCGCGGCATCAATAGAGAGCACAGAGAGAGTTCTCAGTGTGGCACAGTTCAGCTGAGATCGTGCTGAACATCTTGCTGTAGCATTGTGTCTGGTTCCCCCGGGATGCAAGAGGAAGGGTTATAACACTGTGTGGACAATTTTCCGTGGAAATGGCACCATAAACCAAGCTATAGCCTCAGTTGAGTCAGCTTGCTTGCTCAGAGATCATGTACAAGGCCTTTGTGACTCACTGCACACAATTACTATCTTCCCTGAAGGTCCAAAGTTCTCCTGCATCTACATCATACGGATCGTAAGAGACTTGGTTGATGTGTAATCAGCCAGCCTTATAGCAGAAATAGTAATAATATGTGTGTAGAAGTCGGTTAATGTTCCTGTCTGTCTTTATTTACTCTCTCACTGACTCATTTTATATACCCCTTATCCTATGCATGATGTCTGGAGACTGTCCAAGGGATCTCGGACTATAAGGTGGGGTACCCCCTGGATGGGGTGACTGTCCATTATAGGATAAAAATACACGCGTAAACATACAGTCAAACATTCCCTCACACTACAAGCTGCATGTCTGTTTGTCTTTGGACTGTAGGAGGAAACCAGAGTATCAGGAGGAAACCCACCAACCACAGGGAGAAGAAGAAAACTCCACACACACGGACCCGAATTTGAACTCTCAACCTTGGAGGTGTGAGGCCACTTTGATAACCACTGTGCCACCATGTCATCCTTTATTTATTCAGTGGATGAATAGTCCATCAAAAACCTATACTGTACTTTTGCAAATTAATGAACTGATTGAGAGCCTGTAGTATAGTGCATTCGTAGAATTGATTCCAAATTTCCAAATATGAGCCAGTTGTTAAGTTATTTTTTGTTTTTGAGAAAAACATAGGGATTATACATTCAGGTGGCAGGCAACTGTCACAGAAACAATAACATAGATGAAAAAGGAGGTAATGAAATGAAAGATCTGAACATTTTTAGATTTATTGTGTTGCAAAGTATAATGCTTTTGAAGATATTACACCTTAGTATTTTTTTTTTCACATATTTTTGGACAGTCTTTCTGGAGGGACAGGCTTATCTTTCCTCACACTGGCTCCCCCTTGGAGCAGAGAGGCCCGGAGACTTGGGTTTGATGTCACCGCCTAGGTAGTTGGTTACTTGCAGGTAACCTCGAGTGAGCTTCAAAGGGCAGTTTATGATCAACTCAGGCAGAATGAAAGAGGGGTTTCTGTAAACAAGACATGTCCATCATATCTTCATTGTCTTTTTTTTTTTAGCATGGTTTATGGGTTGGGCAAGAAAAAGTCATATTTCTGGGGTTATATTGAGGGGAGAAAATAGTTTTAAATACTTGCTGCCACCACAACATTTATTTGCTTCTTCATTTTAGAAAAATTAAGGAATGTTTGCAAATGATAAGTATTTTAAAAAATATTTATATTGTGCGTGCGTACGTGTGATAGTGAGTTATGTTAAGCCTCTTTGCTGTAAATTGTTCAGTTAGAGGTCTAAGTGCATCATTTTGTAGCCTTGAGCTTTTGAGTTTTGAGATTTCTGTTCACTCAGATAATGAGGAATGGGAAGTTCAGTGAGAGCTCCTGATACATAGATACTGATTCTATTTGTACTCTATTGCGATTTTATCAGTATATTAATTTTATAAATATTCCCAATTAGATTTTTTCACAATGCAAAACAATTTTAGGATGAGCTGTGCTCCCTGGTTTTGTGTAAATAGTTTATAGTGTCGCCACCTGTAGGATTATAAAGGAACAGCAGCATTTTACTACCTCAAATGCACAGTTGTGCAGTGGTTAGCACTGTCGCCTTGCACCTTCAAGGTCTGGGTTTAATTCCGCCTCGGGGTCTGTGTTCATGGAGTTTGCATGTTCTCCTCATGCTTGCTGGGTTTCCCCTGTGTACTCCGGTTTCCTCCCACAGTCCAAAGATTAGCCTAATTGGCATTCTCAAATTGCATTTAGTGTGTGTGTGCCCTGTGGAGGATTGGCACTCTGTCCAGGATGTACCCCGTCTCATGCTCTAAATCTCCTGGGATAGGCTCCAAACCTTCTGTGACCCTGTATACAGGATGAAGCGGTGGAGACAGTGAGTGAGTGAGTAATCTGAAATAAAGTATTAACAAACCCAAGGCAGAACAATTCACAGTATCCGAGTATACAGCACTCAACATCAGTCAGATACAAGACTTTATCAGACGTGTTTTCTTGCTGAACGTGCTACTGTGACTGGTTTGCAATGTGGGTTTTGGCAGGTAGCTGCCCTCCCCTCTTACCTGTATTGCATACCGCCACGGAATAAAAAAAAAAAAAGTAAATGAATTTCAAAGCTTGGCTGTTTTTGCCTACTACTGTATGTTGAATATATATTTTTTTTGTTCTGTCATCATTCTATTATTATTCTAAACACTATTTAACAAGCTCTCTCCTTTATTTATCCCGCACCATGACCTGTCATCACTTGCTTGCAGCTATATTTAACAATGAAATCTAGTCTAGACTTATTCTGTGTCCTAAATGTTCATATCCTAAAGTGAGGGACACCATCAATCATTTGAAGGTCTCCTCGGTGGCCTGACTCCAAATGTTTCTCTGATAGCCGAGTGTAAATTGTAGCTTTCTCAGCACGTCCGTTTTTTTGTGGACATTCTGAAAGTAGTAGCTGGTTTAAAGAGGATTATTGTAGTCCTGTTTTGCAAGAGCGCTGAGATAAATCATAATAAGCTCTTATACCCAAAGTGAGTGGAGAAAACAGAGATGTACACTCTAAGCATATGAGATTTACAGCCAACATCCTGTAAGTAAACAGCTCCAAAATGGCCTGCTGTCAAAATGTCAGTACAGGGAAAAAGCAGTGGGGGGGCTTGAAGGTGGAGCAGTGTACACTTTTTTTTTTTTTTTCCGAGACATGTGTGTGGCAGGTTTTGCATCTGATCCAGGGCCACCGGCACTTACAGTATTATCCTAATATATACACTACCTGGATTATTGAGAATTGAGCATGGACTGATTTTACATCTAAAATAGGGTGCAGCAGAATCTCTCCGAGCGACCTGCCTCATTATGATATGATACACAAACACATGGAAATGAGTTTTAGTACTGTCACCTGGGTATCGATGTGTGATATGTGCAGGCCGTAAAGGCTATCGATTTGAGTTAGTGAGCACTGTGTTTCATGTCTATTGATTTCGTACTAGTTGATGAACAGTAGTGGCAGTTGAAAGCATCTTTAAGCTGTCATGGTCGTCTTCTTGGTTGGATGATCCATAGCAAATTGTCTTTTAAGTTAAGTGAAGGACCAAGTCTATCAAAAATGTAATAGCGTAGCGCACAGAGACAATGCACGTTCGAATAAACACGTCCGGAGCGTTCGTTTGTGAACGAGACAGACAAGTTCACTTTAACCAAATCTAAGAGTTTCTCAGAGGACGAGCTATAAATGATGCCAGGTTATATTTAGCTGCTTCCAAACGTTTGTTTGAAACAGCAAAGTATGGCCTAGATAGTGCTGGATAGGAAAATCAGTGCAGGGAAACAAAACATTTTGAGGCAAGCCAGAAAAGAAAAGGAAAAAAAAAAAAGAAAAGAAAAAAGACCCTCCTGTCCGACAGACATGGAGCAGAAAATGCATGCGTCGGGATTTTAAAGGCGTAAGCACTGTGAAATCTTTTTGACACAGTTTTCATTTTAAAGTTATATAAAGGGTTGTGACAGTCGAGGTAAAAATACCAGGTCTATAACAATGGCTAATTGAAAAGATATAACAAACGTTGTATTCCCAAGGTGTCTGACAGATGGAATTTGCAGTTGTTGTGGCTTCCTGCTTTAAATGCTTAGCACTGCAAGTAAGGATAAAATGCATCGTCTAGCTATTTATCTAAAACTCTCTTCCAGAAATTTCACAACCACATAGGAAACGTTGGTACATTCACCATCATTTTTTCAAGCTTCCGTGACGCTAAGATCTCTTGAGCGTGTGTGTGTGTGTGTGTGTGTGTGTGTGTGTGTGTGTGTGTGTGTGTGTGTGTGTGTGTGTGTGTGTGTGCGTGCATGATGGACACACGCACGCATGCATGCATGCGTGTACATGCGTGCGTGCGTGCGTGTGCCAATCAGCCATAACATTAAAACCACCTATTGAGGAACTGAGGCAGCTATGGCCCCTTTGTGTGTGGATCCATGGGACCTCTGGGGGTGTGGTGTGGTATCTGGTAATGGGGGGTTAATGGCGGATCCTTTCGGTGCTGTGGGTTGTAGGATGGGGCATCCATGGAGCAGACCTGTTTGTCATGGGATTGAATTGGGATCTAGTTTGGAGCCCCGTCCGTGGCAGGGTGTTGTGCAGTGGGTGTTCTAGTGACTTTCCATCATAGTGCCAGCTTTGACTTTCTTCTGCTGCCTTGCCTGTCAGTGGTCATAATGTTATGGATAATTGGTGTGTGTGTGTGTGTGTGTGTGTGTGTGTGTGTGTGTGTGTGTGTGTGTGTGTGAAGGGGGGGGGGGGCGGAGTGAAAGACAGAGAGAAAGCAAAAAAAAAAAGGATTATGCATGGATACACATCTTTGTGCTCAGTCAATAATCTCTACGTTGAGTGTATGGGTTCGCCTTGCTTGCTTCATCATATTGAGTGTGAACTTCCCACCTTAAGTAAGTGCTGTTCGGGGGCATGTGTGTATGTGTGTGTTCTCTGTGCTTTTTCTCTTACTCCTGCGTGCTGAGTGGATGATGAATGTACCCTCTCCCAGCCTCCATCTCCTCCATCTCCCAGGAGGTGAGCACTAAAGGCTGATTCTTGATCAGAGGGCATCAATCTCATCCCACGCTCACAGACACCACGCACTACCACTAGCCGTAATTACCTGCATGTTAACAACACCACCCTCCTCATTAGGGATGGGGATAATCCCATGACATGTCTTCCTTAATAAGAAAATATGCTGTGAAGCAGGCAGGCAGTCGCACTAGCTTAAATATGCTGTCCTAGCAACGCGGATAAGACAATAACAAGCTCTGAGCACGCCAACAGAATGGCAAAATACTACTGAGTTATGGCATGCAGGATATGCAGGATACTTTGGGCCAGAATGACCTACGGCTATTTACATACCGAGACCCATACTTGAATTTAAAGCCTAATAAGTTCTAGTACGTTTCGTCATCCAGTCATGCTGGGTGATGTGGTGCCATTAAAGTTAACATATGGCCCAGCATATGGACAGGACTCTCAGAATGATCAAACAAAATGTTTCCTAATTGAGCAAGACAGCAAGCGTTAGTTGTTGCATGATTGCTTTCAATTGCTCTTGGACCATTTCACTGAGAGAGCAAGATGAGGCTTACAAGATGAGTGGCATCTTCAATGCATTGACTCTCTGACACCCTGGTGGAATGGAATAGCATTCAGGAACAGATATGTCTGTTTCTACATTTTCATAGTAGATGTGTGCATACAGTATGTATGTGTGTGTGTTTGTGCATCACTGGGTGATGGATGCCATCCCATTTCTGTCAGGTTTGCAAAGATCTGACAGCAGCACACCGCGGCTGCCCTTTCCGAATGCACTGGTGCAGTGGAGGCAGGGGTGGAGAGCGTGCATTTTGTCACAGGAAAACAGCACACAAACTAGACAAACAAAACCCTTCGGTTCTCTTTTAGCATTCTCGTGCTGGTTGCTGGCAACACCAGGAATTTCAGCAGAGAAGTTTTCATATTCAGTTCAAGAGTCTCAGACACTTTCTTCAATCTCTGCCACTGCTGGACTTTACAACCAATCGGCACACAGACTGTAGAACGTCTTTAAAACTCAGGAATTCAAAAAAAAAACTTGAAAAGCAGGTTAGTTGATTGTACAAAATGACAAATAAAGCTTTGCAATGAAACGAATAGTAAGGTGTAAACTGATGAACTAATTAAGGATTCAACACAGAAAAACAATCCATTGACAGCACAAGTCTAAAAACAGGCATAGAACCAATACAATGGCACATCACAAAGCAAACAAAAATCACAGAGCGCAAGCACAATTGAAGAATGAGAGGAGAAATTCATGACAGTATGTGTGTCTTATTTTTAATATTACCAAGTTTAAAATAAACCAATGAAAGAATTATTGCTTGATGTGTCTGCCGTGTCCCAATACACTTACCGTTATCAGGTTATGCCACAGTCAAACACGCACATGCTGTGTATCAGAAAGTTCTTTCTTTATTGTCAGGAAAAAGAGCATATTTTAAGCCTTTTGACGAGGCATCCTGTATCACGTATGTCACGTACATCAAAAGAACAAAAGTGATTAACGTGTAAGTCATTCGTAGACCCAGAGACAGACAATAGGAAGCACATGGTTTGACAAAATGAATAGGAAGTTACCATGAACATTCATCTGGACATGGGCTATAAGAAGTATTACCATATAAGGAATGAGGGAAAGCAACGATGGGTTGTTTTATATACAGTACATATGATGTAGAACAAAGAAAAATGTTAGCACGTCTATCAAGTCACTAGCATAATATTCATGAATGTTACGTCATAGTTTCTGTAAAATATATTATTAAAACATACATGCATGCATCCAGTACATTTTTTATGTATACTTTAGTGATTTAGCTTGGTTTCATGGTTTTCATGGAGAATTGAATGATTCTTGTGGTTTCCCAGATAAAAGGCGCTTGTTGTATAATGGTTTGTCTTCAGTGTAAAATTTGATGAATGAACCAATAGTTCTGTCCGCTGTGCTTTGGCATGCCAAACCATGGGAGAAACAAACGCACATGCACACAATGGAGTTTTTTGGTGTTTTCTGGCTTAGTCACAGGAAAAAAAGAGGTATGTTAGTTTTAAGCCAATGTCCTCATGAAATACAAAACTAATACATGATCCTATTACCAATAACCCATATATATATATATATATATATATATATATATATATATATATATATATATATATGAGAGAGAGAGAGAGAGAGACATAAGTTAAATATATTAACAGTTTTTTTGCCTGATTTCTTTATTAAAATTATACTGTATCAAGATCTAAACATTGCTTCTGGTGAAACTTAATAGTGAAGTTGTTACAAAAACCTCATAGTTATTGTTTGAGCATTGCTTGATATTGATACTTATGTTGATGCTAACTTATATATAGACACAATATTATCATAACATAAAAGGTCTAAAAAACTATGAAGCAGAAGCATCTTGATAATGACATACTACTGTATATACACTATATTGGCAAAAGTACGTGCTCATCTGCCTTCACATGCATATGAACTTGAGTAACATCCAATTCTTAATCTATAGGGTTTAGTATGATGTTAGACCACCTTTCACAGCTTTAACAGCTTCAACTCTTCTGGGAAGGCTTTCCACAAGTTTTAGGAGTGTGTTTTGGGGAATTTCTGACCATTCTTCCCAAAGAATATTTGTGATTTCAGACGCTGATGTTGGACGAGAAGAGGCCTGGCTCACAGTCTCTGCTCAAATTCCTCCCCAAAGGTGTTCTATCAGGTTGAGATCAGGCCAGTCTCTTCACACCAAACTCGCTGATCCATGTGTTTATGGACTTTGGTTTGTGCACTGGTGCGCAGTCACCAGCTGGAACTGATGTGGGGTAGTTTTTCAGGAGGTAGGCTCGGCACCTTACTTCCAGTGAATGGAACTTTTAATTCTTCAAGACATTGTGGACAATTTCATGTTCCTAACCTTCTTCCTGTTCCAACATGACTGCGAAGCCAGGCCTTCTCATCCAACATCAGTGTCTGACCTCACCAATGCGCGTCCTACTTGAACATTTTGAACTGTTTGCAGGCATACTGTAATTGATATTACTTCTGCCTTCTCTATAACATCCAAGTGAGTGTAAAAGAAGCAACAGCAGAGATTTCTATGTCTTGTGCCTAAAGGACAGGAGAAAGTGAATGGATTAGCACAGCATTATTCAGCCTGTCAGATGGCTGGCATTTAGCTAAGGCTCTGGCTAATGACATAAAGTGTTGTGGTAGCAGCAAGGCCATAAATCACCATGTCCTCATGAGTAAAGGGACGTGTGCTGGGCTTGGTCTCAGCCCTTCACTCTATTAGAGAAGATCAGTTTTCCACTCCCAACTCATATTAGTTTGATGTCTAGTAGCAAGACACAAAAGGAGAGGAACATCAATTTACTGTTAGGGTTCACATAATATGTTATGCTCTTATAGAAAGAAAGAAAAAACACGCCAGGAGGGATGGAAATATAATACAGCATAATGTTAATCCAAGTTTACATTACTGAGAAATCACTAATGCATTCATGCAAAGAATGTCACTTAGCATTTTAAAGAAATCTCCCAGGAGCTCATTGCATAAAATAAAACATGGCACTTTTTTTTTCTTAAATACAGAATCAAAATGCAAAATGAACCAATCCTAATAAATAAGCCTGTGCATGATTTTGCGAAAATGCACCTTAACTCCCCCACTCTGAAGCTCATTTACTGCTTATATTTCTAAAGTGCAATTTCAGCCGATACAGGCTTCATAGCGAGAGCTCTTGGCTTCAACTCACACCAGCCATCACAGCAAAGCGAGGGCCAAACGGAGTGTGAAAGGAAGGAGGGAGGAGAAGCCGAGGAATAGAGCTTGTCTGTCAGAGACGATATGGTTAGTTAGCCAGTGTCTGTACAAACATAGAGTTAAAGCATGCTTCATGGCCAGGACATGATGGCAAGATAGGCCTCCATGGAACTGAGGCAGAGATGGATGGATCTGTTTCCACTGGAGGTCCGTGATTCTGTATCCTATTCAAGATGCTGCCAACATCACCACTCCCATCAGTACGGCACAGCAGAGCCAGAAACTCTCTCCAGTGATTTATTCGGGTTATTTTTATTTATTTTTTTTTGAACAGAATGTTTGCAATCTAGAAGCAAGTGTTGGGAGAAAATATATAGGATGCATCCATCAAAAAGTTTGAAAACGTATTATGGTTTTGTCACGCTCATAGCACACAGAGACATTATTCTATATAACTTCAGCATTCAGGTTGAGTGAAAAATTTAATCTGCTAAATGTAAAAGGACTATTTGGGGGGGAAATATTTAAAGTGCATTTGGCAGAAGTCGCAATAAGCATGCAGTAATAAGATAATGAGACTGTGGGTAGTGCTGTTTCAAAATGTCACCAGAGCAAAACAATACAGCACGGATCAGATGTCTGCACAGCGTCACCCCTCACTGTCATCACCATGTTCCCTCTGCTTGACAGATTAAGAAATAAACATTTAGGAAAACCCTGTTGTTTATAACTCGGCTAGCAGTTGGGGGAGAAAAAATCCTGTAATCTGGTATGTGACAGTTCTTATACTATTGGTCAAAGAGAGAGAGAGAGAGAGAGAGAGAGTAAAGGCTGTTCTACCAGCCTTGCTCTCAAACTGCATTAATGGCCCATCTTTCTCTTTTATTGTTTTCCAGGAAACTCCTCAGGGGCGTTTTTGCACCCTGCATCAGCAGACATTCCTCAGTCTGTGTGACACCCCTAAACAATAACTCACACAAATTAGCATATCAAGAGAACACGAGAGAGCTATGAAATTTAGGTCATGTTTCATGGGAATTCACAATTTTGCCAGTCTGTAAGTTGTCATGCTAGCTGTCTCTCAGGACCCAGGTTAAACACAGTGCGTTTTTTTTTTTTTCTTTTTTCCTTTCGTTTTTTTTTTTTTTTTGGTTTTGTTTTGTTTTGTTTTGTTTTGAATGCAACCACATAATAGATTCCTCATAATGTCTTCATGATTACATCAAAACCCTTCCCGATCTTGGGTGAAATGAGCATGTGGGTCAGGTTCTAAGTCTACATTATCCATCATCTCAGTAGGTTAATTCCTTATCTGCTTGAGCACAGGTCATTCTGACTCATGTCAGATGTTTTTGTCTATTTCTGCTTTCTGACTGAGCCGACATGATCATTTTCCGTGCTCTCCAGGTGAAAATGTTCCTCACATGCAATTTAGAATTCTGTAAAAGGTCAGAGCAGGCTTCGTGCGTATGGCTCATTAGCATTCACTTCAGGTGAAAGAAAGCGAGAGCGGGAATAGCAATAGTTTTACCTTCGACTTTGCCTTCCTGCTCTGATTGACAGGTGGAGTAATGTTGCCCTGTGTCTGACCCTGGCATGGAACTCTCTCCTGCTTTAATAATTTGAATCATTTGCCCTGGAGGAAGGTGCAGAAGTGCTTTTGTGGGAAAGGCTGCATTTAAGAAAATGTTCCTATATTAAGTTTCATTTCTATTTCGTACTTCCTTTTTTTTTTTTTTTTTTTTCATCCCAAACTTTGTTGGAAAGTATTGTTGGCTATGTAATTATCCCCTGACCAGTGCAGCACAAAGAGTAACTGAAGTGTCTTTTGTCTTGAATTAAACGGCTAATTATAAGCTGAACAAGCATATTAAATGATACGGGTCACTAGGAAAGGCCAGTCCAAGTAATTACTGCAGGCAAAATATGTGCAGGAAGGTTTTATTTTATTTATTTCTTTTCTTTTCTTTTTTCTAGTAAACCCACCCCGCATGTCACCCAAGTTGTGTTCTTCATTTTTGGATTTCTCCTGTCTGGGAGGAACATATGTTGCAATGAATGAAGCTTTAATTTTTCACATGTCCTAGTTCCTCATGGTCCCTTGGGATGACTAGCTTACTGAACGATGGCAGAGCTTAGGATCAATGTTGTCCAAAAGTGCTAAAAGACAGGAAATGAATAAATGATGCATTGAGCGATGCCGATCCTCTCGCTTCAGCACATCAAGTATACGTTCGGCAATCATCCTTATTGTTGCTGCACATCTCCACATTAGCTGTTCATTCTTAATCTTCTGTCTTACTAAATCATTCATCATTCTGTCTCTCTCCCCACTGACTCTCTCTCTCTCTCTCTCTCTCTCTCTCTCTCTCTCACCAGCTTAATTAAGTGAGTAATTCTGCTTGCATTTCCTCTGGGTTTTAAAAGCAGGATGGGAAATTGACTTCGGTCCTTTATTTCAAGAGATTTGGCGAGAAAACAAAAACATCAATAAAAGCTTCCAGCCACTCTTTTACATCCCACAAACAAGCTAAGCTTTGCGTCCTATAATGGCTCAAGAATATTCACAAGCATGTTTTTTTAATGCTTTGCATAACTACGAGTAATTTGGTTATCTAATAGTCTATAGTTCTTTCACAGGATTATGCATAAGGCTAGCACTTTACTTAAAGGTTGTGTTTGTAGGTCTATAATACACCTACATGGGGTTTGAGTAGGAGTTTTTGTCCTAAAATACTGTATATGAAATGATACAAAATATTGTATTTTTAATACAGTGGTACAACCATGGGTGGTCCAGTTAAAAATTTAGTGGCAGTCCACAGTACTGCAAAGAGGGCAGGGCAGCTGCCTGCCAAATGCACATTCAAAAACACATCTGATGACATAATGTCATCTTAAACATTACTTTGTGTCATTATTAGTTGCTTTTAAGTTATTCTAAATGGCCCCAGAACTACCCATGCTGAGTTATCATGGTGCATGACTCAACTCACTGCTTAGTTTATGGCTAACGCAAGCTACGAAGGCTGTATCCTAAATCCGTCTCTAACCCCTGACCAAGGGCACTACTTGGTGTGTGGAACGAGGGATTTGACACCATAGCCCACCTATTTAGGAGAACAGCATTGTGTCAAGTGCATTTGCAAAACCCATCAGACACCATGATGAAACCGTCTCTCATGAAAACCTTCCCAGGAAAGCAAGACAGAAACTTACCTTTGTTGCAGAGGAGAAGTTCATTTATAGTTACCAGCTTCAGAAATCACAAATTAATAAACAGCACCTCGGATTAGAGCCGTTACGGAGGATTTACAGAGCAGAAGTAGCAGACACTTTTCAATATGAACTGTTTAAAAGAGATTATTTGGCAATTTGACTGAAAAATGACTAATGAGTGAGATACGAATGGAAAGATGCTAATCACATACATATAAAGAAGAGGATTTTTGTGTATCGCCACTACATCCAATATACTGTAATACTGAAGCATGAAAAGTTTCTTATTGTGATTACATTCATGACTGGGAATCTTTTTTATATTTTTTTTCTTATTTTATTGAACACCATGACCTGCACTCATTATTTGGCAGATTATAAAATAACACATGATCCAGCAGATCCCAATGTTTTGTAACAAACTATGGCAGTTAATAGTGTGCACAATTAAATGAGGTCACCACTAAGGTTATGAAATCAAATATGTGTTCAGAAAGCAGACTGTTTGATCATGCTTCTAACTTGGTATGTTGAGTTGTTGAGTTTTGCCATAAGGGTGTTTTTGTTACAACATGATGTGCTCTCCTGTAAAGAAAATCTGTTATGCTTACAGGGCGCTTTAATTAGGTGCTGTTTATAATTTTATCCATAAAATGTGTTTCTTGATATAAGCATTGTCTCTATTTAAGTTAATGTCTGAGTGTAGAGAAAGACCTTTTCATGGACTAATTTATTTATACTGCCATAAACATATTACATACATTCTAGAATGAATTCTAGTATTGCAGTTGCTTTAAACAAACAGATGTTTATATTGGATCTAATACCATTCTTCACTCAAAACTCAAAATGAAGAAGAAGACTTTATTTGTCACATGTACAGTATGTACATTACAGCACAGTGAAATATACAGATGCACAAAATATATCACTATAGTTATTGTTGTTCTTGTTTGTTTGTTTGTTTGTTTGTTTGTTTGTTTGTTTTGTGCATTTCCCAGCTTGTTAGGAAGCCATAGTACAACATCCCTTGAGCAAATCGTGTTGAAGGCCTTGCTCAAGGGCCAAACAGTGACAGCCAATTAGTTAGTTAGAGCATTCACCCATAGTTGATGATAAGCTGAGTGGCACAAGGTTGAGGTTTAAGTCCTGCCTTTGGGTCACTGTATGTGGAGTTTGCATGTTCTCCCTATGCTTGATGGGTCTCCTTAAGGTACACCGGTTTCCTCTCCCAGTCAAAAGACATGTAGATTAGGCTAATTGTTGTTTCCAATTTGTTTTTGCCCATAGTGTGCAAGTGAGTGTGTGCATGCTTGTGTGCTAATGGCTTGGCACCGTGTGCAGGGTGTGTCACGCCTGGTGTCTTCAGTCGCCTGGGAAGGACTCCGGGCTTCTCACAACCCTGAACAGGATAAGAGAATGGGTGTGGGAGTGATATCAAGCTACAGAAAAACATTATTATTTAAAAATGTATTCAAAATTACAGCAGTGAGTGTATAATGTAATCCATACAATAATGTTGTCATTTAAAGTGTAAAGTAATTGTCATTCTCGAATGAGATCCTTGGAAGAGTCGAGGTGCGTCGAAGCATCCTGACTTTCTCATGGAAGAAGCTGTTGCAGTAGATGTCGTAGATTCTCTGATACTTTCTGCCCCTGGAATAATGATGCCTCTGAGGTTAAGACTTTGAGCTACTGACTGGGAGATTGTGATCAAATCTCTGCACTGCCAAGCTGCCACGTCACATTCTTGAGCTAGCCTGAACTGCTCGGTTGTATCCTATCTCCCCTATAAATCAATTAAAAGCATCAGCTAAATGCAAAAGCAAATGTTTCCGCCAGATGGAAGATAGGTAAAGAATACGTGAGAGAAGTGGGAGGGGTAATCCATAATGTTGGTGGCCTTGCAGATGCAGCATTTGTGGTAAAAGATGTCGAAGGCAGATAAAGAGACCCTGATGATCTTTTCATCTGTTCTCCTGTTCATCTGTAGGATCTTGCAGTCTGAGACGGTGCAGGTCCCAGAGCAGACACTGAGACAGCTGGTCTGGACACTAAGTGTAGAAAGTGGAAGGGGGGGGGGGGGAGGTTTGTTCTGTTCTGCCTCTGCAGGAATGTGCTGCTGGGATTTTTTTTTTTTTGGTAAGACAGGTGTTAAGGGTCCAGATGAGGTCCTCCGTGATGTGCACACCAAGGAGCTTTTGACTGTCTCCACAGTTGCATCATCAGTTTGCAACTAGAGTTTGAGAAAATATGCAGAACTCTTTAATGACCTTTTATAACTTTTTAGAAAATGTGTATAAGTAGGAAAATGAAGCTCACTTTACTCAAAGGTTTGAAAAATTAAATTTCAGTAGATACAATAGAATTGTAAACACATCTAACTTTAAGACAAGAAAAAATGTTTATAATTCACCTTTAAGAGTTTCACTTGCTGTATGTATTCAAGTGTGTTCTAGGTGTAAAAATGTATAAAATTCACTTCATATTCAGAGAATATAAAATACAATAGTTGTGTGATGATTGTGACTGTTAATACCTTTACTGTCAGATCCTCATAATGTTTCAGGCACCAAGTGCATCTTCTCTTACAGTACCTTCATTTTCCCAATTGACCTCTGACTCAACCAGCCATGTCCTATCAGTACTATTATTTGAGTGACTCTGACATACTTGAAGTACACTGAGCCACAAAATCAACAGTCATCTTGCCTTATGTCAACACATCCTTGAACTAGACTGAACTGCTCAGTTGTATCCTGTCTCAAATGTACATCACCTAAAAGCGTCAAGTGAAAATACAAATGTTCTGCCAGAAGAAAGGTAGGTGAAGAATCCATGAGAGGAGTGGAAGGGCTACTTAACTCAGATGCTATATTACAGTGACAACAACATTGAAAAAAAGGAGAAAAGCTGCCATTATGATATGTTGAAATAAGCTTTTTTTTATTTTTAATCGAATAATTCTCGTAATGTCTTTTTAAAATTATAAACTACCTCATTTATGTACATTAATTGTCATAAAGTGCTTAATGTCAGCATTACACAGATCATAAAATTACATAAAATGAAAACGTAAAACATTCAGCCCTGTATTGGGCAACCTCTGGCTTCTTGGTGCATGACTTCACAAAACCTCAGGGGTGTGCTGTGGTATCTGGCACTGGGAAATTAGCAGCGAACCCTTTGGGTGCTGTGGGGGTGCAGGGTGGGGGGGCCTCCATGGAAATGACTTTATCCTGTGGGAGCTCGATCCGACTGAGATTGAGGGAATTTGGAGGTCAGATCAATAACCTTGAATTCTTTGTTTGGCAACCCCATACATGGCAGTGCACTGGGTGTTCTGCCTTTCTATTATGACCTTTTTGTGCTACATTGGCTTTTTTGTAGGATTGGACTGGATAGGCTGCTTTTGGTCTCCACAGGCATAGATGAGACCTTGGTACCCATGATCCTGTCACCAGTTTACTGGTATACAATTGATAATCAATGTTATTCAATTCATCTGTTAGTGAAGTTTGTGTTGTCATTGATCAGTGTATATAGCCATACAAAAACTTATTTAATAAAAAAAAAAAAAAAGGAAATATTACATTTTGAGACATATACAGTATGCATAGTCAGACAATAGCAACAAAAGCATAATCAGCAATCATACATTAAAAAATTGTAATATACAGGTTAACAAATCTTGTACTTAACAATGGTAAGTGCTCACCATTGTTCCCATGTAAATATATATCTACATACTGTACAGGAATGGTCAAAACAGTGAGGACATGGGCGAACAAATGACATCACAGAAGTGGAGGTAGGACTAGAACAGAAACCAAAACGTAAGCACATGGCTACAGTTGCCATGGGAACCCTGATGCAAAGAGGAAAACCGTGACATTTATATGTTACTATTTTTGGTAGCGGTATTCTCTGTGCTAATGACCAGAAAGCTGGCAGTTAACATTTTACATGCCTTTGAATAAAACTCCCTGCTAAATGAATAAATGATAATGTCATGAGCTATATTTGAATGGAACATTTAAATATTTGAACAGAAGTGTTGGTAATCAGGCATCGTGTGCTATGTCTGTTTTTCTGGCTCAGATTAAAAACAGAACAGACCCGCCACTGATATTGTGACTATTCTATTAGTGTGTTTGCATGAGTGGGAATGTGTCTGTCTGTTTGTTTGTTAGGTGTATGATAATGAATTATTACAAAATTATTTGTATGGCACTGTTTTTTTTTTATCATTACTTTACATTATAATGAACAGATATCTCATCTCATCCACAAATGCCACCAATTTCTTGGAAAGTCTTCCCCTTACATCCCATTTTATACACAGTTAATAACCCGCCGATTGTTCCTGCTACACCCAGGATAATACACCTGTGTTCGTTAATTAACTGATGTGTTGAGTCAGATGTGTTGGGAGTAATACTAAAATGTGAATTGCAAAGGGGGACTCCAAGAGCAAAACAGGGAAAACGCTGACCTACAGTACTGGAAGTCCTTATACACTGAGAGAAAAAGTGGCTTACCTCTATTTGCATCCCTGAAGCTATTAAAAAACTGATTAAGATGCTGCTATTTGCATAGCAAACTGTGTATGACGAGAATATGAGCTCAATGGCTACATGGTGGTGTAGTGTTTAGCTCCAGGGTGGAGGGTCTGTGCATGGAGTTTGCAGGTTCTCCCTTGCTTGGCGGGTTTCCGCCGGGGACTCCGGGTTCCTCTCAAAGTTCAAAGACATTCAGATTAGACTAATTGGCATTCCAAATTACCCGTGCAATAGATTAGCACCCTATCCAGGGTGTTCATGGAGGAAGTCTCCTGAGACAGGCTCCAGACTTCCTGTGACCCAGTGCAGTATACAGTAAGTGTCATAAAAATGAATGAATGAATCCAGCTTAACTAATCACAAGGAAATCGGACCATTCATGACATACAGTAACACAATTTTAGAAGTTTTAAATAAGTTTTTTTTTAATCTACTGCAATAAATTTCTAACTGTAATTGTTTTATGCACAAAACATACAATATAATACAATTTTTCCTTTCTGAACCGTGTAGCCACCAGCACTCTGCAAACAAATGTCTTTAGAAATTTGCATCTAATTTTAATTATCCTGTAACATTCTTCAATCCTTAATTGTTACTGTTCAACAGGTGTTGATTAATTTTCTCTAACAGTCGTGCCAGCTGTTGTTTGAATCACAGGGTTATGTCAATGTGCCGGCTTGTCCTAATACGTTATTGTTTGTTTAGTAATGATTAATTAACTGTTATTTGAATAGGGGATGCTTCTCAAAACCCCAATCCAATAATACATGAATGGAAAGTTAAACGATTATTGAACAAAGGACAATGTACAACTGTTGATAGAATGAAGGTTTCTGTAAGGGGATGTTTATTTAACATTTATGGAAATAGAGACAGTTTTTATTTTAGGTTTTCCCCCTTCATGATAGGGAAGTTTTTAGTAAGAAGCTTCACTTTTTGAGTGAACCAAAAAAGGATTGAGTGCTGTTATAAGGAGTGATAACAGGGACTAACACAATATCTTGGACATTAAGTAGCATTAATAAATGTAACTATATTATGTTTAAAGTATTATATGTCACTCTTTAAGAAACAGACAACATATACATTATTGGCACTTTGTTGTATAAGAGGAATAAAACACATCAGGGTGTGCTGTTATTGGGAAATCATTCATATAAAAGTACTGCTTTTCACCCATCCATCCATCTAGGAACCTAGTCCAAGTGACAGTGGAGGCCAATAGTGATTTCCATTGTATTTATTCCCATTTTATGACTGTTTTGAGACCTCCAGTCAACATTCCCATACTTACAGGCAGTTTGAGAATGCCAATTAGCCGAATGTGCATGTCTTTGGACTGTAGGAGGAAACGAGAGTACCTGGAGGAAACCCATCAGGTACAGGGAGAACCCAAGGCCAGATTGAACCCAGACCCTGGCGGTGCAAGTCAACAGTGCTAACCACTGAGCCACCGTGCCGCCACTAACACTAATTTAATGGGAATTGAAAAAAACTAAAATGTGCAGAATAGAGGATCCTTTAGGACCAGGTTTGAGAGCCAATTGTCTACAACAAAATGTTTAATTTGAACACCACTAGAGTACATATCCTTTGTTTTAGGAGCTTCGAACTTTCATATTTAAGGCAAGTATGGCATTTATGTAAGTGGCAAACCATGCCATGGAAGGGCTGCATTACACAGCAAAATATAATGTGTTCTGACAAGCCAATCGAATCACTCCTTTCTGTCACATGATCAGTGAAGGAAAACTACCGCTGGCAAAATAACAGCTTCCGTGAGTAAAGCCAATGCATCAAGTTTTAGAAAATGTTGAAGCCAAGAAAAGGGGCTATTTATATTCTGCTACTGCCACTCTAGTCACCCTAGCATTCAGAAACTACAGGTATGTGTCACTTAATATCCACAATACAGTCTGTGAAATAACAATTTGGATGTTGTGTGAACACCAATAATGTAGTGCAACCTGTTTCACTTCTTCAATAACACATCTCTGTTTTTCCTTATGCTCCTGCTATCAAATGCAAAAATAAAAATAAAAATTTGGAAGAAAATAGCACCACAGACGTACGCTTCGAAAGGTGGACAAATGGGCATTATATTGTGCACCCATGTACAGTACTGTGATTAGACTGATTAGCTGAAACTGTAAGATGGGTGATGATGCATTATAAGTATTATTATTGCTTTTACGGTTTCTCCTTATCTTTAACCATCTTTATTACTGTAAAAAATGTGTGTGAACGAATTTCTTTCTCACTCTTGCTGCAAGTACAAAGCAATGCGTTTCATACAATTCATATTAAAACTTAACCAACATAGCATACCTATACACATTGCATACTTTAGCCTTGAACCACAGGCACAAATGTAGGCTGATTTTTATTTTGTGATAAAATTGCAGGAAGTGGAATTACAGCATCTTGCAAAATTCACAGTGATATAACCAAAACATTTTTAACATATTTTGCCATTTGTGATTTTTGACACCCTTTTGACAAAAATATATGATTTTTGATCCTCTTTTCAAATGCTTCTTGCTTCGTTTGAAAACGTCTCGGGTTACTTGACTGTAACCCTGTTCCCTGATAAAGCGGGAACGAGATGCTGCGTGAAAACGCTATGGGAACATCTCTTTGTTGCCCGGTTGTGAAGCCTGTGCATGTCAAACCCGCCGAATACCTTCGGCTTATAACCTGTGCCAGGCATGACGTCACCGAATAAGGTGCACCTGCAGGTTATAAATAGGAGTGAACCGGAAACATCCTCAGGTCAATTTTGTCTGAAGGACGTCCAGGCACGCCAGCAGTGCGGCATCGGAACGCAGCATCTCGTTCCCGCTTTATCAGGGAACAGGGTTACAGTCAAGTAACCCGAGACGTTCCCTTTCAAAAGCTACACTCAATGCTGCGTGAAAACGCTATGGGAACGAGAATACCAACGCCGCCGCACTGCAAGTTTCTGGACCCCCAGGTTGTGTAGCGTGTGCGCACAAGCCGAGGAGGTCTCAGACCTAGCTCTGGGATGCTGACTGAACGATCCGTGAACCCGGAGTAGCATTGACATCCGGACTATAAAATCTAACAAACGCGTGTGGAGAGGACCAGCCCGCCGCATCACACACCTGCTGCTGGGGGACGCCTCTTGCCAAGGCAATTGATGAGCCAATCCCCCTGGTTGAGTGAGCCCTGATTCCCAGAGGCGAAGTGTGACCACGCGCCTCATAGGCTAGGGCAATGGCATCTCTCACCCGGTGTGACAGAGTCTGTCTAATGGCAGACCCCCATGGCAAATAAAGAACTGCTCTGACTTACGCCACTGGTTAGTGCGGTGGACGTAGATCCTAAGAGCACGTACTGGACACAGTAAGTGAAGTCTTTCCTGCTCCGGAGCTGTGAAAGGCGGAGGACAGAAGGCCTCGAGAACAACTGGGTGCATGGTCGAGAATGGAACCTTGGAAGATAGTTCGGGTGAGGATGCAGAATAGCTTTAGAAGTAATAGCCATAAGAAAAACCATCTTAAGAGGCAGAAGCCTGACAGGCGCTGACTCTAGTGGTTCGAAGGGGTGTCGGCCAGGCCTTTGAGTACGATAGTTAAGTCCCACAAAGGGACCGTCGCTCTAGTGGGCGGCTTCAACCGTTTAGCTCCACGAATAAAACGGGCAACTAAATGGTGCTTCCCCACAGAAACCCCATCATTCAGAGCGTGACAAGCCGAAATAGCAGCTACGTACGTTCTGAGCGTACTAGGGCATAAGCCCTAGGACAACTTTTCTTGCAGAAACTCCAGCACTGAAACAATCTGGCAGTGAACTGGGTCTACATGTCTTGCCATGCACCAATTTTCAAATCCACTCCATTTGAGGGCATAAGTTCTCCTAGTGGAGGGAGCCCTGGCACTTAAAATGGTTTCAATTACGCTGGCTGAAAGCCCAGCATGTCTTAGTTGGTCCGTTCAGGGGCCAAATGTGAAGGTTCCAGAGCTCGGGCCGGGGATGAAGTATTGTCCCCTGCGCCTGAGACAGAAGATCCCTCCTCACTGGAATCACGCAGGGTGAGCCGTCGAGGAGAGATATAAGATCCGAGAACCACACTCTGGTCGGCCAATGGGGCGCTATCAGTAAGAGGCGCAAGCCGTGTTGACGAACCCTCGCCAGGACTCCTGGGAGCAGAACTATAGGTGGAAACGCATAAAGGCGTAATCTGGGCCACGTGTGGGCCATTGTGTCCAGACCCAGGGGAGCTGGAGGAGTCAGAGAGTAGTAAAGGGGGCATTCTGCTGCCTCTTATGAGACAAAGAGGTCCACCTCTGCTACGTAAAATCTTTCCCAGATTAACTGACTACTTCGGGGTGGAGTTTCCATTCCCCATGTTTTACAGCTTGTCTGGATAGCAAGTCTGCTCCTACATTCATATGCCCTGGAATGTAAATCGCCCTGAGGGACAGGAACTTGTCCTGTGCCCAAAGCAGAACCTTTGTGCGCTAGCTTGTTCAAGCGGCACGAGCACAGTCCACCCTGGCGATTTATGTACAAGACTATCGCAGTGCTGTCCACCCGCACTAGGACACGGTAGCCTCTCAACTGCTGGAGGAAGTGTTTCAGGGCCAGAAACAGAGCCATCATGTCGAGGCAATTGATGTGCCACGCGAGAAGATGACCTCTCCAGCTCCCTTGTGCTGGGCGGTCATCCAAGACCGCACCCCAGCCCGTGAGGGAAGCGTCTGTCGTTAGCATCTTGCGATGACAAGACGGACCTAGAGTGGGACCCAAAGTCAGAAACTGGGGTCTGAACCACATAGAAAGGGTACGAAGCCCCCGGCGCGTAACCCTTATTAGCCTCTAGGGGTTGGCCCTTGAATGAAACCCCTTGGCTCTTAGCCACAGCTTAAATGCTCTCATGTGCAGAAGGCCCAAAGGTATCACCGTGGACGCAGCTGCCATGAGGCCTAAAGATTTCTGAAAGTGATGAACAGTGACCTTCTGGCCTAGCTTGATTTCCTTCAGGGTGTTGAGAATGGATTCGACACGTGCAGGAGACAACTGTGCCCGCATTGTGACCGAATCCCATGTGACACCCAAATATGTTGTCCTCTGAACAGGAAGGAGAATGCTTTTTGTGGCGTTGAGTCTCAATCCTAAAGAATGAAGATGGGCTAGGACGACATCCCGATGTCGAAGCGCTAGCTCCTAAGACTGGGCCAGAATCAGCCAGTCGTTTATGTAATTCAAAATACGGATGCCTTGGAGTCATAAAGGAGCCAGAGTTGCATCCATGCATTTTGTATATGTGCGGGGTGACAGAGCTAGGCCAAATGGAAGGACCCAATACTGGTAAGCTTCGCCCCCAAAGCGAACCTCAGGAACTTCCTGTGCTGTGGCAATATTTCTATAGAAATATGCGTCCTTTAGATCGATTGTCACAACCAATCCTCTAGTTGGATTTGAGAAACAATCATTTTGACAGTCAAACTTTTGAATCTGGATTTCTGAGATAGCGGTTCAAGCCGCGAAGATCCAAGATCGGACGCAACCCTCCCCCTCTCTTGGGCACCAAAAGGTACCGACTGCAGTAGCCCGACTCTCTGTCTGGGAGGGGAACATGTTCTATGGCCCCTTTGCCCAGCAGAGTCTGTAACTGCTGGGCCAGCAGATGTGCTCGATCCGGTTTCACGGAAGTGGAGACCACGCCGTTGAAACGCGGAGAACGATGTGCAAACTGAATCCTGTAGCCTGTGCCTACAGTCCTTTATACCCAAGGAGATACACCTGGCAGTAGTTTCCACGCTGCCAGCTTCTCCAAAAGGATGGGGGGGGGGGGGCCCATGGCCCCAGGCACACGAACTCAGGGCTTCTTCTTTGAAGAGAGGAAGCTACTCAGATCCGGTCTTTTCGAAGCAGATTTTTGAGAAGAGCGGCGAGCCCCACCCCAGTCTTTACGGGGGGGGGGTGCGCGGCTGGTCACGCTCTCCTTCTGCACCTCACGCCTGATAGGGGCCAGACACGGCCGGGGCCGGGTGGCCGACGGTCCCTGTTCTTGAGCACGGCGGGGAAGGAGCCTCCCAAAGGCCTGTTCATATAGCTTTGCCTCTCTAAACCTAGTGGTGGCGGAAATTAACAGCGTCGCCAAAAGGCCGGAAGGCGAGATGGGGGCATCGAGGAAGACAACAAGATCCTTATCCTTGATGCCCGTGAGGTTCAGCCACTGATGCCTCTTCATGGATACCATGGCAGCCATGGAACGGCCCACAGCACGGGCCGTCCGCTTGGTTGCACAGAGAGACAGGTCTGTGGCTAGGCGCAGCTCTGCAAACGCCTTGTCATCAATAGCCCCGCCGCTGCTCAGTCCTTCAGCAGGTCAGTCTGGTAAACCTGCAAAACCGCCATGGTGTGCAGTGAAGCACCAGCCTGTCCTGCTGCCTGAAAAGCTTTACCCACAAAAGCAGGTGTCAATCTGCACGACTTGGAGGGGAGAGTAGGCTTTTTCAGGGAGGATGATGTCCCAGGAGAGAGATAGCCCGCAAGCGTCTCTTCTATCTGGGCATCATCATATAACCGCGTGCCTTTGCATCAATAATATCATTCGAATAAGTCGAAGGAACAAAAACATGAACGATGAATACAGCTTGCTCCATGAAAGAGTTAATTCATCATGGACGTCACCAAAGAAGGGGAGAGAGAGACGTTGAGGCTCCTCCCCCCGGCCACCCGACAGACACCTGTCGTTCAATCTCGAACGCTTGGGGGAATCTCGCTGCTGCGGCCAGTCGATATGCAATCGCTCGACCGCACGCGTTATAGCCTCTAATAATTCCTCAAAAGCTCTGTCAGCACTGGAGGAGCGTTGTGAGGAGGCTACTTCCGTGGAAGCGAGAGAGGAAGATTCTTCCGATCCTTTACAAGAAGCGCCGGAGTGCGCTTGCGAAGCGGAAGCTAAAACTTCCTGATCCGGAGAGAGCGAGAGAGAAATCGGAAATTCCATCTCGTGCGCGTCTGCCAGATCAACACGCCAGCCTCAGGAATGCGCCGCGGCTCGCGGTTTCTCTTTAAAGAAAGCGAGCCGCGCGCCTTAATAAGGAGAAGATAGTAGTACTCACATTCTCCCTGAAGCCCGAGGCGAGCGTGTTCTTCCCAAGCACTCGACAAACTCGCCATATCGGTGAGTTAATGCTGTTATTTTTATTTCGCTTTCGCTACGGCTTGTACATGCACACGCAAACACAAAGCGGTCCTGACGACAAAAAGATCTGAGGATGTTTCCGGTTCACTTCTATTTATAACCTGCAGGTGCACCTTATTCGGTGACGTCATGCCTGGCACAGGTTATAAGCCGAAGGTATTCGGCGGGTTTGACATGCACAGGCTTCACAACCGGGCAACAAAGAGATGTTCCCATAGCGTTTTCACGCAGCATTGAGTGTAGCTTTTGAAAGGGAACATAAATAAATAAATAAATAATAATCTGAAGAATATGTAAACATATATATATATATATATATATATATATATATAGTCATCACAGGGCAGCATGGTGGTGTAGTGGTTAGCACTGTCGCATTGCACCTCCAGGGTATGGGTTCAATTTCCGACCAGGTTCGATTCCTGTCTCTGTGTGCATGGAGTTTACACAATGTTCTCCCAGTGCTTGGTGGGTTTCCTCTAAGTACTCTGGTTTCCTCCCAAAGACCTGCAGATTAGGTACATTGGCATTCCAAAACTGCCTGTAGTGTGTATACGTGTGTGTGTGTGTGTCTGTGCCCTGCGATGAATTGGCACACTGTCCAGAATGTACCTCGCCATGTGCCCTAAGTCTCCTGGGATAGGCTCCAGGCCACCCGCGACACTGAATTCAGGATTAAGCGGTATAGATGATGAGTGAGTGATTAGTCATCACATTATTAAATAAACTGTTTTGATGATTAAATAAATTCAAAACTGTTTATTTAATCATTAAAACTATTTATTTAAAAGTCATCAGATTAGTAAATGAACTGTTTTGATGATTAAATAAACAGTTTTGAATAAGCGTCAAACAACACAAGAAAAAAAAATGGACTCCGAACTACTTAAAAAATGCTATTGCATTATACGACAGTTCTAATACATCATTGTGATTAATATGAGATTACAACCTGCATGTCACTACCACTGGCAATAATCAGTCCTGCTTAGGGTTAATATCTGTTCTATTACGCTTCCATTTTTTTTCCCCTCTCTCGTATATTGTAATGTCCTGGACGTAATACATTCCCCACACATATGCCATGTTCCATCTCTGTCACATTCTTTCTTTCCATCTACACTCATTCCCTCCATCTATTGCCTTTACATTTTGTTTCTTGCCTGTCTATTAGGGTGAGTTATGATATTTCTTGGTTGGAACTAAGCAATTCACAGGGCTTGTTCTGCACTCGGAGCAGGAGTTTAGCTCGAAAAGGGCTCCCGTCGGCAAGGTGACAAATGACACCATCTGATTAATGACGTTAATGTCCCCCTTGCCACAACACCTCAATCAGAAACACGCACACGCACACACGCTCACGAATGCTCACACCAATACACACACAGCTCTATGACCTGTTTAAGAGCCTGTCTGCAAGAGCCTGAACGGTTTTGCCTCAATGTATAGCTCCTGTCTTCAGTGCCTAGTATCGCCCTATAGGTGCCACTTCAGCTGTATAAATTACTAATGTGTAGCGATTATTATTACACTGTACTCCTCTCTTTTATGTAATGAAGTACCCTGGCAGAAATTATACGTTTGAATTTAGGCCGCGTTCTTCGCCTCTTTAAAATAGAAGGCGTTTGTCTTTTGTCAGTGGATAGTAATGAAGCAGAATGTACTGTATGAGATAGCGGTTAGATGGGAAAGTTCTCAGGTGATAAGAGCCCGGCTTTGATGCTCAGAATAAAAGCCAAACCACCATCAAGCCCTCTAAGTTATTCCTTCAATTGGGGTGTGTGAAGTCTGGCAGCTCCAATACCTCCTGATAGAGGATCTTTTTAAGAGAAGCTATAAAGCACTCTGTGCCAGCGATGTGAATTCCCAAGGACTCTCCTATAACTGCTCCCAGATATCATCTTTAACAGGAATCTTGGCGGGATCTGCGGTGTTTGATCGCAGCAGTATTCTTAGTTGATTGAGTCAGTATCTGTGCCGTCCGCATACAGGTTCTACGAGTGCACCGAGTGTAAATCTGTCTCCTGCTATACGTTTTCCCTGTCTACCACACCCAACATCGACCCAAATGGCTACAATCTGATTAGCATATTTTGCGCAGTGAAATAAAGAAAGAAAATAAAGGTAGAGAGTGCTTGAAGTGAAACCGTATACTGTATGACTGATGAAGCCCTAATCCCTAAGATTTTCATTAGATATTTATATCTAATTTAAATTTTCCTACAGCACTGTTGAATTCGTTAATCTGATTGTTCATCAAGGAATAGTACTTCGGTCTGTGCTGTTGTAGGAAAATAATGGCACAGCATGAGGGGGTGTGATTAGGTGACAGGTGATGCAGCCATTCACTCAGTGGCGTGCGCTATTTTGTGCATAACAGCACAGTCTGGAGTGCGTTATTCTACATATACCGCACTGATTTGCAAACGATTAAAGTGTTTTATTGGTTAATAAAATGGGGAAATTGACCACGAGAGCACTTACAACTGAGATTCCTTAAATAAATAAACCTTCACCATATCAGCATTTATAAAAGTTAAATTACTGCACAAGAGCCCATGTTAAATATTTTATTATTGGTTTTGGTAAGATTTCTGTGCAGCACCCACCATTATAAGCCCCTGTGTTTGAGCCACTAATGTAGAAAAAGTAACCATGTGTGGAATGAGCGGATAATGTTTCACTATGGGTAATTCTTCATGGCACACGACAAGGAGCATTTTTATACTTCGGACATTTAATGGAATCATTACGTTTTCAGGTGGTTTATTTCCTTGAGTTTCTTTTTAGTGCAATATCCAAAGTGGTTAGATGTTTGTAGGAGGATACACCAAGCAGCCATAACATACTGAATTAAAGAATCAGTAAACTGGTGACATGGTTCTGGGCACCCAATGCTTACCCATGCCCATGGGGACCAGTCTATGTGGTCAGTTCCCATGAAAAAGCCAATGCTCATAACTGGCAGAAAGCAAAATCAATCCTAGCCACAACAGAAAGGCATCAGAACAGCCAGTGCACCACAGGCTCAGGTGGCCAAACTCTCCAATTCCCAGTTCAACTGAGGACCCACGGAATGTGCAAAACAAACAAGTCTTATCTGCGGAGGCCCCATCCTGCAACCCAGATCACCCAAAGGATCTGCTGCAAACATCCTGGTGCTAGACATCACAGCACACACCCAGAGGCCCAGCAAAGCCACACCCCAAGGGGAACCTGTACATTACTAGGCATAATGTTTTATGTTGTAAAGGTAAGGGCTTTGGGTGTGTATGGAAATATCATTTCAACCAATGAATTGATTCGATTTGGGAATTTATCCAAAGGGGGCAAGGTCACAGCAAGGTCAAATGTCTAAAACTTCTATACTTTTGGGCAGTGGCGGCATTCCTGTCAGTACTGTTGTTGTTTTTTGCTTGTTTTTTTACTGTTGGTCCTATCAACCAAACCAAAATTCAACAATTTGAATATGTTTTGTTTGTGTTGCCGTTCTTGTATGGTTTTTTTTTTTTTTTTAACGGCAACAAGACAAGGTAAATTTGTATTATAAACTTCCAGAAAGAAATTGGCTGGTGTGGAAACAACTGTTTAAAGCTGCTGTAACAAAAAAAGACAGCAAGAACTAATTTGTCTCACAAATGTTCCATAACATTAAACAGAACTCGTTTTCTATTTTTATAAAGGGCAGGTTGGGAAACTGCTTTGGTATAAAAGGAATAATAATAATAATACACATTGTTGCAGGAAAATAATTTTCTTTACCATGTTTAATGTTATGGAACATTTGTTAGTTCTGGAATCTGCATTTATATTATTTCCCATTAGCGTTTTGCAATACGGATTTTCGCCTTAAGAACTTAATTCGTATACCGGGTAGCATTTTTACAGTATGTATCAGCATGAGTAATTTCTTACATACCAGACACTAATAGAGAATTTATCTGACTGCTGTCTTGGGAAACTTTTCCACAGCACGAACAAACAATATTGTATTCAATCATGGGTTAGATTAACAATATCTGTCAAAAAGACATTGATAAAACTCTGTGGGTAGTAGTATACATTTCCATTTCCACTAGACACATTCATCTTTTGAATTACCACCATCTAAAACACTTTGATTATTAAACAAGATGTGGCTCAGGAAATTATTGCTATATGTTCCTTTTTTTACTTTGGTTTTTTTTTTTGTTTGTTTTTTTTTGGGGGGGGGGGGGATTTCTGATCAGTCTGAAATGTCTGTGATAAATGAAAGACATTGAGAGCCTGAATCTCACCAGATCAGATCAGCATTACCCATTCACAGACACATGACAATGAAGTCCACTTAAAATAATTGCATATGCCATGTTCCAGATCGAATGTTAACTGCAAAATGTAACTGTATTTGTGGATGACAAGGCCTGGGGCGATGCTGATTACTGACAATAGATGTCAGAATGAAGAGACTGCTATGAATTAAATTGTGAGGGAGTGTAATAAAGGAGAACAGGCACTAAGGCCTTGTACCGAGTGCCAGCCCAGATCCAGAATTGAGCTAGTAACAGTAATTAAAAAAAAAAACACATTGAATCTGATTTTTGCAAATCCAGTTTAAACCACATCTAGAGGTGGTTTGAAACCAAATTCAGATTGGATTCCTAAAGATCCGTGCCTCTGGATCATTTCAGGCTGCCCATTATGTCATCTCACATGGTCATGTGGTCTGGGACATGGTTCCATTGTGAACACTCAGTGAAAAGTGAGTGGGAAGAAGCATATTTAGTATAATTTTGTAGGACGTTGAGTTTCCAACTTTGACCGCTATTAACAACAAGTATGTAACTTTCAGTGTTTTCATTGTTTTAATTGTGTTTTCAGGATGAGCAGCTGCCTTAACCACAGAATAAAAATGGAGAAGAGCAGCCCCTGAACAGAGGACGAAGTGAAATGTCTGATGGTAAGTATGAGGTTTGTGAAACAAATCGAATTCGCCCGCAGTCTGCACAAGGCCTAAAACTTCTCCCTTGTCAAACTATATGTGTTAAAGTCTTTGCCTTAATAGGTTTGACCTTCAGCCCAGTAATGATATGCAAGATGCATGATGGTTGCTGTATGTACACAGCTCCACTGTCACACTTGCCCAATTACAGTCATTTTCTCAGACACATCGTGTGCTTAGGTGAAGGGCAAAGCAAACACAAAGCACCTGGACAGGAGGGATCAAAGCCAATCAACAGAATACTAATTAGCTATGTAAGTGCTATTCTCTTTTTCTCTCTTTCTCTTGCTCTCTATGCAGATGCACACACACACACACACACACATTTATTTTTTGACGTTTGAAGACATAGGATTGTTTGCATGTTTGCAAGTAACTATATGTAATTAGGATTTTCTACACCTAATCCTGAAACTGTCACAGTTCTCCTCCTCGCTCTAATGGTTAAAATGCCTTTTCCCTGCATTTGCATCCGTCTCACCACCCTGCTACATGACAGATAAATTTGGATGCGGCAGTGAGACATAAAGAGCATCACCCCAGGATTTTCATGCCGGAGTTCCATATGATCCATTTTCCCCAGAAATAGTTTTTTTTTTTTTTTTTTCAAGACACCCCTGCTCCCTAGAACGACATTCATTTTCCACCAGATGGATTCTTACTACAGTGGCAGTTTTATTAGTAGACACTGGCAGATCCAAAGCCCAAAAAAACAGAATGGCTTATGTTCATGTTGTCCCAGCTTGTTTGGCTGGCACACCAATAGGCAGAGATCCTGCTCACCCAGTGACACTCAAGCCTACAAAAAAAAAATTAACGATTTCATGAAAATTATGCAAGGACAGTTCCTCAATATCAGGTACAATGTTACCCTAGAGAAAGATGTAGTAGGGGCTATAACTCCAGCCAGAGGTCAAAGAAGTAACCTCCACCCCAAGGTCCTAATAGGTGCCAACAGATGACCTCAAAAACAAAGCCCCAGCTAGCACATTGAAGCTACATTAAAGATGTAGCATGGTCTTCAATGTAGAGCTCCAGGAGTGGAGTGACTTCCCAAGTTCAGATCCAAGTGGAGGTCAACAAGGTGATCTTGACAGCCCACTCTACACTGGAAGTCAAGGAGTTCTTAGCCCTCTTAAGGAAGCCATCCACCTCACAGGCAAGAAATCGGCTTTCCCAAATGGCATTCTGTATCCTGCCTTCGATGTCATCGTGCTCCCTCCACCTCCAGGCTTCGAGATGTTTGTTCTCCATCTCCTGGCTTTGATAATGGCATGAACTTTCCGCCTCACTGGCTCTTTAAGGACATTGCTCTGCCGAGCTCTCAAACATCATCTTATCTCCACATCCTGGTTTTAATGACATCATGAACTCTTTACCTTCTGACTGTTACCCCTTTAAATCTTGGCTCCAAATTCCAGTTGGTCTGTTTAGTTGTTTGCTTATTTTTTGTTGTTGCTCTTTTTGTATTGGCCACCTTGGCCATACTGTATTCCCTGCATGGCACTTTCCTAAGTCACTGACCCTGAAAGTGAAATTTTATTTTATGACAGAAGACGTCTAACACGCATATGAATTCGTTTTTGGCTAGTTAAAGAATGGTCTGCCAGACAGAAATTGTTGATTTGTTAGTATGCCAATCTTGTTGAGCTTGTACTAGAGACACAGAGGATTCAGCTTATCAGCCATTAACAATGTTTATATTGCCTGCTTGTTAGAAAATAATAAAAACTTTATAATAACTCTGCTCTGTGTCAGGAGAAGCATCTGCTTCTGTCCAATACTGTATTTATTAACCAAGCTGTTAGTCGGTTAGGATTCCATCAATGCACTTTAATCTAAAGTCTCTTAGGTTTTTTACCTGATTACTCTATGATCTTGTACATTAAATTTCTCTTCCCTATCTATATAAATAAAAGAATCAGATCAGAACTCAATGATACAATATATTTATGTTTCATTCATTGGAGAACCCAAAACTAGTCTCTAATATAGAATAGTTTCTATCTGTATTTCTGTATGCCAGTATATCTGTATGTCTGTCCATATATCTATATATCTGTATCTCTTAAAGTCAGTCCAGCCGATTTTGAAAACTGAATCTTTAAAGATGAACGGACAGATCATTGTTTATTTATTCTTCATGCAGGAAGTTTAAGACCAGTTTGTCTTATATGTTTCAAAATCCTGGTGCTAATTAATGCAGTGATGTGACACTATGCCACTATGAGATAAAACACACGTCGTCAGAGTGAACATATCCGCAGCAGTCTGAGTTGCGGACATGTAAAATACCCAAACTTAGTGTGTGATCTTATGAACAGTTATGTGCCGGATTTAATAATCTGCTTTAAACAGGGAGTGTATACGGCTGACGACGATAAAACTAACAAGATGTACAGTACGCGTAACATACTCAACCATACAAAATTGGATTTCTTTGTATTAATAAGTTAGGCAGAGAGTACAGAAAGACAGGCAGACATGTACATGAGCTGTACAACCTGAAATAATATCACTGATTACATTAAAGCTGATCAGCTTATTTTTACCTTTAAATTATTTCTAAAAACTCTGTTATCAGTACAATGATGGGTACTAACATTAGTAATTATTACAACTAATCCATAAGTTGCTGCTGAGCCTAATGTACAATCGATATTATTATTATTATTATTATTATTATTATTATTATTATTATTATTATGCAACATTTTACCCCATTAATGCACCTTAATCTGCAGTTCTTCCTGTAGATACCAACCTGACTGAAATATTGTCAACAGTGTACAGTACGTGTAAATCAAAGGGCATTTTGTTGTATAATCCATAAACTATCTATCTATTGTAAGCTTGTTAGATAATAAATAACAATCACAAGTTTATGTCATGCACACTCACCGCGACCGGCACTAGGACCCGGAAGTAGTACGGTCACGTTTCAGGAAGTATAAAAGGAAACAAGATGGCGCCGCACATCACTCAGTCATTGAGTTTTCCAATGCCGTCTCCGTGCTATCTCTCCAATTTCGTGAGTACTCACAATTTTGTGCCATTTTCCTGATTGAGTGTGTGTTGTTAGAACACGGGTTTAATTGTGTAAACTCTTGCTCTCTGTGTGAGAGAGTTCTAAAAATAAATTGCGTGGTTATCCTGCCTGCTCGCGGGAGGGAAGAGGGCTTTGTGCATATTGTGGGTCAGCATTGTATCACAGAGCTATCTGTCTTCTTCACCGGGGGAAGATGCTCAGGCCCGGTGAGTAAGGAGGGCAACTTGCCGGGTTCCCTCCACCTCTCTGCCACCACTACCAACATTTCCCGTCTCACGGTGCAAGTACACCTCCAGTTTGGCCACAAACGGGTCAGAAGTACGGCGTTCATCGACTCCGGTGCCGCTGGCAAATTCATTGACTCTTCTTATACCAAAGAACTGGGGGTGGAACTCGAGGCGTTATCCCAGCCCGTTCGGATTACATCTGTCGATGGTCGGCCCCTTTCATCCAGCCCTATCATCACCCAGACTTAACCAATCACGTTAATCATCGACCAGCACCAAGAGCAGATCCGGTTTCACCTCACCCCCATTTCATCCCCCCCCCCCCCGATCCTCGGGCACCCTTTGCTACTGCAACACGACCCACTCATCTCATGGACACAAAACCGGATCCTTCAATGGGGCCCGACCTGCACCGAACTTTGCCTACGGGCCTCGGCTGGGACATGCTCTAGGGAGTCCGAGGCCCCCAAAGTCGACATCAACGCCATCCACACCGTCTACCGAGACCTGGCTGAAGTGTTCTGCAAGAGACGGGCCACTCACCTTCCTCCTCATCGCCCCTACGACCTGGCGATTGACCTTCAGCCGGGTTCTGTTCCTCCCCGCGGCCATCTCTACTCGCTCTCTGCCACCGAGACGCAGGCCATGGAGAAGTATGTCACCGACACCCTCCGCAACGGCACCATCCGGCCCTCCTCCTCACCTGCCGCCGCGGGGTTCTTCTTTGTTAAAAAAAAAGGTAACGACCTACGCCCATGTGTCGACTATCGGGGGCTCAACAATATCACCATAAAAAATGTTCACCCATTGCCTCTTACCAACTCTGCCTTGGACGCCCTCTCTGGCGCCACCATTTTCACAAAGTTGGACCTACGGAGCGCCTACAACTTGGTGTGCATCAGAGAGGGCGATTAGTGGAAGACGGCTTTCATCACCCCAACAGGACACTATGAAAGCCTGGTAATACCTTTCGGACTCTGTAACGCTCCCGCCGCCTTTCAGCAGTTTATTAACTACGTCCTCCGAGATATGTTAGGCCGGTGGGTTTTTGTCTACTTAGACGACATGCTCATATACTCCCGTACCGTTGATGAACATGTCCAACACGTCAGGGCAGTCCTCAAGAGATTGGTCGCCCATCAACTGTATTGTAAGTTGGAGAAGTGCGCCTCCACCACGTTCCTGGGTTTCGTCATCTCGCCCCAGTTCCGTCTGACCATTAGTCTGAGGGTGGTATCTTGATGAGAGACTACAGGTGGAGTTGATCAGACGGCAGAAGGCCTTCCAGAATTGAGCAGTGAACTGGGGCCCTCTGTCCGAGACAATGTCCTTTGGGAACCCATGCAAGCGGACTACATGCTCTAATATCAGCTCGGCTGTGGTTTTAGCTGACGGGAGTCCGGCGAGGGCCACCAAGTGCACGGCTTTGGAGAATCGGTCGACGATGGTCATGATGGTATCCTTCCCTTCGGAGACCGGCAGGCCCGTGATGAAGTCAACGGCAATGTGTGTCCAGGGCCGATGGGGAACCGGGAGTGGTTAAAGTTCCCCCGGTGTTGGCTGGTTGGTGTCTTTAGCCCTGGCACACACTGGGCATGCCTGGACAAATTCCTCGGTGTCCTTTGCCATGGACGGCCACCAGAAGGCACGCCGGATGAATTGGAGGGTGCGTTTGGTGCCGGGGTGTCCGGAGAGGGGGATGAGTGGCCCCATTGAAGGACCTCTGTTCTGACGTCACGGTCATCCAGGCAGCACTCCTGCCGGTTCCATCTCTGCCTGTGCCTGGCAAACGCTTGTCTCCAAACCCAGTGGAGAGGTGCAATTATCTTGGATGGTGGGGGGACAGGTGCGGGGTCCGCCCGGGGAACGTCCTCTTTGTATTGTCGAGAGAGGGCGTCGGCTTTGGTGTTCTTGGACCCCGGGCGGTACGACAGATGGAAATTGTAGTGCTCGAAGAAAAGAGCCCACCGCGCCTGTCTTGGGTTGAGCTGTCTTAGATTCTGGATGGTGATTAGGTTTTGATGGTCGGTCCAGATGATGATCTCTGGTGCCCTGGAGCCAGTGTCGCCATTCCTCCAGGGCCCACTTTATGGCCAGCAGCTCACGGTCCCCTACCCCGTATCTGCTGAGTGGGGTTAAATTTCCTGGAGAAGAAACTACAAGGATGTAGCTTTTGGTCTGGACCTCGTTGGGAGAGAATGGCTCCGGCGCCACATCCGAAGCGTCCACCTCCACAACGAATGGCTTACTTGCATCTGGATGGAGGAGGATTGGTGCGGTGGTGAAGCGATGACACAGTTCCTGAAGGGCGGAGATGGCGGTAGAGTTGAGGATGAAGGGGTGAGATGATGGTCATGTCAGGGCGGTTAAAGGTGCTGCAACTGTACTGTAGCCCCGGATAAAGCGACGGTAGAAGTTTGCAAACCCGAGAAACCGTTGAAGTTGCTTGAGGGTCTTGGGTAGGGGCAAATGACGCACAACTTCCAGTTTCTGCCAACCAACAACTGGAGCGCTATTTGAGATGCTTCGCCGCTGATCGTCAGTGCTCCTGGGCCCGCTACCTCATCTGGGCTGAACTCTCCCACAATCTCCATGTTTCGTCTGCCACCGAGTTGAGTGCATTTGAGGTATGCCACGGTTTCCAACCTTTGATGTTCAACCACCAAGAACCGGAGGTTGATGTGCCGTCGGCCCAACGGTTGGTCCGTAGGTGTCGGCGGCTGTGGGACCAAGCAAGAGCAGCCATCCATCGTGCCAACACTCGCTACACCACTCAACATCGCTGTCGACACCCTCCAGGACGGTTGTGCAATGTAGGTGACAAGGTCTGGCTATCAACAAAGAATCTGCATCTTCACACAGAATCCCATAAACTTTCACCCAGGTTCATCGGCCCTTACCATGTCACCCTCCGGATCAACCCTGTCACCTACCAGCTCCAGCTGCCTGCGGCGCTCCGAACCCACCCGGTATTCCACACCTCTCAGCTCAAACCCTTTATCACTTCACCTATGGTTCCACCCACCCACCCAACTCCTCCTCCCCGGATCATCGAGGGGGCTCCCGCCTATACTGTACAGCAGATCCTCGACTCACGGCCATACGGGAGGTATGCAGTACTTGGTCGACTGGGAGGGCTATGGCCCCGAGGAACGGTCTTGAATCCCGGCCGGGTTCATTCTCGACCCCGAGCTTATACAGGACTACCGTCGTCGGGTATCCTCCACCCCAGGACCATCAGGAGCCGATCCTGGACGGGGGGGGATACTGTCATGCACACTCACCGCGACTGGCACTAGGACCCGGAAGTAGTACGGTTGTGATTCAGGAAGTATAAAAGGAAACAAGATGGCACCGCACATCACTCAGTCATTGAGTTTTCCAATGCCGTCTCCGACGCTATCGCTCCAATTTCGTGAGTACTCACCATTTTGTGCCATTTTCCTGATTGAGTGTGTGTGTTAGAACGTGGGTTTAATTGTGTAAACTCTTGCTCTCTGTGTGAGAGAGTTCTAAGAATAAATTGCGTGGTTATCCTGCCTGCTCGCACTGCTTCTGCGTTTGGGTTTATCCTCCACGCTACACGGGCAAACTGCTAGTCTTCTGATTCGCCTCCGGTTGCCCTGTGACAGTTTATTGTTGTTTTATCATCCACTTTTTTTTGTCCATGGTCAGTAGCTGCAGTTCACTTAGTCAGCTTTCCCACCAGCACCATTCTCTGCATGTTTGTTTGTTTTTTTAGTGAACTGCTATGCGGGAGTCTCTCATATTTATGCAAGTAATAAATAATTTAGGTAATTTGTCCCTTTTCACCAAATGCTCCGCTTTAGAGGAGCATAATTATTACATTAGTTGACTATCCATAATAAAGCATCATCTGTTGAGTTATATTATTAAAATGAAATATTTATTTTGTGTCATCTGGAATAAACATAGGCATCAGACATCTTTCAAATTTTTGTCCTTCAGATATTTTCAGCTTGATCAGTAAACATGAGTGAGGCAGTTCAATATAAGTGCTTTGGTCTACTATGGATTTTTATTTTTTTAATAATTCAGCTGAGACATTTTCCACATTAACCCTGACAAGGGAAGCAAAGTCAAGAAAACGATTAACAAGAATCAGTCTATTGTGAAGCCAAACATTTGTTCTCACTGCAAATTTGACAGACTTGACATCAGAGGAAATGTCAGGTCTTTTTAAGAATACTGGGCTCTTTTTAGCATCTGCAAAAAGCTCCGACAGATGTTCTACCAATCAGTTGTGGCCAGTATTCTCTTCTATGCTGTAGCGTGTTGTTGAGGGAAGCTCAAAAGCAGAGACACCACACGATTGAACAAAGTAGTTAGGAAAGCTGGGCCTGTGCTTGCCTTTAAACTTGACTCGCTGGAGCTGGTGCTGGAAAGGAGCACCTTGAACAAAATGGTGTTCTTCATGTCGAACACTTTATGGAGTTTTTAGCCAAGGAAGTGCATGTTCAGGGACTTCTATCACAGAGCTGCTCTACTCACAGACTTTGTTCCCAGAGCCATACACTGTTCTGACACTTCTTTATGGTACCCGTGGACGTGATTGGGATTCTGGATAATGATGGTCCTTCAACCACTACTAATCCTCGGTTATACATGTAGCTGTGCTTCATAAGAGACTCGCTGTTCACAGTTCACAGTCAAATATGTCTACCTCATCATAAACCCTAATCTGCATCGACTTTCATTACCTTAGTCTTGCAGCACTCACTTTTTGCACTGCTGTCACTTTTAACTGCTGTAATTCAGTGAAACATTTTAATTTGCACTAGTCTGTCCACTGAATATGCATCCTCATTCGCCTCTATTTGAACATATTCATCTCGTTCTTCATAAAGATATACAATATATTAGCAAAAGTATTCACATAGTTGGGCTAAGCCACTTACTTCCAGCAAAAGGAAGTCTTAATGCTTCAGCATAACAAGACATTTTGGACAATATCATGCTCCCAAGTTTGTGGGAACAGTTTGTTTATATATGCAGTTTGTGTGTATGTGTATATATATATATATATATATATATATATAGTATATTCAAAAATATTCAATATTCATAGTATATTCAAAGAGTTTATATACTGTGTGTAAACTCTTTGAATGAGAAGGTCTGTCCAAACTTTTGGTCTGTACTGCATATATAGCCAAAAGTATTCGCTCACCTGCCTTCCCATACTGTATATATAAATCTGAGTCCAAATACAAATCAAATGCTTGTAAAATCCCTCCTGTGGATTGAGATATCATAACAATCTTATATTGCCAACACTGACAATACGAGCGAGTACGTTTGGCAATATAGTATGTATTTGCTCATCTGCCTTCACATGCGGAGTCAGCCAAAAAAATTATGCACACTTCAGGAAACTGGAAAAAAAATTGCATAAATATTTAAATTCTAAATGTATTGTTATTCATTTCATATATAATGTATGTATAATGTATAATCAAATGTAAGTGTATAATATTCTGCTATTCTCTTAGTCACTTATGCCTTATGCTGAAGCACGGGTCTTCCTTTTTTCTTTTACATTATGCTCTATACGATTGACTATTTGCAATGGTAACTAGAGGTAACTGATAGATAGATAGATAGATAGATAGATAGATAGATAGATAGATAGATAGATAGATAGATAGATAGATAGATAGATAGATAGATAGATAGATAGATAGAATCAACAGTATAATCTAGAGGTATGCATTGTGATATAACTGAGATAAAGCATCAGATAAAAAACTCATGAGGCAAAAAAAAGTCCATGTAAATGGACATGAACACACTGGTAATGGTGAAGTGCTTATGCATGTCCTGTTTATCATGTTTATTCCTTCATTGTTCACTATATTGCTTTACTTGAGTCAAAATTACAAATACGGATTTTCTGTAAAAAAAAAAAAATTTAATTAATTAATAAAAAAATTACCGGAAAAATATTTCAAGTTCATACACTGCAGGATCAGGCAGTATTAGTGAACATTAATAATAATAATATCATATAATATATTCATTCATATTAATTATCTATTTCCTTGATGGCTTAATAACTGTAATCAAATGATTGCAATTTTGCTCTTTTATTATATGAAAAGAAATGTAAATGCTGGTAAAATAACCCTCATGTGGATTGAGATATCATAGTAATCTTATAATGACAACACAGATAGTCACTCCTCCCCACAAGAGGCCAAGCTACAGTAACTGTCAAGTCAGAGATCAAAGAGGCAAGTCTGCACACAGTGATGTGGAGATTGGCAAGATATCTACTGTAGATATTTATCAAATATCTATCTCAAGATAAAATCTGACAGATCATCCAGCATTGCAGTCAAAACCTTTTATCTGGAGCGAACGATCAAAGATCAAGGTACTTTGGATCGGAATCCAGTGCACAGTTTAAAAATGTACTTGGGATGCTCAGGATTTATTCCGCTGAGTAATAAGAAGCATCATCATCTCTGCGTTCACCTGTTTTGGAAGCCGCTGAGCGGCCGGGTTCTCACAGGGATGTTCTGGGTTGTGTTTTCACTTCAAGCGACCTCTTGAAGTAGATTAATGAGATATTTAGAACTTGATTTAGATTAGATTAAATAACATTAACAAATATGTATTTTCTAAGTGTTAAGAGGGCTTACTTTCACTTAGTGCAAGTATCATACTTGGGCTGTAGATTGAATGCAAATAAAATTCCTTGGGCAAATAATAAATAAATAAATAAAACCCAGTGTATGTGCATTGAAATACTAAACAGGTATTCAGTTCCAGTACCAGGCCTTTGGTGTTTGTAATTTCTCACACTAATCCATCCTTGTAATTGTGAACCTTTATAAAAATAAGATGCATGAGGGATGGTTGATGAGGCAAGACATACATGCCCACATATTCAATCTCATCATGTTCTTCATTAGGGTGAATCCAGCAATTATAACCATAGTCCATGGCATGGATTAATGAACAAGAAGAAGGCAAGAATAACAGCAAACAGCAAAACAAACAAAAGGAACAGCAATGCAGCATGCTCTTAATAAGACTTTGCAATGAACCCAGGGTGTGAACAGACAAACTAATTAAGAACTCATACAACACGGGTGAGTCAGGGAAAAGGAAAGCAATGACAAATATTTATGTGTGTGTGTGTGTGTATGTATGTATGTGTATATATATATATATATATATATATATATATATATATATATACACACACACACACACACACACACATATACAGTGTGTGTACATATATATTACTATGGACTTTTAAACAGAAATGCAGGGGTAGAGATCACAACAAAGTGAAGAGAAAAGTATCTTTAAGACTTTAAGACTCACACTGTTAGGAAACACACAAATATAGGAACATAATGTGATGCATTTTTAAAAGGTGGTATCTGCACACACACACACATACACACACACACACACACACAAGCATTATCTTACTCTGCGTCTCCCAATGCTCACACAAAGGTTATCGCTCTCGATTTTCAGTCATGTTTTTTTTAAATGACCAACTACTTGTGGTGCTCGATAAAACCTCCTCGTGGATTATCTGTTTAATCGATCCTAGCAATCGTAAACATACAAACCAAAGACGTTTTTGTGAGAGCCCGTAATAGTGCCTCCTATGCAGAAAATCACTTCTAGACCTCCGGTAACAGTAACACTTTGTGCGAACAACCTGTTCATGTGATAAACTAGAACCATCTGTTCTCCCTCCAGAGCTGAAATGCCTGATTTTAATGTCTGGTTCTACGGTCATTCCATGGTGACCATGGATAAAGGGCAATCAATGTTTGATTCCAATAAGGGCTTCTGAGAAATGACTACACATCCAGGGAAGGCAGGGAGGTATGCTGTGTGCAAGCTGTCTTTGGCCTGTTATGTTCATTTTTGACTGCCCAATATTACCCTCACTAGGTCCTGTAGGATCCTTTGCAGATCATGGTGGCATTTTGATTACATCCTGCACCTGACAAGAAGTTTGATGATTTAGATCCAAGCTCTAATTACTGTACATATAAATAGCACAGTACGTGAGATAATGCTGTCAGCGGCTACTGTGGAAAGAAAGGAAAACGTCTTTTGGGTGTTACTGTGCTCTAACAAATTGTCTTGTGAAGGGAAAAAAAAAAAAACAACTTTGTTCTGGCATTTGGATTTCTTGGAGCAATTGAAGCACCTTTAGAGTGCCCTTTGCCGACTTTGATAGCAGGCACATAAAAAGCATGTCTCCAACAAAGTGGCACAAATACTTTTGGCAGTCCCTTCTAACCACATGAGTAAACCTGATGGGTTTTTCCATTAGGAGCCACAGAAGATCTTCAGTGAACCAGCATCTCAGTGTTGCGAAAGGCTTAAAAATCAAAGGCCTTTCTCAGACAAAGGGTTCGACGGCACCTTTGGCAACCCCGGTGATCACAAAGCTGAAAACTGTATGGGGTTTATTTATAAGGGATGATGTAGTGCTGAATCCCAATAATACAATTTCTTTTCCCCACTTCATCTCTAGGTAATTACAATATTTATAAGAGCGGGCTAAAAAAGCATTAACTCCGGCTCTTTATTGCATTCTTTTCTTAAGAGGTTTATTTTAATGAAAGTGCTAGAGTACTTATGCAATACAATGACATGAATAAATATGAGGTGTCAGGGCTTGTTTAACGATGTCCGCAGAAGGTAGGATTATTGCCCTTATTGCAAAGAACACTGGACCTTTCAAAAAGGTGAGGAATTCTTTTAAAGTATTAAGAAAAACTCACAACTTGAAAACAAATTATTCCACACCACCATCAGGAAACATGATTTCACCATGATATTACTTAAGGCAGAATCCTAAAGCTAGAACCATCAGTTTTGTTAAGCTTGTCAGTTTATGTGGCTGAAACCTGTGTTTCTGCATGTCAGTGTATGTGTCATTAAAAACCCCAATGTAGATCGAACTAAAGTATCTGGTAGTAGCAGATCCTTTGGGTGCTGTCCAGCCCTCGGTGGATTTGACTTGTTTTCTGGCACATACTGTACCATGGATGCTCAATTGGACTAGTTTGGAGGCTGGATCAATGACCCTGCACTCCTTACCTGCTAAGATACAAATGCAGCAGGCTGTTATGTTCTCTCATGGCTAGCAGTTTTAGAGGTGCCTTGGCTTTACTGTGGGATTGGACCGGACGAGCTGGCCTATGCTCCCTGTGGGCGTGGGTGTGCCTTAAATGCTCATGATCCCAAATAACATTGATTATCAATTAAAAACCAGCAAAGTGGTGACAGGTAGATATAGGATGTATATCTTATATACATATACCCCCCTCTTTTCTCTCTCTCTCTCTCTCTCTCTCTCTCTCTAATATTATTATAAGATATATTCTGTGTTGCGTTAAAATGACTATGACGCTATGCAAAGAAATTGGAGTGCTATCACCTGCGGCAACCATCTTACCATCACTAGGTGTGAAATCAGATTGCAAGCTTTCAATAAGCAGAAAACAAAATATTGCCAATTATAATGAGTCAACAGCCTCTGCAGTCATGAAACCACGGATGCAGCAACATCAAAGTGTTGGCTGAAGCACATGTGCTCTGCATGTTGTCATAACGAATTGATAATTCATGGCGCCTTCTTTGTATTACGTTGATGAGCTTGAAGTTCATGAGTGGGATACAGAGGCAAGGCTGTGCATGCTCTCGCTCGTACTTTCGCCTCTGCTCAGGGCCTGCACTTTGGAAGGCTTAATTATCCACCCACTTAAATCACTCTGAGTTATCACCGCAGAACACAGATAGTTTCATATGCTTTCATTTGGTCAGCATGAATTCTAAGCATGGATTTTTCTTTTCTTTCAAAGAAAATGTTTCATTTCTTTTCTGAAAGACTTTGTTATTTCATGTGAATTATATTGTCAATGCCAATCAAACCTCCAGGCATAGCTATTACCTTTGATGTAAACTCCAGAAGGTTTGATTTAAGCATAAAAAAAATGGATATTCCGCAGAATTACAGGATGTTGTCTTGTTTCTCGGTTTCTCAGCATATGAATTTAATCATTTCGAAAAATTGGTCCTTTTTCATGCTCCTTCTTTGAAGTCAAAAATCCCTCAGTAGAAACAAAACTGATTGTACCAGGATAATAATATCAGTGGTATGTAAGTTCATTGGAGTTTTTTTGTTTAGGCTGGACAGCTTTCATGCTTCAATTAAATGCATTCTAAAAAAAAAAAAAATTTGGATTTAGTCACGTTGTCTTCTACTGTAACATCTGAAACTCTGAGACTGTTATTAGAGTCAAATCACATTGCTGCACAAAGCACATACAGCACAATGTTGTATGAGATTTAGTGTTACTTGAACTAATTTAATTATGACACTGTGGCTTTTCACAGCAGTAAAACAATCCGTTCGTGTTCTCGGGCCCTGAAGACGGCGTCTGTCCTTGTCATTTCTCTTTTCATTCGGTTTGTTCAGTGATTTTATGACTTGAGAGACAGGTGAAGGGAACTGATCTCTTTGTTACGTGGGAGTAAACTTGAGTTTCGGATTGATTTTCTGTATCGATGTCAAAGCTCCATCTTATCTATCATGCCAGCTGTGTGATTGTCAGCTTTATACCGCAGCGCTGTTAAATTCTAAAATCTGATTGGTTGATCAGAGGTGGTGATGAATTTTCCATAACAGCAGTTCTGACAGGAGCGCTGGCCGTAATTCAAGCTAGAGGTTAGAATGAAAGCACTCATTTTAATATGCGATCTTTTTATAGTATCAGTAGGACAAAGCGCTTTTTTTTTTTTTTAATAATCCCAGGGGAAAATGAGGGAAGGGCTGTGTGACATGTTCGTTAATAAATCAAAATTATCATTACTAGGACCCGCCCTCTTGTTGATTATTTTTTGTTCATTATTTAATTCAGGCTTAATTAGCCATAACTCCATGATGGAGCACTTAGAAAGAAAGAAAGAACGAAAGAAAGAACGAACGAACACGCAGGATGTTAATGTTTCAGAGTTGTTGCTAAAGCAATACATTTGGGACTTGAACCTTTAAAAGTTATAATTAAGCACAAGCCCTGGATCCCTATATACAGCAGTTCTTCTTTACATGGTGCTGTTGAGATGAAATTCTGGTATGTAAATGACTCAGAGCACAAGAGTATAAAAATGCACAAGATGGGAAAATGCCATTTGGAACTAACCACAAGCTCACCATTATGTTCCTAAAACGATGAAGTGTTACTAGTGTTGTTGCTAATTTTTTAACCTCCACCTTAATAACATTGTGTACACTGTATTATGAAGAAAATCAATAGATTTAATCATAGTATAGAGAGAGAGAGAGAGAAAGCAAATATCTCCTCTACTGCTTTTATATGCAATGGTGCTTCTGTCGGCTTTTGTTCTTGTTTAATCAGGATCAGTCAGATGGGGAGTGTGTGTGTGCGTGCGTGCGTGCGTGCGTGTGTGCGCGTGTGCGCGTGCGTGTGCGTGCGCGTGCGTGTGTGTGTGTGCGTGTGCATGAGCACGTGCATGTCAGAGAGACAGACAAAGCCCTAATTTGACATGTATTATGTCCTGACCACCCACACATTATTAGTTATAGAATTGAATGCGCTAATAAGGAAAACATGGTCTGGGTTTACCTAGGGTTTTTTTTTTATTATTATTATTATTATTAAAATGGTTGTCGTTAAAAATGTTTTCCATGAGAGTTTCAAATCTTAGAAACACCCCTATTGTGTATAGATTTATATTATCTTATTGTAGTGTTTATGCCAGCAGTTACATTTTATAGCTTAAAATTTGTTCCATTTTTCTTCTTTACTTTACATTTCTTTTCTTTTTCTTTTTCATGCGAGTGCTCTTATGTCTCTGCTCTGAAATCTCACCCTGATCATTATCGTCACTTCAGTGTAGTTATTTTGTGTCTTGTTCTGCTATCATTCCAGGCTGTGTAAATCTACCCCCTGGTGACTAGCATGGCATTGTAAATTCGTGCATGTATCCTGGTATAATAGTTCTCCTAATTCTAAAGCCCCTTCCAGACATGTACCCCCCCCCCCCCCTGCAGACATTTTACTGCAATTTAGGGGGCCGGCTTCATGTCTGGATGCACTCATCCCAACAAACCAAAAAAATGTATCCAGAAATCCAAAGATTTAAAAGAGATCTGTTAAATCTGCTCCAGTAGATTTAACTGATCTCTTTGAACCTAGAACAAATATGAACTGCATGAGGACCGTTTACAGATTGGCGTGCACACAATTACAATGTATTGACATAGGATATGGTATGTAAAGTCAGCCAACCAATCCAGACAGTCTAGAAAACGTATATGCTTGGTGCGACATTGGGTGGAATTGTTGGTTGGGTTACTTTTTATCTTTTTTTTTTTGGAGGGGGGGGGTGGGATTTGTGTGCAATGCAATGCTTTAGCTCATTGAAATCATTGAAATAGAAGGAAATGAAAAAATTTTAAAGTTTTTTTACTTTTATTTTTAGAGTAATCATTTTTCAAAAAAGTAAATATCTAGAAATATTTTTAAAGCATAAAGTTAATTGCACGTTCATTTAAACATAAAATATCGAATAAAACAAATATATTTTTTACAAATATGATTTTACTTGAGGTACTTGAGATACTGGCACTTGAAACCAAATTAATTATGTGGTTCTTCGCCTGATTAATTATTAAGCTCTGTAATGTTAAAGTTAATGCTCATCTAAAAGGTCTTAAATAACACTCCTTAATGGAAAAATCACAAAGCTCATTGTGTACCAAACTTTGCCATAATCTCTATAAGCAAGCCTTAAAAAAGAAATCCATCCAGGGCAATGAAAATTGGCTCAAAATAAGGAAAACTGCCTATGTATCATGTCACGCAACATTAATACAGTCGGTGATTTTCAGATATTTTAGAAGATAAGCTGGGTGCATTTAAAATTCACAGAACATGTCTCTGTTTAGTGATTGCTACCAACAAAATGTAAAAAGCTCAGGAGAGAGAGAGAGAGAGAGAGAGAGAGAGAGAGAGAGAGAGCACATGCTTGCAAGCTCTGCCATACTAATGCTTCTAGTCTTAAAACTTTCGCAGGATTAATCCTCCTCCCTAGTGAGTATTTATGATCTGAGATTCAGAGTATCAAGACTAATTAAACAGCGTACATACTGCATTGCGCACACACACACACACACACACACACACACACACACACACACACACACACACACACACACACTCTCTCTCTCTCTCTCTCTCTCTCTCTCTCTCTCTCTCCCTTATCTTCATGAGAGAATGCAAAAGCACAAAAAAAAAATACTAAAGTTACCGCAAAGTCAATTTTTGATTTTGGATATTCATTTGAAATATTTCACACTGCCACAAGCAAGGGAATTTTAAGCATTGCTTATGTGGGGTTTTGTTCATCAGGCACCCCTGGGTTGTATTATACGGCATTTGATTTATTGTTGGATAGCTCAAGAATAGCAAATATTTTGCCACAACCACAAATATGATTATAAAATATAATTCTCAAATAAACCCTAAGAGCATTCAGTAAAACTATCAGCAATTCTATTAGTTTTACAACCATGGCAAAGTAGCAGAAGTCCTACTTTTAAAACCAATTAGACTAATTGTAGCTATACTGTTTCATTTTCCTAATGAGCAAAGCAAATGTCATTAGGCCCAAACTTCAGACCCAAAATGAGTCAGATTAAATGGAAACTGTCAGGAGCCACAGCCAATCAGGAGAGAGAGAGATAGAGAGAGTGTAAACAAAGCAAACAGCAGTGACGAATTGGCTTATATACACTGCCTGGCCAAAAAGAATTGCGATTTCAGCTGTGAAAAAAAATATTGGCCTGCATCAAGCAAATGACTATGGTTGGAAATCTCTTAAACATATGGTTGGAAATCACATAGACATCAGAATTACTGTATATTTAATAGTGAACGTACAGTAAAAGCATTTCCATACACAATGTGATGAGCACTCGCTTTCCCACATGAACTGGCAACCACTTCGAGATTTGGCTATTTTTTCCAATGTGTTTCTTTGTTTTATATTTTGATAAGTCAGGAGATGATGAATGATAAACGATTCCTAGCCTTAGTTCTTAGCTTGAGATCTTATGATAGCTGGATAGTGACTAACACGAGGTTCTGTTGAATTTCTCAACTTTTTTTTTTTTTATCTTTAAACTCGGTATATATCAGGAGGAACTGAATGATTCATTTCCTCTACTTTGACAATTTGTGCATTTTTATATTCTACTATTTTTATATTCTATTCTGTAGTTTCCAGCTAGCATGCCATCATTATCTGTCTTTTTGACAGGTTCGAGAACAAAATACACAAATTAGATAAAGACATTCGAAACAAACATAAACCATCATTACGAAAAACAAGTAGAGTTTTGTTCCCTAGATTAGATTGTACATAGCCAGCCAGCGTTTGCTTCCAGGCTTTGAAGTTTAACAGTCCAGATTCACAGAGCCTCAGGGAAGGACCCTGTATTCAGCCTGTGGCCTGGCCACATTGGTGTAGATAATAATGTTGTTTTATTCTCATTCCACTTGGCTGATACTGAACAAAATGCTATTAAAATATGTACTATATGAGAGAGAGACAGTGAGAGATTCAGTAAGAATTATTTGTTTTTTCATCCAATTAAATCACTGGGAGAACTAGAATACATGGCATATGTCATCTTAATGCCCCCCCACTGTATATTTGACTTTTGGTGTTAATACTATGTAGGCATGCTATTAGTTTACATTATGGCGTTTGGGACATGGCCTTGAATTCTCTCTTCCAAGGGATGGAGGACAGTGTATGAAATCCCGAAACCAAAATTCCAAATCCGACATCATTCATTAGTGGGTAATTCTGCATTCATAGTGGATTGAACCATTATATTCCAAAATATTCAGCTGTAAAATGGTGCCAGTTGGATGAATTTAATCATCAAGCTGGTGTGCTGGCGGCCTAAAAGATCACATCTAAAATAGACAGCCTATAAAATCTCCGGCTCTCAAATCACGTGTGCAACTGGCTAATTTCAAAACCCCCCTGTTTAATTTCTGTTTAATGGAATGCACTCCACTTCATTTTATTACTGTGTAAATTAGACTCTGTTAGCAGTGCAGTCCTTAGAGAGTAGAGGTAACCTGAAGCTATTTGCTCTTGTTCTCCAGAGTGAAACACCTTAAAGTGCATTAAAAGCAGGCAGGCGCTGAAGCAGCTTGCCCTCCAGGACCCCCTATCCGATTTATTAAAATGCAAAGATGGAGAGGAGTTGCATATCACTGGACCTCGGAGATACATAAATCATCTATTAAGCAAACAAGCGCTATAGTAGTTTTCAACCCGCGTCTCTCACCTGCGTCTCTCTCTCTCTCTCTCTTTGTGTTTTACTTACACATCCGTTCATAATTCACACCCATCAATATATTTATTCCATTTTTTTTAAAAGGCACAGTATGAGGAAGATCACATGTACAGTATACAGATAGTTCACTTTCTAATTCTCTCTCATCTTTCATTCTTTTTCTCTCTGTCTCGACCAGAGTGAATGGACCAGGACAAATGATATGACTCCCTATATGCTGAAACCCAGCTGTGGTTGGACATGGCTTTACAGTGGAGGGCTTGTGGAGTCCTGCTGCTTCGACTCTGCCCACGTTCTAGAGAAACCATCAGGGAACTTTAGGGCGTGGGCAGCCGTGAAAAATTCTTCAGCAGCCTGGCCAAGCTCAGCAGAAATGAACCCCTACTGAGGAGATTTTCTCTGGGAAAGTGGCTGATCTAGGCTGCATTAGACACAGACCGAGAGCTTTGTCAGTTCTAGATGACGCTGTATATATATAAAAATAAAAAAAAAATGTAAAATATGAAATGGAGCTTCTTGCTATCGGTGGGGTGAGGATTATTGTGTTGTTTGCTAAAGTGGGAGCATAAAACCTGACAATGAAGAAAGACATGTACGACAGAAATCATGCTGACTTTCTGTATTTATTGCAACAAACAGGCTAGATGAGGCAATTTCTGTATTTACAATGCTCTCTGCTAGAGGAAATATAAGGCAGCTGTGGTAATGTTAGCAATATCTCTTAGAGCTGTGAAAATAACAAATCATAAAAAGGATTAGAGTTAAAACATCTTCTCGCCTCTTAAATGGGAAAAAAAATTATAGCATGTCATTCAGTATTGTTGGAACTGGACTCCCATAGAGCGAAGTGCATTTTCTTAGTCTTCGATATTAGCCCTTATTTCAGTGACTGAGAAAAACAGTCAATTTCATCTCTATTAAACTTGTGGGTTGCACTTTAATTTTACAGCACAGTAAGTAAGTGCTAATGTATTATGAGGTAACTAGAAGCTATTTCTGGTATATATTGAACTTTAACCTACAGTACATAATAACGTTTGTGGGAATGACAATAAAATTAATAAAGGTAAAGTTATACTATGTTTTAATATTTGTTGGACAAGTAAATATATCAATACAAATTAACGACGTAAATATAATTACTTGGTAAACATAGTTATAGGCTGTAAAGCTTCTTCTATTTCTATAGAAAAACTTAAATGTTACCCTTCTGTTAAATCACTTTTTTTTTTTTTTTTTACATTTAAATTGCAACGAATATATGTACCTGGTTTGTCCATTAAATGTTCCTCATGCATTTTCTCTTTTTTTTTTGTAACTAAATCTTTTCATCATTATTCGTTCATTATCTTTCCGTTTTCTTAATCAAGTTGGGTGAATTGGTCTTCAGGACCAATAAGAAGGTTAAATCCCTGAGTTCACTTAATGTGAGTGTGATCATCGATTATCAATTATTTACCAGTAAATTGGTGACAGGATCATGGGCGCCGAAGGCTCACCAATGCCTACAGGGACCAAAGGCCAACCCGTCCAATCTGATTCCAGAGAAACGCCAATGCAGCACAAATTGCAGAAAAAAAGTCAATGTTGCCCATTAAAGAAAAGCAACAGAACACCCAGTGCGCCACAGTCCATTGGCACAGGGCTTAGAAGGCAAAGAGTCCAATACTCCAAACTCCCCAGACCCTAATACGATCGAGCACCCACTGGATGCACCAGACAAACAAGTCCAATCCACAAAGGCCCCACCCCACAACCCATTACACCCAATGGATCCGCTGTCAATGTCCTGGTGCCAGACACCACAGCATTGCCCCAGAGATCTTGTGGAGTCACGCGCTGAGGATCCAAAGTGTCACAAAGAGAACCTACAGAACACTTGACATAATTTTGGATGTTGTAACGTTACATAATCATATATTTGAACAATATGTACGATGTACTCCAACAGGTAAGTTATGTAACTGACATTGTTTATAATTACTGCAATCTAAGACCTCGTTTCAATAACATGCAATTACCTTCCCCCTACAACTCGGTATGTGCTATTTCTGAATGACCTTGATGGGGGAAAAATAACCAGACTCTTCATCCATTGATCAATCGAACATAGTAAGCTGACCATTCAGAACTTAAATTGTATCCGTACTGCAGGAAGTACTCAAGAGTCATATCCACTTATGAAATGAGTGTAGAGGCGTCTTAAACGAAGAAATTAAAAAGGACAGAACAATCCCCGAGACCCTTTCAACAACGCCTTGATTCCATCTGTCAGCGCCAAAATAATACTCCAGCTGGGATTGAAATAAAAGCCTTTTCTCTCTTCCTCTCTTCATCTCTCTCGCTCTCCGTCATGCACACTGGGAGAAGTTGAGAGAAAAGAGAACATCGGGCCAATAACCACTTAGCACCTTCCCCTTTGTCTCATGCTGTGGCACCAAAATCTACAGCCCTCTCATGTTTCCAACAAGCTGCTAAACACAGTCCCAGTCCTCCCACGGAGATCCCACATGAACAAGCCTAGGAATGCTACAACACAATCAAATCAGCTCAAGGATAATGAGCTTGTTTTAATTAGTAGCACTGTGGATTGGATTATAACTAATTCTCACTGTATACTCTTTCTCAAACACTTCTCCATTATCCAAGGGTTTTTTTTTTTTATTGTTGTTGTTGTTGTTGTTGTTGTTTTCTTGCCTTATGAGTCTGTCATATTAAAAAATAAAACCGAAAGCACAAAAACTGCAGAGTTTTGTTAAACGTTCAGTGGATGAGTTATGGTGAAATATGATCTGTCAAGCACAAACAAAGCACACAGCATAAAGGTTAAGGAAACTTGCCGGTTTTATGTCTTTAATGAGTTCCTTGATGTACTTTTAACATTATTTTTATTCTAACTCATAAAAAATGTGTAGAAGTATTCCTAGCTGTTACAATTATTCACTTTCAAGGGAAAGAAAATCTATATATTTTTTGGCCTCACTTCTCAAAAAAAAAGCCTTACACTCCTTCCCCTGGGATTAGTGCATTTCACATTCTCCTGCGTGATAATGATCTTTACCCATCCTATTGCGGATAATTTATTCCACTGGGCTGGGCGTGAGGAACAGTTTCAGTGAGTCACCTGCAGCTGAGAGTGAACTGGCCCATAAACGCATGGACGACCAGACTGTCAAAACCAGCTTGTCCACACTAATATATATAACCATGGCCCGCCCCAGTCAACACATTTTCCTATCTTATTAATTAGGGCAATTAAGGTAAGGGAAATATTTATATAAATGGCTTCACTGTCCATGGCATCGGTTGATGTCTACACCATTAATCAGACTATTGCTCTTTGTCTGGAGTGCGGCACTGAGAGAGCTCGAGCATGGGTTGCGTTAATGAATGAATGTGTCTTGCCTGCACTTAGTGTAACGAAAGCACCTCTTTACTCATGAGCTGAAATAAGTACCGCTAATGACTGCGCAGGCTTCAATCACATCACATTTGTGCCATGACTTTATCACTAATGACTTATTTCTATTCATTTACAAACAGTTTTTACCATTTTTCAAAAGCAGATGTTCACTGGGTTCAATGCAGTGAACTCCGGGATGATTGGCACCTTTTTTGTAACTTGGAAGAATTGAATAGACATTCATTTAGGCATTCATCAATTTCAGTAAGCATTTTATCCTGACTGCTTACAGTAGATTCAGAGCTTATCCTGGGAACACTGCATGTGCAGCAGGAATACACCCCAGAATACTTACCAGTCTATCACTGTTTACCTACATGGACATGGGGAGAATACAGTAGGCACAGAAGCTTCACACAGGCAGTAAACAGAGCTCCGGATAGAACCAGGAACCCTTGGAGCAGTGAGGCACCAACACTACCCACTGTTTCACTCTGTACCTAATTACAATTTGTGATATTTTGCCCTTAAATCAAGATTTCACATCACTCTTCCAGTTAAGTCAAGACATGTGCAGAGGAAACATGGGCTCTCTTGCATACAGAACATTTTCAGATCCTTCATAATACTTACTTTAGGATTATGAATTCCATCTTAAAAATGGAAAATGGAAAAATCCATTTACAACATTTTATGGACGGTGGATTACCAGAGGCGCCTCACAGATGGTGGGGAACCCCAAGGACTTTTAGCTAGAGCTACAGCCAGTGCGCCAGTGGTGTATCCATCCCTAGTTACAGAGTTAGCATGCTGAGCATCAGCAGCAGAATGCCGGGCGGCATTGCTCCCCCTCCTGTTTTTTATTTTTTGCTTCATGATCGATATTGCTTCAGATGTTCTACCACTTGCTTGCCAGGCGGCCTGGTTTTTGATGACTGTCCATGACACCTTACCTTCTGTTATAAAGAGAGGACGATGTCAGCGAAGCACCAGGAAGGCACTGGAGCCCCCCTTCGCATGACCTTCTGGATATCACATTCCAGATGAGTACTACCTTATTGCGAGTTCTTCCTCATTTTGAGTCTTGTTGCGTTCTCTTTTGCATCATAATTTTGTCTTGCTACTATTGGGTTTTTGCATGCTTATGCCTACTTAGTCTACGTTCGTGTTTCATAGTGCATAGTTCATGCTGATGTTTGTTGTGTGGGTTTTTCATAATGTAAATTGAATAGCATCTTTACTACTAAATATTTGAACTGCAAACTGGGCTTTCAAAACTATTTTATTGTTTTTAATCACAATCCTGATAAGATGTCAAAATTCACTTGCATAAGACTTGGCCGTGTGTATTATCCTATTTAAATGATTTTTTTTAACTTCCTGTAAAAGGCAACCTGGATTTAGGCTTAAATATGTTGGTAAATTTTTGATAATCCCATAAATTTTACACCATCAGTAATCTTTCACCATACTTTGCACAGTGTACAAGAACCTTTTACTGGCTTCACTTAGCCACAACATAACATAATGTTAACATTAACACATCTAGGTTATAGTGCCCCCTGTGGCTCCGGGCAGCTCTGGCCCCTCAGTGCTCTGCAGGATTTCTGGGTGTGGGTCTGGTGCATGATACATCTGACGAATCTGATACATCTCATTGGTGTTTGACCAGAGAGCAGGGGATTTTGGAGGCTGGGACAATGGCCTTGGGCTCTTTGCCTGCTGGGTCCCATATGGGGTGGACTGTGGTGCATTGATTGTTCTGAAGCCTTTCTATTGCGGCCAGCATTGACTTTTTTCAACAATTTGTGCTGCATTGGCTTTTCTGTGTGATCAACCTGTGCAAGGTGACCTTTGGTGCCCTTGGGCATGGGTGAGCCTTGAGCCTGTCACTAGTTTGCTGGTGATCAAATTTGGTCAGTTCATGTGTCAGTGGTCATAAAATTATGGCTGATCGTTGTATATCAACTTGATTTTTTGCTAAACACGCCACTGGTGTTTACAGGCAAATTTTTAATTTTTGCTTCATCTAACGCCAACATATGATTCCAGTTGTAGTTCCAATCACAATTTAAGCTGTTTCACTGAATTATGTGGATTAGTGGAAGAGTAATTTTAAAACAGTTTTTTTTTTTTTTTGCTTTAGTGGTATTTTTAACTGTGTAGATACCTTGGCAACAGTCTGTATCTTTTGTGTTGAGAGTTTTTTAATTATTCTTTTTCATGCTGAGTAGATGTTAATGATTTTGGCAAACTTCTCTGATAGAAAATAAATATTTTTTTATACTGTAAGTTATTGTGAGAATGTTTCCTGTTAGAGAATTGGCAGTATCATGGCTTGTAATTTCTTCAATAGTTCGAGTGGAAAGGTTCTGTAATTTCATATAGATTTCCTTTTGCCAATTTTCTTGAACTTAAAAAAAACACTCACATTAACTTGTCTGCACCTCCTCCTAAAAAAATTAATAGTAACATTCAGTCACAAATGATGATTTATGAAAACATATTAAGAATTTACTTTATTTTGACCACACCCACCTCTTCCACTGCATTGTTTGAATAAGCAATAAAAATTAAAACCAAAAACTGCAAGCCGTGAAGTCTAAAGTATTGTAAGAGCTGGTGTAATAGAAAATGTATCAACATCTAACCAATCACAGTTCCAATCATAAAATTCTGTCCTATTCTGACTTCTGTCTTATTAGCAGTGATAATATTTACCTTAAATATGTATTCATTTATTTTTTTTCTATACCGCTTATCCTGTACAGGGTCACAGTACGTCTGGAGAGAGACTTTGGGCACAAGTTAGGGTACACTATGGATAGGGTGCAAATCCATCACAGGGCACACACTCTCAAACTCATTCTCACATTAGGAGCAGTTTTGGGAATACCAATTAGGTTAATATACAGTACATGTCTTTGTACCATCGTAAGTAACCAGAGTAAACCCACCAAGCCATGAGGAGAACATGCTCCATGCACACAGACCTAAGGTGGGAATCAAACCCTCGACCGTGGAGGTCCGAGGCCACGGTGCTAAGCACTACATCATTGTGATGGCTAAGTCTGAAAATATTTGGAAAACGTATTCTTTCTAGTAGCAGAACATTTTTCACATGAAACTATTTAAGATTCTGCAGCCTAATTGTATTCTGACTCAGTTATTTAAGCATTCTATATGAATTTCATGCTGGAATGTTAGCTTTTTTTTACATTTGTAATAAAGTTTAGAATGAAAAATGGATGTCTTCGACTGGGCTTTTGCCTGCTGCTGGAGGTCAGAAACCTGTAACTTGCACTGTTATACCTCTTAATGATTCCATTTCCACAGATTCCATTTCTGAGCCTGTCTAACATTGGAGTTAACATTTTGAGACCGAAATAATTTCTCCTTGTAATGCAACAATACACACACAAATGCAGCACAGTAATGCTATGCTTTCACCTAAATGTAACCCTGTACATTAACTTCAGTAAATGAAACAGCTCCTTTTGTGGGAACCAGCCCCTCAAGGTTAAAAATGCTGGATGTCACACACATACACACACACACACACACACACACGCACACACGCGCGCGCGCATGCCTTCAAATACGCACACCTTTTCTAATAAATGATTTGAATGAGAAACTTCTACCTTGACCTTTTCTTGCTCTCTATGAAAATCCTGTAGCTCATTAAATATATTAAATCTTTTACTGCAATAAAGTGTGTACATATAGTCACAATTTTTGAAACACAAATTTGCTAAGGGCATGAGCTTCAACTAAATTACCTAAAATATTTGCAGGTTAAATAGGCAAGCAAAAATGAAATGATGCTCCTGACTTGCCAAGTGCCTATAGAAGAAGTGAAAAAAAGAAAGAAAAAAAAAAAAGAAAGCCAGTAAAAAGTAAAAGCATGAGCTCCTCTGCTGCCCCTCACAGGAGACAGCTGCTAATTGCAAGCTCTATCTCTCTCTCTCTCTCTCTCTCTCTCTCGCGCTCTCTCTCTCTCTCTCTCTCCCTCTCTCTCTCTCTCACTCACTCACATGACTTTGGTTCCTTTACAAAAAGGGAAAAAAAAACAACATAATGCAAGGAGACTGATAAATCGACACTTATTTCGAATGTGACGCTTATTTTCAGATCAGAAATACAAATCCTCGGTGACCTTGGTCTGACCTCATCACTCTTCACATGCATGAATAAAAGGCATGAACCGTCTTTTACATCAGTGATCATCTGATCTTACAGTACATATAACAACGCTATGTGCAGCTCATTAGGATTGTGATGACCATCCAGGTTCTGACCTCTGTTGCCTCCCGCATATTTTACTGTATCTATTTCTGTCCCTTTTTGGTTCCCAAGTTTTTTTTTTTCTTCTTTTTTTTTTACAATCTGTTTTCCTGTTTTGTTAACCCCTTACTCTTTTTGTTTCATAATTTACACCTTATATTTGGTTCTCGCTTTACGTCCAGGATATGTTCATTGCTTCCTGATACTGATGACACTGTCTCTAATCATTGGATCTTATTGAATTTAAGCTCATTTGCTTTGTTTCAATATAAATACTATCCATACATCTTATTTACAACCTCACCCAAAACCATACTGTATGCAAAAATACAAATAGTAACAGTGGGCACAACACAACACTGCAGTTTTTGCAGCTGCTTACAAAAACCCATATTCAAAACCAGTCACGGTCGCACTTTCAGAAAGACGACACATGTGGTAGTGTTATTTCATCTTGAACAACACGTTGTCTCCTTAGTATTTACTTATAAATCAGTTCAAATTGCTTCCGAACCAACCGTGCTGTTCTGTTCATGGCTCATGCAAGCTACAAAACTAGCTAGCTTCTAATACAAGGCCAGAATGAACCCCTAATTAGGCGCCCTACTTGATGTGTGGAACAAGGGATACAGTATGACACCGTACATAGGGCACTAGTTTTCCATTTTATGCTTTTTGGGATTTAACCCCAGAACCCTGAAGTCGGTTGTCATTTTAAAGCAGAATAAGTGGAAATTTGAAGTAAATCTTATGAATTCTACCACCTCTATGGTTTATTCTCCTCTCCTTTTGTCTTCATAGTACTGGTAAGAACTTAAAACTTCTTTACCCCTGCAAAATACACAATAACTGTCGACTGCTAACTCTTGGGCGCCAGCTCAATACTAGCTCCGCCAGTCGTGATTAGTCGCCAAAGGATATGTGTGGATACGTGGTTAAATAACCAAACAAATAATAATATGTTGCAAATAAATGGTGTTTGTGGAACTGTTGTACTTGTATAAAAGCAAGATCACAGTCAAGGTTGTACTGTTGTACTGAATATCAGCATGGTCGTGCACATCGCAGTCATGCTGATATCCGGGACGTGGGCATTAGCTGTTGTGTGATATTGCTTAATTAAGTCACCAAGCTTCACTTTACACCATACAGTACATTATGAGCAGATATGATAGTTATGTAATGCGTTACAATGACTATCTACTGTACAATGTTTTATTTTTTTCATGTTTTAAGTTTTAAAAGTGTTATCGGAAATCAAACAAACCTACTGGAAGTGTTCATTTCTCTTCAAAGAAGTGTTTGTTAAGCTCCAAATGAGTTCGGAACTGCACGCGATTGCCATCAGTGCGGAAAGTCACATGACAGTCGTTAGGGACGTTGAGACAGACAATGAATCCTTGTTTAATCCCAACCAGCTGATCTACAGATGATAAATGATCAATATTCATGTGTTGATCTTTTTAAATGTTCATGTAATAAACACTTTAGTTCTTAACTGGATCTGACAGCTTAATTTGACACCGAACACGAAATGAGCTCTTTAGGTTTGTTACGCCGTTACTGAATTCGACCTGCTCGTGTTCCAGAACAAGTGCACTCTTGTTCCAAAATAAAAGGAAAAGCTGTTGGTTGTTTTTTTTACTGATTTATTAACATCGCCTTTCCTCATTACAATGCTGAATAAATTTTTCATCACAGTAAGTATGAAAATACTTAATATGCACAACAATGGCAACACAAATATGGCAAGTCTAAGAGTTCTGAGGCTCTGAAAAGTAGTCATATGATTGTGTGGTACAAATGGTTATTAAAATTGTTATTAGATTCCAGTTGCCTGTATTCATACACATAATAACTTTCATAATATGGCTATAATATGCACCACTGTAAGAAAATGTAAAAAACTAACTAAATAAATAAAAAGATTTAATGGCAGGTACTGTAGAATGATTTTATATAGATTTCTGGGAAAAGATCCCATTTATCATTCTATCATTCCATGTAGACGGTTCGTGTTGAGTCTTGAGGTTGTGTGAACTTTTTAGCTTTGAGATCATCTGTAATGTGTAATCTTACCTTTAGGAAAATGTACTTACTGTGTTTGCTTATTTAGAAACATGGGATGGTGTGCTTGTTACCTAAAGTGTTGGGTTCAAAATATTAATAGTGCCATTAAAAAACGTACGTCTTAACCTGCGAATAAGTTTGACATGGTAAAAATGTTTTTCATATATTATTAAAATAATGCCACATGCTTCCTCCTGAAGTTTTCATATAAAACCTCAGGCCAGGACATTATATATATATATATATATATGACAAAATTTGGACAAAATTTGGACCCTTTGGTCAATGAAAGAAAAACTCACAATAGTCACAGAAATAACTTTAATCTTACAAAAGTAATAATAAAAAAAATTCTATGAATGTTAACCAATGAAAGTCAGACATTGCTTTTCAACCATGCTTCAACGGCATTATTTAAAAAAAATAAACTCATGGAACAGGCCTGGACAAGTTAAATCAAGGTGTGTCCACTAATTAGCATCACAGGTGTCTACAATCTTGTAATGAGTCAGTGGGCCTATATATAGGGCTCCAGGTCGTCACTGTGTTGTTTGGTGACATGGTATGTACCACACTCAACATGGACCAGAGGAAGCGAAGGAAAGAGTTGTCTCAGGAGATTCGAAAGAAAATTATAGACAAGTATGTTAAAGGTAAAGGATATAAGACCATTTCCAAGCAGCTAGATGTTCCTGTGACTACAGTTGCACATATTATTCAGAAATTTAAGATCCATGGGACTGTAGCCAACCTCCCTGGATGTGGCCGCACAAGGAAAATTCATGACAAATCAAAGAGACGGATAATCCCAATGGTAACAAAAGAGCCCAGAAAGACTTCTAAAGAGATCCAAGGTGAACTTCATGCTCAAGGAACATCAGTGTCAGATCGCACCATCCGTCGTTGTTTCAGCCAAAGTGGACGACATGGGAGACGACCAAGGAGGACACCATTGTTGAAAACAAATCAGAAAAAAGCCAGACTGGAATATGCCAAACTACATGTTGACAAGCCACAAAGCTTCTGGGAGAATGTCCTATGGACAGATGAGACACAAATGGAACTTTTTGCCAAGGCACATCAGCTCTATGTTCACAGATGGGAAAAATGAAACATATCAAGAAAAGAACACTGTCCCTACTGTGAAACATGGAGGAGGCTCTGTTATGTTCTGGGGTTGCTTTGCTGCATCTGGCACAGGGTGTCTTGAATCTGTGCAGGGTACAATGAAATCTCAAGACTATCAAGGGATTCTAGAGAGAAATGTGCTGGCCAGTGTCAGAAAGCTGGGTCTCAGTCGCAGGTCATGGGTCTCGCAACAGAACAATGACCCGAAACACACAGCTAAAAACACCCAAGAATGGCTAAGAGGAAAACATTGGACTATTCTAAAGTGGCCTTCTATGAGCCCTGACCTCAGTCCTATTGAGCATCTTTGGAAGGAGCTGAAACATGCTGTCTGGAAAAGGCACCCTTCAAACCGGAAACAACTGGAGCAGCTTGCTCATGAGGAGTGGGCCAAAATACCTGCAGAGAGGTGCAGAAGTCTCATTGACAGTTACAGGAATCGTTTGATTGCAGTGATTCCCTCAAAAGGTTGTGCAAAAAACTATTAAGTTAGGGGTACCATCATTTTTGTCCAGGCCTGTTCCATGAGTTCATTTTTTTTATATAATTCCGTTGAAGCATGGTTGAAAAGCAATGTTTGACTTTCACTGGTTAACATTAATAGAATTCTTATTTATTATTACTTTTGTCAGATTAAAGTTATTTCTGTGACCATTGTGAGTTTTTCTTTCATTGACCAAAGGGTACCAACAATTTTGTCCACGTGTGTATATGTTTATATATAGAACATTAGCTTTGCTTTGAAGATTTCGTTCACCTCTATTGTTTTTATTGTATGTTGAATTGTTTTTGTAACCCTGGAGGTGTAAAGCTACAGTGTCAAAAAAAAAAATTTGACAAAAAATACAAACAGTAGTAGTAAAAGAAATCTTTGGCATAAAGCTATTTCTGTTCATATACTTTGAAATTATAGGTCAATTATGTAAATTACTGTACATGTGACACCATTATTTGTTCTACTCAAATTGTATATGGAATGTCCTAGCCTGAGGTTTCACATGATGACTTCAGGAAGCATATGGCAGGAGTTTAATAATAGGTGAAAAAAAATTTTACCATGTGAAACTTATTCATACGTTGAGTTGTGAATGTTGTGCGGCGCTATTAGTATTTTGAATGCAAATGGACAATCAGCACTCCCTGGGACCCTACACATCATTGATGGATGAATGGGAAAATGTAGCCACCTTGATATCACTCTTCTCTAAATGCCTGGAAGAATTACCAATTTTATTTTATTAAGAAAGTTTATGCATCTAAAATTCTTGCTTCATGAATCACATATGAAAAACTTATGATCCAAAAGGGAATGCAACCTATTTAAGAAGCCCATATGGCTGCTGAATAAATGATTTTCATACCCTCATACATTAATACTAAACAGATGATTTTGCATTTATAATACTTTTATTTTGCATATATAGCATCTACAGAAGCACGCTATTTGCATGCTTCTCCCAAAGTCCAAAGACAAGCAACATAGGCAGATTGGTGTTTCCATTTTGCCTGTACTGTACAGTTGTCTTTCTGATGTTGTGTGTGTGTGTGTGTGTGTGTGCGCGCGTGTGTGCGTGCATGTGTGTGTGTGTGTGTGTGTGTGTGTGTGTGTGTGTGTGTGTGTGTGTGTGTGTGTGTGTTCTTGTAGCCTGCAGTGGGTTGGCACCCAAACCAGGGTGTCCTCCGCCTTGTGCCCTGATCTCCCTGGGAAAAGCTCCAGGTTCCCCATGATGCTACACATAATAAGTTGTACAAATAATGGATGAATGGCTGAATAACAGCTACATCCATATGGGAGCTAAATAATCAGTAAAGAGAATGGATACTTTAAATACATACAGGAAACTTCATGATACCACTGTAGTATATTAAAAATATATATATAATTTTTTTTATTACTGCAGCCCTTACAATAGTTCCTGGTGTAGTAAGTGATAACATTATTTTAATGTGCTTATTCAAATACATTATTGTTTAGAATAATTAGAATGCCTAATTCAGCTAAATCCAGTTCATAGAATATAAAAGCTATATCGCATTTGAGGTTGTGTACTGAAAATAAGCACGACTCAGATGTCACGTAAAAAATATTACAGCTTTCGTACAACAGCCCAACCTGGCTTTTACACTACAGTTCTACAAACTGGATTTATTATCAACAGATGATGATTTGTTTGTGGTTTAACCACAGTATAAGACCAATTACATACAGTAGTAATAGTATATACAAAGTAAACAGTTATTTTGCTACACCAACACACATCCTTCCACGACTGGTTGAACCAGCATAAAGTTGATGACCGACAGTTTAATTGTCGTAATTAGGAGAGAAGAATAAACCATAGAGGTGCTGGACAGTCCTGAGAAACGTACAAGATTTATTTTACATATTCACTTTTTTCTACTTTAGAGTATAAGCCACATTAACTTCCAGGTCTCGGGGGCTTGAATCCCAAAATTGCAAAAGCTAGTGTGTTATTTAAGGTACACAATCCCTTGTTCCACACACCAAGTAGTGTCCTCCATCAGGGGTTCGAGAGGGATTTGGGATTCAGCCTCGGGTTAGAAGCTAGTTAGCTTTGTAGCTCTCATTGGGCATAAACAAAAGAAAATGGACAGTTCAGAGGCAATTGAAAGACTTGATTAATATGCCATAACATTACCTGATGTGTTTTCATGCAACTTTTTTTTATTTATGTATTTTTTTGCATCTGGTTTCAAATGTGGGTTTTGGTAGGCAGCTGCTCTCTCCGTACAGACCTACTTTCACCAATTCTGATGACCAACAGTTAGTGTAATTAAGGATTGTAGAAGACTTGTGATGCAGAGTGATACATACTGTATACATGTGTAGCATTAGGCAGATGCCCTTATACAAAGCATCTCATTATACATCTGAATGGTTAAGGATAATGGTCCTTGCTTATGGGAGCAACAGTGGTAGCTTGCTGGGGTTCAAACTGGTGAACTTCTGGTCCATAGCGTCAGATACTGTATGTAGAGTTACATGCAGTACATACTGTATAGTCAAACATCCCAGTATCGTTGTGCTCTACATCAGCACTCATTAAATGTCTCTCGTAAAAATAAATAAATAAATAAATAAAAGATTCATTTTATAACGTCTATTCATTAAGATTTGATCAAATCTCATGTGTTTTCATCCAGTAGTGTTTACAAATTTGTAATGAAGACCCAATGAGTATCATGAGCTCTCTATAAATTAATAAATCATAACTATTAGCATAATACTGTATACATTTAATTCGACGTGTTTTAAAGATTTATCGAGTCAAAATACACATGAAATAAAACAGCAGATAGAATAGAAATAGAGTACTCTAAAATAACTCAGCACACAGACACACTAGTACGCTGCATGGATCCGATAAGGGACATGGGTGTATAAAGGATGAATGGCTGGGTTCCCTCTGCATTACTACGTTTTTTTCTACAATACAGTACTTACTGCAAAAAACTCGCACGCTAAAATTTATTCACTGAGCCTGAATACTCCTATGCAATACTACATCTACTGCTGGATAATCCCCCAATCAGTCCACGCTCATGCATATGCAAAAGTGATTTAGCTAGTGGATAAGATCTAAATACATTGCCACTGAATATTTAATATGTTGTCTCTTTGCATAATAAAATCAGGATCTTATTTCTTCCCCTCTGTCTAAAAGCGTGTATATTTCTCTCGGTGTGACTCCGTGAGCATGAATGCGTGTTTGTGTACACGCACAAATCCTCACGCGATTACTGTATAAATCAACCTCATGTCACACGGCTCTATGTGGTTCTGATGCAGCAGCAGAAAATGATCCCCCCCCCCCCCCTTCTTCTGACAGGGAGTTTGCTACAAGTTATCTGGAATGTCATGGAAATTAGCATTGAAATCATTCTGCTGACAGGCGCATGCTATCTACGGCAGCCGCACGCAAAACAGACCGCATGAATCCTAATGGCCTGCCAAGAGAACCTCCTAGTACCTTCTGAACGGATGTGGAATTCATATGCATGCACAGAAGTAGCGGCCAGATTGAATTCGCCATGAAGTTGCTTTTGATGACTTTAAGGAAGGAGCTATACAAAAATACTCACATACACACAACCTGCATACACACACACACACACACAAAGGGAGTAGACTGTTACAAAGGCAATCGACTTTGCACTAATGTAAAGGAAATTTATAAAAACAGAAAGCTGCCAAGTGTGTATCGATGCTTTAAAGTAAACATTTTCATATTTTTATTCCATAGAGTTCTATATAGAATCACAGACCCTAATAATTAAAAATATGCTTCTTGTATGCATGTATAGTACCGTGCAAAAGTCTTGACCCCCTTCATTTCTTTATAGTTTGCTGCCAATGACCCAGACTTTCTTGTATTTTTAATGTACTCTTGGGGAATAATTCTCCAGGCTTCCTGAAGGACATTCTGGTTCCATTTTTGGATAAATGGTATCTTTAGGCGCTTTGCAGCCTGCCACAGTTAAAGATTTGCACCCCTTAACCTACTGTATATACGTTAAATTCAATTAAATTGAATTAAATCTAATGTGAAGCGGTGAGTGGTGGCTCAAAACTTTGGCACTATACCGTAGCTCAATTATTAAGTGAAGCACTATAGCAAGTCTGGTTAAATGTTTTAAAAATTCATTCCAATTCCACTAAACCTGAATAAAAAAAAAAAATGGTCCTGTACCCACAGAAGCCTAATTTTCCTGTTCTTGGCTGCCAGGACTGAAACCCAAAGAGGTTGTACTGTATATCATCCGCTTATGTGAGTTAAAGTAGCTTCCCCTTTAACGCGTCTTAACTTTCTGCTTTTATACTTAATTATTAAGATTTTCCACCTGCAGGTTGCAGTTCACTAAATGTTCTTTTCTTTTCCGCACCATTCCTCCTAAATTCTACAGTAGATCTCCCAGGAGACCACCTCCACAGCATCCAACAGACATCACATGTTCTCCATTCTGATGTGTAATGTTTTGTGAAAAATAACTGAAGCTCTTGACCTCTATCTGCATGACTGTGTGACTGCGTAAACAGACAGGTGTTCCTAATAAAGTGGACAATGCATGTGTATACAAGTCCCCCTTTTTGAAATAATCTTACATTATTTTCAGCTGTTTAAAAGAAAATCAAGTGCATATTTGACTCTTTTTGTTTTGTTTTGTTGTGTTTTTTCACCTCATCCGTCGTGACTTCCACAGATGTGAAATGTTAAAAGTTAAGTGTTAACAGCGAGCACTGAGCGTGTAAATAAATAAAACGAGGCAATTTTCATTATTCTTTCAACAAGACACTTCTCATTCAGTCAGTCAGACACAAGTCATGTGTTGGTGACCCTTACATTTCCAAATCTCTTGTCATGACAAAATCACTACCTTTGGCTCCAGGATTTTTGTTCCTGCTGTTGCTGGTGCTGTTGTGTATTTCTTTAAGTCTTGTCATTTCCTCTGTCCAGAGTGGATTTCATTCAAGTCTACTGCTTAGCCTTTCACCAGGCATTTTGCATTTTGTCACTTTGCGGCAACAGTGAAATTGACAAACACTCGGTCGGGTACAATTGAATTGAGTTGTATAAAAAGCTCGTTATGTTGCCCTGAACGTTCATTTGTATGTATGAATGCCTGAGACTACGCAAACACACCAAGACGGATTCGTGCAAACTGTTCCATTACTCAAACTATCAGCAACAGTTTAGCTGTCATTAACTCAGCGAAATCAAAAATAATAATTAATAGAGAATTTCTGTCTGTCTGTCTGTCTGTCTGTCTGTCTGTCTGTCTCTCTCACTATTATTCGTGCTCTCTTTTCCTTTCTATCATTCGTCTCTCTCTCTCTCTCCTTTTCAACTAAGCAAAATTAAAACAATCAGTTTTCTATATCATTGTCACCTCCATCTTTCTCATACTTTTCTTTGCTCTATCACTTTCTTTCTTTCCTTATTGTTTTCCCTTCTTCTCTCTCTTTCTCTCTCTATTTGTTTTTTACTGAATGTTGAAAGGTTGGAACAGACGAGAGGGGAAATCAGGTTGCTGCTGAAGTGATTACTGTACATTAACAATATATCTTTTTAATTGTATCTTTAGGTACTTTGCAGCCTTTTGTTTTTTTTTTTCTCTCTCTTTTCTCTCCACTTCGTTCTCTCTCACAACCTTCTTCTCTGTGTCTCTCTTTTTTTAATCTCATTCTTCTCTGTCTCTTTTTATTCTTGCTCTCTTTTCTCCTCTGTATTTTTCTTGATTACATTTTTCTTGCTTTTTTTCTCTCTCTCTCACTTTCTTTCACGATTGCTTCCTATTGTCTCTGTTTCTATTTCTATATCTCTATGTTACCATGTCTTTATTTATTTCTTTTCCTTTTGCTTTCTTTTTATCCCCCCCTCCTCATTTTCTCACTCACCTTCTCTCTTTTTAATCTCCTCTTTTCTGCTCTTTCTTTGACTTTCTGAAATTATTTTCTTTTTCTCTGGCATTCTCTCTTTGCCTTTTGTCTTTTTCAAGAAAACAAAATTGAATGAATTGTTTCTTTATATTATTAGCCATTCCTCTGTCTTTCTCTTGCTCTCATTCTATCACTCTTTTCTCTCCATATCTCTCTTCCTTTAAGCACACTCTGTCTCTATTCCTCTCTTTTCCTTTTGTTTGCTTTCTCTATTTTCTCTCTATCTCTTTTTATCTCACTCACCTTCTTCTCTGTATCTGTCTTAACCTCTTTCTTCTATCTTTTCTCTTTTTTGCTCTTTTTCTCCATTCTCTCTTTCTTTTGCCGTTTTTTTTTTTTTTTTGTATCATATTTTATATCTTTTTCAATGAAGCAAACTGGAATATTAAAATGTTTACTTTTTCGATTTTTCTCTCTATGTTTGAACAAAAGAATTGAAATTATTTTGTATCTATATGCTTTATTGAACATTATCTATGTCTATTTTATAACAAAGGAAAATGGAGCAAATAAAAGATTTGCTCTTTGCAGCATTCTCTTTCTTTTTCACTTTTGCTTTCTCCCTCTTTCTTCCTAAAAAGCCTTTAACTCTGAAAACTTAATTACTGAAAAGTAATTAATTATTGTTTTATTATTATTATTATTGTTTTTGTTATTTACAACTTTATCAGTTTTACATAATTACCTCATCTAAACCCTATAGAAAATAATACTTGAGATGATATTAGACTTTGTTTTTAGACTTAGTTTCCTCTGGAGTAATGCAAGAACAATTTAAATGACTAACCTTGCAAAAGCTAAATGAGTTCAAATCAGAAAATACTGAGCTATGGCTTTAAGTTCTTGTGATCGCTCATCAGGGAGTGTGTTTTCTTGGGTCAGCTGCAGTTGGATTTTGCTGTTTCTGCAACTCTGCTTTCACAGGCTGTTAGCAATGGGAACACAATTACGGCCTCTTAATTCCTTCACTTAATGTAAGGCAGCGGCTAAATGAAAATGAAACATCATTCCCGCACCCCCACGGCGCAATTACCCCAAGATAGAAGAACCGCGAATGTAGGCCACGTTGACGAATGGTCTTCTCATGCCGGAAAGCATGTTATTGCATTTTGCAGGAGACTATGTAAAATATTGCATGTAGTTGATATTACCCAAATTAGAAACAGTGAATGCTCAATGATTTTTCCACTTTGAAGCCATCCCAGGGATATAATCATATTCTGTTGTCTGTGTCTGGAACATCTGGCACAGGATGGCTGTTGGTGATGATTTCTGCAGAATGTGCAATCCGGGATACACATGCTTGTCTAACTTTAGGGACTAATCAAGAATCCTAACATGACAGTGACAAGCAATGCAGCCTGGAAATGTACTCTAAAATCAAGCATATGTTGTCTTTAATATAAAAAACGAGGAATTGAAGAGGAAGTGGATCTGATATTTATGGAACCTCATTTCCTCCACTTATGAAACAATATTGCACAGAATTATCTCTCAGCTGGGACTGAGATATAACTCACTAAACTTGCTAAATAGGTTTTTTTTTTTGTTAACTGTATGATATTAAGTATTTTTCTCAGAGTGGAACGGCTTAATAAAAATGTTGAAACTGTGATATAAAACATTTTTCACATTCAAGTTGTTTAACAACATTTTTCACATTCAAGTTCACATTTAACATTTTTGTAGCATTTTTCACATTCAAGTTTATATGATTCAACTTCCTTAGCGAGTTCCTGCCTATTGTGAGGAAAAAAAGCTTTCATTTCTAACTGCAAGATTAAAAGTAAATTGCATAATATTTTCTCAATGTGAAAAAAAAAAACAAGTTCCCATATATCGTTAATCAAGTATTCCATAGTGTAGATTGTCAAGTCATTTAAATTTTATTGATATAGTTTATTTAATAATGCACATTGTCATTAAGCAGCTTTTACAAATGTGTGGATAAAGTTTTTAAATAAATATTTAAATTCTCTAATGAGCAAGCCAGAGGCAGTGTTGGCAGGGAAAACCTCCCTGAGATGACATAATGAAGAAACCGTAAGAGGAAACAGAGAAAAAAGGCAACCTGTCCTCGTCTTAGTTATAAATTATACACTACAATTATAAATCATTCATACAATACAATAAGAGTCATAACCTGTTTGTGTAACTATAAAATAGCCTGAGTGATTTATATGTCATATGCTTTGCACACCAACCATGAAATGTTTCATCTGGAATGAAAGTACAGTGAAAGTAATCAGAGCCAAATTCCATAACCCTTGTTCTATACTAAAAAGGCATTCCAAAATTCAGCTCAAACTAGCCAAAGGGCTAACCTGACCTAGCTATACTGCTATTTCCAGGGAGAGAAATAAGTTACATTTGTACTAAATACACTGTAACTTTGAAAGATACCGACTGGATTACGATCAGTGGGAGTGCTGAAGATTCATACGAGTCTCAGCTGAACTTTGGAACAAAAATTTTTACAGAGAATAAGGATTGTGGATTTTGGCCGCCGATTATACAGTACATCGTACTCATCTTGTGGGCAACAAACTTCATAGTCAGTGTGCAGAGCAGGAACATTTCTTAACAACCAAGATTTACTGTAATGCACTTTTATGCACCTCAATTTAGATTTAAGTCAGACAACAAAAAAAAACGTCCATTTAACTATTCAGTGCTCGAGCCGATCTAGCAAGTAGAGTCTTTAGGCCACCCAAAGAAGAAAACTCACATACTGTACATCTTCAGTGCTTCATATGTTAGACGATATTTTTTAGATATGCACATGCCTTCCAGATTATATATTTCTGGCAACACTCTTTTTGAAAGTTAGCAATGCTGGGTCTTTCAAAAACATCAATAAGTATGCATATAAATCTTTTATGAGAGCAATGTTTAGAGGATTCATGAAGAGGTTGTGGCAAAAACGGTTTTGCTGAATTTTATCAGTTGAATGAACACACTTGCAATAGAAAAAAAAAACTATACAATATCCTTTTTATTCTTTAGCTGTAAGATTTACAGGCTTGTCAAATACATGAAGCTGTAAAATATATACAAAGTGCTTCAGAACAATGTTACAAATGCAAAATACACTGCCAAAGTCAATTGGGTTAAGAATACCTTATCAAAACCTGGAAAAATAGTCCTAATATGTCAAGAAATATGGTGGAAAAAATTATGAATGGAGATCACTTAAACACTTGATGAGGTTGCATGGTAAAAACCAAGCTTTGTTTAATAGTAAAAATAAGAGCATTTCCATATGCACACAGTATGACTAGAACTCACAGGATTGGGACTAAACAGCTGCCTGGCCATAAGAATATGACTTGTTAGTGAGCCTAATCAGAAAAAAAATGATTGAATCTGCTACAGAGTATAAAGATTGGACTTTAGAGTAATGGGAAACGCTTGTGTGATCTGATGAGTTCACAGTGACCCTGTGCCAGAGTGATGTGCACGTTAGGGTGGAAAGGAAAGCACATGAAGCGATGCACCCTTCATGCATGGTGCCCACTGACTCTGGAGGCTCAACAATGTTAGGTGTCAATAAAATTAAGTCAGCTGATGACCTGAATGACCAGTTTATTACATCAGTGGATTATCTTTTTTCTCACATGATGGCAGATCAATAGAGGTTTTCGTTATGTCTGACTTAAATTCTCAAATTGTGACCAAAGCGGTTCTGGAAGTATGAGGAATCGTTTTCTCACACCTGAACTGACCTCCACATTGTGTGCTGTAAGCAAAACTAAGGTGAGTCAAAGAAATTTTGCAGTGTGTGATTTTTTTTTTTATTAAATTGTATTTAATTATATATTTATTGGCCAGGCCATTTTAGTTTGACCATTTTAATTTGAGGACATAAGAGTATAAACGTCAATAATACACCTAACATATGGTCTTTATTTAAGTATGTAAATTTGTACTACTATTGATTCAAAAATATTATCAAAAATACCCTTTTCAAAAAAATTCATTTGAGGACCATCACATATGCATGAAATAATACATACAGTACATATAAGTAAGATTTTATTTAATAGAAAATGTATTATAGATACAAGATAAAATCATCAGGTATGTATTGTTAGAATGATAAACTAATAAGATTCAATTTTTTTTTTTTTAAAGCCTTAATGCTTACACAGGATATTTCTAATCAAATTATAACAAGATTAGTTTATCTATCTTTACTACATTTTTTTTATCCTCATCAGGGTCTCCTGTGGATCCAGAGTCTATCCCCGGAACACTGAACGATAGTTTCAGAAGACGCTGAACTACATCTCCCATCAGCCACCACTGGTCACATGGCTCTGATTCCATCTGCACCTAGTTTGTCTTTGTTACTAATTCATTAATCTAAATTTACAGTATTTCCTGATTTTCAGTTTGTCTCGGTCTTGTGTCTGTTGTACGAACTTTGCTGTTATGTCTTTGGGTGTAAGCCCTTAGCTCTGGCTCAATGATTTTATAGGAATAGATCTTGTTAAGGCTTGTATTTTTGGCACGAAGTTCAATAAAAAAAAAACATTGACAACGAGTCAGTAATGCATCATAATAGTAATTATTAACATTATTTTCTTAACGTCATGAAAAAAACAGAGCTGAGAAACAAAATATAAAACATCAATCGACTTCCTCTGAGCTGAGGAAATATATATATATATATATATATATTATTCTTGCGTTCCAGACTTGAAATAATGATATAATTTATCTCCACACGTCAGAAGAAAACAAATAAAATAAGTGTGTTCCAATCTTTTTTAAATGGACTGTACAGTTAACTTAATATAATGAAATTGTTTGGAAAGCTGTTGGACCCAGCAGCTGTGCTTGTATTGATAAGAATATGTTCACACACACACACACACACACACACAAACACATGCACACAAACACATGCATGAACACTTTGGCTATGTTTTTTTTTTTTTTTTTTTACAGCTGGCTCTCCAATATAAAGCTATGAAATAGTACATCATAATTCACTGCAGGTTTTCATTATTTAAAAAAAAGGACCAAATTGAATGTTGTTCAGAGTGTTCCTTGATCCATAAACGCAAGCCATGGAATGTTACAAACTCGTGAAAAATGATGCACTGGCAATAGTCCTGTGAGAAATGATAACGCTTAAGGTTAAGACATAAATTACAATCCACTGCAGAACATGAAATGCAAACACAATTAACTGATATTAAATGGTAACAGACCTACTAATGAATAATAGGTTTTAACTAAGAAGTTGTTTTTACTTGTCATTAAATTACTTTTCTTTTTGATATATGATTGTTTTGCAAATGTTAAGGATGATTATGTTCTCTGTTAAAAATTATTTTGTGCATTCTTGATGACCAGATCAGAGCTTTGTTAAAAATTCACTGTCACCTCTTGAGTTTTTAAGCAAGCCTCATAAATCCTACACTGTTACTTCATAAAATTTTGATGTAAAAATGATAAATATTTGATGAAAACCCAGTGTAACCACTTTGAGCTAACATGCTCAGACTAGATCACTTATAATTTTAAAGACGGTCATTTGTATAAATAGTGCAAATTATTGTCTAGTGCCTATTTTGTATTCATATCGATTCAAAACATTCGGTTTTTAGGGACTGTGTGTTTAATGCTGCAATGCATTAAGTAAAAGTTTATTACACAGTGATGAATTATCGTTTTAAACGCCACTGACATTGGCTTGATCTTGGAGGTAATATAACCGTTAGCCCTGAGGACCCAGTTTGGATTGTGTAAATGATTCTCCTATTTCTGAGCAGAGAGGCTAACACATTCTGATTAGAAGAGGTGGAGACAGCGTGTGCAGGCTAACCGAAAGGGGAAGGTTCTCTCTGCCTGGCTAAACAGCAGATTTATGAAATGTCCATTTGGAGAGCCCTGTGCAGGTGGGCAGAGGCCGCTACAGTAGCACTACTCCATTACACAGCCATTAGAGGCTGTCTCACACCTAATGAAAAGCTCAGTATGCTGCTCTCATACAGCGCTCTCTATAAAGCTGAGGATAGCTTTACACATATGTTTACTTTTCAAATGTACCAAGAAACATCATGAAATAAAAACTTCTCTAATTATGCGTTATCATCTGTTAAGATCAACATCAAGCTCTCAAATGGTGCAAGTGCAGGAGAGGAGAAATTCCTAGTGTTGAATGAACACTCGGAGTACTGGAGTAACATCCTACATTGTTTCTACAGGTGAATTGGACTCCTAAGGACTCTGGGAATCCGACAAACAAACCTGGCCGTGCTGCCTGGGTGGGAGGAATGGCACACTTTCTCACCACTGGCAATCACAGAGATACAGTACTAGGCGACCATGGGCATCTGTGAGCTCAGTAATACAGAACAGGCCAGATATCTCTTTCCACTGAGTGGGTTTTGCTGCCCTGTGATGCTGCATCTGGAGCGAATTTGGGAGAGAAATGGGATAAAATTAAGATATAAGACAAAATCTAGACAGATGAACCCTATGTAAAATTACCCTATGAATCAATATAAACCACCACATTCTTAAACATCAGCTGTGGTGAGTATGACTTTGACATATTTCATTGACTGAACGTTTCCTGTGAGTCATAAAACCTGAAGTGGAGTGACAGATTTTAGCCATACTCTTTAGACCATTATGACACATGACTGTACATCTCAGTCACAGTCACAGTCACATGATAGTTATGATGTAATATGACAATAACCAGTTACCAGGAGACACCATAAAGGGTCATGTAAAAAAATAAAAAGTCTTCTGAATACATATCTGCTATGTGATTGCTATTCGCAAACACACTTTTAAGCAACATTAGAAGCTAGATTAAGTTCAAATTTCAGACACATAAGTAAAAGAAATGCTCATTAAACTCTAACTATAATAAAGAAGTTTTTTTTTTTTTTTTTTTCTAAAAAATGTCCCAGAAACTATACACAACCAACATAATAAGAGTCTCGAATATATTACAATCAACACTAGGTAACCGTAAATCTGTTTAATGTTTATTTCCCATGTTTGATACATCCAGTCTCTGTTCACAAACCAGCATCTTGCACTTCTATACCAATTGCATCTTTGTATCCCTGGTTTTAAATAAGGATTAAAAAGGCATTTTAACTGGACAGAGCAACAAGCTGTTGCATCTCTAACCTGGACATCAGTGCGTGCGTGCGTGCGTGCATGCGTGCGTGTGTGTGTGTGTGTGTGTGTGTGCGTGTGTGTGTAATATATGCAACATTTAATAGTCTTACTAATCCTGAAATGTTGCTATTTAGTACTCACACCAGCAGATGGCAGCAGTGGCAAAAAGGCAGTAGTAGTGTGTAAAGGGGGATTGTGAGCATACATGTATATATACATCACTAGAATTCAGCTAAAAATGAAATTGTGCTACTCTTAATAAAGCATTGATACTTTTATAAACAGAAAAAATATTTGATCCGTACTACTGCTTTTTTGTTGGTTTCCTAATATTGTCTTTCACTCACTCACTCATCTTCTATACCGCTTTATCCTATATTCAGTGTCGCAGGAACCTGAAGCCTATCCCAGGAGGCTTAGAGCATGAGGCGGGGTACACCCTGGACAGGGTGCCAATCCATTGCATGGCACACACACATACACTCACACACTCATTCACACACTACGGGCAATTTGGGAACGCCAATTAGCCTGCAGGTCTTTGGACTGTGGGACGAAACCTGCTAAAAGAAGAATCATGCTCCATATTCAAGAGTCTATCTATCAATGCATACGATCAGAAAAGTTCCAAACATTAAAAAAATATATATATATATATATGATTGAAGAAACAATAAATATGAAGAAAAGCATGTAGACACATACAGTACAGTGTGTCAGAACTTTCACAAAAATAGAAAGGGCTTTTAATTTGAGAAAATTGTGTGCTTTTTGGATACCTGGATGTCCTGAGGTGAGTACTGAGGAAGTAAGTTTTGTTTAGTTGGCATTCAGGTAGTCTGCCCTCTTCAATGATTTCCCAACAAGTGGTTACAAGCAAACAGGAGGCGAGAATTTTAATGTTCCGTAAATGGTGTAAAGGGATTTTTGTGGACCCAGGGGAGAGGAATAGATTTGTGGTTCTTTTATTGTGGTCCTCGAGCAACAGGTTCCTTTGGTACTATTGTTACCTCACAACCCAGTTTGATCCTAAGCTTGGGTTACTATTTCAGCTCAGGTTACTGTATCTTTGGGTGGATTAGTTCCCTTCTCGACTGTCTGATCGGACGTTGCAGGGTCAAACCTCAGCACCACCAAGTCGCCATTGTCGGGTTTTGAGCAACAACCTTAACCCTCAACTGCTAAGATGTATAATGAGACACAAATGTAAGTCACTCTGGAGAATAATGTCTAAAATAAATGTTTTAGGAGTTCTTTGTGTGTCTACTTGGGTTTCCAACAGGTTCTACAGGTTTCCTCCCACCTCCAAAAAAAAGCCTGTAGCCCATCTGACCATGCAAAGTTAGCGCTAAGTGTGACTGAATGTACTACAGTACATGATGCCCTATGATGGACTGTCATCCTATTAAGGGTGTATTGCTGTACGTAATTTTAATGGACAAATTCCCTGCTACAACTGGCCCACCCTTTGGCCAAACCACTGACCAGACCATATAAACGACTATGCTCGAATAGGTTTGTTTTTGTTTTTTTCCGCCTTTCAGATTCAGATTTTTTCAAATGTTTGGTAAGCATATACACACGTGGACAAAATTGTTGGTACCCTTTGGTCAGTGTAAGAAAAACTCACAATGGTCACAGAAATAAATTTAATCTGACAAAAGTAATAATAAATAAGAATTCTATGAATGTTGACCAATGAAAGTCAGACATTGCTTTTCAACCATGCTTCAATGGAATTATTAAAAAAAAAAAATAAACTCATGGAACAGGCCTGGACAAAAATGATGGTACCCCTAGAAAATACTGAAAATAATGTGACCAAAGGGACATGTTAATTCAAGGTGTGTACACTAATTAGCATCACAGGTGTCTACAATCTTGTAATCAGTCAGTGGGCCTATATATAGGGCTCCAGGTCGTCACTGTGTTGTTTGGTGACATGGTATGTACCACACTCAACATGGACCAGAGGAAGCGAAGGAAAGAGTTGTCTCAGGAGATTCGAAAGAAACTTATAGACAAGCATGTTAAAGGTAAGGGCTAGAAGACCATTTCCAAGCAGCTATTATTCAGAAATTTAAGATCCATGGGACTGTAGCCAACCTCCCTGGACGTGGCCGCACGAGGAAAATTCATGACAAATCAAAGAGACGGATAATCCCAATGGTAACAAAAGAGCCCAGAAAGACTTCTAAAGAGATCCAAGGTGAACTTCATGCTCAAGGAACATCAGTGTCAGATCGCACCATCCGTCGTTGTTTCAGCCAAAGTGGACTACATGGGAGACGACCAAGGAGGACACCATTATTGAAAACAAATCAGAAAAAAGACAGACTGGAATATGCCAAACTACATGTTGACAAGCCACAAAGCTTCTGGGAGAATGTCCTATGGACAGATGAGACAAAAATGGAACTTTTTGCCAAGGCACATCAGCTCTATGTTCACAGACGGAAAAATGAAGCATATCAAGAACAGAACACTGTCCCTACTGTGAAACATGGAGGAGGCTCTGTTATGTTCTGGGGCTGCTTTGCTGCATCTGGTACAGGGTGTCTTGAATCTGTGCAGGGTACAATGAAATCTCAAGACTATCAAGGGATTCTAGAGACAAATGTGCTGGCCAGTGTCAGAAAGCTGGGTCTCAGTCGCAGGTCATGGGTCTTGCAACAGGACAATGACCCAAAACACACAGCTAAAAATACCCAAGAATGGCTAAGAGGAAAACATTGGACTATTCTAAAGTGGCCTTCTATGAGCCCTGACCTCAATCCTATTGAGCATATTTGGAAGGAGCTGAAACATGCTGTCTGGAAAAGGCACCCTTCAAACCGGAAACAACTGGAGCAGCTTGCTCATGAGGAGTGGGCCAAAATACCTGCAGAGAGGTGCAGAAGTCTCATTGACAGTTACAGGAATCGTTTGATTGCAGTGATTCCCTCAAAAGGTTGTGCAACAAAGTATTAAGTTAGGGGTACCATCATTTTTGTCCATTTTTTTTAAAATAATTCCATTGAAGCATGGTTGAAAAGCAATGTCTGACTTTCATTGGTTAACATTCATAGAGTTCTTATTTATTATTACTTTTGTCAGATTAAAGTTATTTCTGTGACCATTGTGAGTTTTTCTTTCATTGACCGAAGGGTACCAACAATTTTGTCCAAGTGTGTATGCCTTTGATCTAGCTCTAAAGGCACCACGATTAAGGGGTACATACCTGGTCAAAAAAGCCACCATACTTATTGGTTTGCATCAAGCAAGGATATCAGCTAAAGGGATTTAAATTTTATTAGAATTTGGTTATGAACTATCCAAGAAGTGAACCATCAAAAAATCAGGACTGGATATCACTTAAACCTGGATATCACTTAAACCTGGTGAAATTGCATCAGGAGAACTCAGAGCTATACGGTGTTTAGTAGTGAAACTAAGAGCATTTCCACTCACACAATGTGATGAGAACTCTCAGGATTGGGCCTAAGCACCTGTGTGGCCACAAGAAACCCTCTTGATAGTGAGACTAATGAACAAAACAAAAAAAGGTTTCAATTTGCTAGGGATCATAAAGATTGGACTGTGGAGCAAAAGAAAAAGATCATGTAGTTTGATGAATTCAGATTGACCCTATTCATCAGACGGCAATGGCAATGCAGCCATCGTGTATAGTGCCCACTATACAATCCTCTAGGGGCAGTTTTATGATCTGCAGTTATGAAATTGTGAAAGAGTGGTTCTGGGAGCCTGAGGAATCATTTTCACACATGTATTAGCCACAATATTACACGCCATAAGCAAAGCTAAATGTCATTGAATTAAATAATAGTGTATTTGTAATTTAGTTACTTATTTGAGCTTTAATTAATTGCCAGGGATTGCAGGGTCTGAATCTCTAACCCCGTTTTTTTGAGAAGTCCAAAACCGGTTGGGATGGATGATGAGATGGAGGGATGAGTGCTTTAAGCCATCTTGGAAATACAGTTTTCTCCATCGCTTGATACTTTTTTTTTTTTTTTGGCCTATCTATACGTGTGGCAATGCATAGAAAGGAAGAGCTTACAATGAGTCCTGAAACCTCTCTGTTTTTTCCACAAGATTGAGGGGTTACGGCTGTCCAGCGAGGGAACATTGACAACATTAGGCTTATTTAAAGACTTGGTGACGGGGAGTTAAACTTGAAATGAAGCAGTTATGGATTTGGGCATATTGTCCTTGAAAAAGGGTTTCAATTGCCAAAGGGTTCACCATCTAGAGCACAGATGCTAAGGGTTCATTGCACAGGGATGAGAGGGGATTTGAGTTGTTAGGCGATCTTTTCAACCGCAAAGTTTTCAGAATTTCCCCAGAATCTGAGGCCTGGAAAATAATAGGGTCTTGAGCACTCCAAACTAGTAGAGTACACTATTAGATCTCTTGTGGCAGAGAGGTAGATTGTCCTGAACTGATGTTACATAGTGATAGTTTTTGCCCTGTTGTATATAGAGTCCCTTCGAATATTCATCCTTCTGTAGGCTGTTGTACGTGGTGGCATAGTGGTTAGCACTGTTGCCTTGCACCTCCAGGGTCAAGGGTTTGATTTCTGCCTCAGGAATGACCTGTGTGTACATGTTGTTCTCCCCATGCTTAGTGTCTTTCCTGTGGGTACTCCAGTTTCCTGCCTGTAGCATGTGAGTGTGTGTACGAGTGTGTGCAGCCAATCCAGCGTATACCCTAACCCTGTCTAGTGCCCCAAGTGCCCTGACATAGGCCCCAGGACTTCTGCCACCCTGTACAGGATTTTCTTTCTCTGATAAAGACACACATTTGTGAGCACACCATATTAGTAGTACATTTTTGCTCATACATGTATCTAGATAATAGTGTGAACAATTATATTATAACATCATAGTATCAGTGTTTTGCTAGACTCTTAGGTATGTTTAACAGACCTACGTAGGCTGTACATAATGCTGAATATCCAGTATCTGTATGTATGTGTTCCCCAGTTCCTCACAATCCCCAGTGTAACATTCATTCTTCCAATACTTTGAATGATTGCATTTGTGTGTGAATGTGTCCTCTTCGATTGTGTTAATTTAACACTGCACACATTCATTCAGCAGGGATTTTTCACTACATATCCTAAATGTCCTTGAATGGATTAATGACTTAAGGACTAATTAAGGTTTGTGTTATTGTGTAAATGAATTTGTAGAATGAAATGAGAAGTGTGTTGTCCCCGCACACCCTAAATTAACTTGTTCAGGGTTGATTTAACACAGTGTTTATTTATATCCAAATGAAAATATATGAACACTGTAAGAGTTAATTAAGCACTGGGGAATAATTCACATACACACTTGCATGCACAAATACACACACACACACACACACACACACACACACACACATTGTGCTATTTTATGTCTGGCTTCAAAGCTAAAACATTTATTTAGCTTTATGCCATGAGCTAGGGCAGACCAGTCATCAGGAAGAGTGGGGAATTGGAAATGAGGGCAATTTAAAGCAAATTCAAAGTCCAAAATGTTCTTCCTAGTCTGTCCTTGCTGTGTGCTTTGAGTTCTGTGCTTCACTGACTACCTGATAGATCAACAGGTCCCACTGAATGTAGTGTTAAATATGATTTTTATTATGTATTCCTACTGTACATTCGGCAACACCAAAAAAAACAATCTAACATGAATATTCAATTTATGATGAAAGTCAAGGTTAAAGTCAAGGTTGTCTAAGCTGCCAACCACATTTACAATTTAAACCACTTATTATTAATATGCTATACTAATATTTGTTAATGAGTTTAGATAAGATTATGTTGTATTTATAATTGAGTACTATTGAGTAAAGCAACGTGGTGGCTCAATGGTGTCTGTAGGTGAAGGCATACAGTATGTCATTGCAGCCAACCATTATTTGAATAAACCTATATGTAAGTTTGGCGAGTATGTTAGGGTAGACATAAACTGTCTGAGTGTCAGAGGTGATTAAATCATGTTTTTGTCCACTATAGAGGCACCCTAAAGGGCACGTTTTCTTGTATGTAAAATGACCAAGAGATCAGTTCACTTAATTTCTTGCATGTAGGAAGGACTTACATATGTATATACATTTTCCATTGGAAGGCCTCTCTTAAAGTATGGGTACACTTAAGGTCACATTTTATCCTTTATATATATATATATATATATATATATATATACAGTACAGACCAAAAGTTTGGACACACCTTCTCATTCGAGTGGCCATCATTACTTTATGAAATGAAGGTCAGTCAGTCCGAAAAATTGGGAAAACTTTGAAAGTGTCCCCAAGTGCAGTCACACAGAGTTCTAGCAGCAGACACATCTCTAGAACAACTGTTAAGAGGAGACTGTGTGAATCAGGGCCCGTATTCACAAAGCTTTTTAGAATTCTCTCAAAGAGCTCCTATCTTAGCTTAAAAAGTCCTAGCTGGGAGTCCTAGACTAAAAGTGATTTAGAAAACTTTTTTAGAAACCAATGTGTCTACTTTTGTAGCAACCAGTTTCGACACAGTAGTTACTATATTTAAGTTCTCACATTTATTTACCGTACTGATTTTATTACTTGTAATCCATTTTAGATTGATGGGAGCAAAATGACTCAGCTTTTACAAGGACAGTTTATTTAAGTTACACTTTTGGATGGTATGTAGCCAACAATCCAAGAGAGATGGAAAGAAGTAAAACAACAAGAAAACCAAATTGGACAGAAAAGCTTTATGGTCAGTGTTTGGAGAATATTTCTTCCTTCCGCCATTTTGTCCTCTGCTAGAGAAACTCTTAAGCCTCTTAAAAGTCCTCCTCTCTACTCTTAACAAATTTTACCTTAGGAGCTTAGCTTAGGGCTAAGATGTTTTTTGAATCATTTGTATCTTTACTAAGATTTAATCCTAAATTGAAAGGGAAATTCTAAGAAAATGCCATAATTCTAAGATTATTTTTAGAATTTCGTCACTAGGAGAAACTTTTAGGCTTAAGAAGCTTTGTGAATATGTGTGTGTGTGTGTGTGTGTGTGTGTGTGTGTGTGTGTGTGTGTGTGTGTGTGTGTGTATGTATCTGTCCAGGTGTGTGTACACTACCAAAACAATGTGAGAGACCAAAAAAGTTCTATAAGAAAATTAAGTTTGTCCTGCTATAGATGGATCTACAAGGTATTGAATCATGGGGGTACATATTATTGCCACATTTTGGTTAAAATTTTGTTTAATAAATAATGGCACTGTGAAAAAAGATACAGTATATATTATTGTTTATCTGAGGTTGTATTTGCCTAATACGGAGACCCGCTACAATCAGATGGTGCACATTTGCACCTGACTATACTGTAAGTTGCTGTGTATACAGTAAGGCCCCATTCAAATCAAACCAGAACTGAAATTTCTTGTGAATTAAGGAGCAAAACTAAGAATTCAATCACAGTATGGTGATGAGACTCTTAGCTACAGGAAAGCATTTTAAATGCTGCAAGCGTATTAAAGAAAGTTGTGAGTGATGATCCTGGCCATGGTGGCTTGGAGGCCATGCAGACATGTGAACATTCAGTGAGTGGCGCACCTGATCCTTAAAAAATGAAGGATAACTTGTCAGCAACTTGTGGAAGAGACGTACACACGTGGACAAAATTGTTGGTACCCTTCGATCAATGAAAGAAAAACTCACAATGGTCAAAGAAATAACTTTAATCTGACAAAAGTAATAATAAATAAGAATTCTATGAATGTTAACCAGTGAATGTCAGACATTGCTTTTCAACCATGCTTCAACTGATTTTTTTTTTTTTTTTTAATGAACTCTTGGAACAGGCCTGGACAAAAATGATGGTACCCCTAACTTAATAGTTTGTTACACAACCTTTTGAGGCAATTACTGCAATCAAACGATTCCTGTAACTGTCAATGAGACTTCTGCACCTCTCTGCAGGTATTTTGGCCCACTCCTCATGAGCAAGCTGCTCCAGTTGTTTCCGGTTTGAAGGGTGCCTTTTCCAGACAGCATGTTTCAGCTCCTTCCAAATATGCTCAATAGGATTGAGGTCAGGGCTCATAGAAGGCCACTTTAGAATAGTCCAATGTTTTCCTCTTAGCCATTCTTGGGTATTTTTAGCTGTGTGTTTTGGGTCATTGTCCTGTTGCAAGACCCATGACCTGCGACTGAGACCCAGCTTTCTGACACTGGCCAGCACATTTCTCTCTAGAATCCCTTGATAGTCTTGAGATTTCATTGTACCCTGCACAGATTCAAGACACCCTGTGCCAGATGCAGCAAAGCAGCCCCAGAACATAACAGAGCCTCCTCCATGTTTCACAGTAGGGACAGTGTTCTTTTCTTCATATGCTTAATTTTTCCGTCTGTGAACATAGAGCTGATGTGCCTTGGCAAAAAGTTCCATTTTTGTCTCATCTGTCCATAGGACATTCTCCCAGAAGCTTTGTGGCTTGTCAACATGTAGTTTGGCATATTCCAGTCTGTCTTTTTTCTGATTTGTTTTCAATAATGGTGTCCTCCTTGGTCGTCTCCCATGTAGTCCACTTTGGCTGAAACAACGACGGATGGTGCGATCTGACACTGATGTTCCTTGAGCATGAAGTTCACCTTGGATCTCTTTAGAAGTCTTTCTGGACTCTTTTGTTACCATTGGGATTATCCGTCTCTTTGATTTGTCATGAATTTTCCTCGTGCGGCCACGTCCAGGGAGGTTGGCTACAGTCCCATGGATCTTAAATTTCTGAATAATAGCTGCTTGGAAATGGTCTTCTAGCCTTTACCTTTAACATGCTTGTCTATAAGTTTCTTTCGAATCTCCTGAGACAACTCTTTCCTTCGCTTCCTCTGGTCCATGTTGAGTGTGGTACATACCATGTCACCAAACAACACAGTGACGACCTGGAGCCCTGTATATAGGCCCACTGACTGATTACAAGATTATAGACACCTGTGATGCTAATTAGTGGACACACCTTGAATTAACATGTCCCTTTGGTCACATTATTTTCAGTATTTTCTAGGGGTACCATCATTTTTGTCCAGGCCTGTTCCGTTATTATTTTTTTTTAGGTTTTTTTTTTTATAATTCTGTTGAAGCATGATTGAAAAGCAATGTCTGACTTTCATTGGTTAACATTCATAGAATTGTTTTTATTATTACATTTGTCAGATTAAAGTTATTTATGTGACCATTGTGAGTTTTTCTTTCATTGACCGAAGGGTACCAACAATTTTGTCCACGTGTGTATCTGTCTGTAGGAACTGTACACACAATCATTCACTAGCACCACTTGTACATTACAGGAAATTGGCTGGGAGTTATACTCACATTCTTCATACAGTCCTGACCAAGCCATTTCCCCAGGATTGAGCCATTGAAGGAGTTCCTGGGAGGACAGCATTTTAGATGTGAATCAAGGAGTCCGATCATGGCTTTGGCGTAGTGGTAAAACTTTCTCCCTTGATGGTATCCAAGCACTAGTGAAACAATGAGATAAGTGCATTAGTGTAGCAGGGGATTATATAGAGAAATAAATTAGTTTTTCTTTCATTACTGTCTTCTGCAAAGGTCTGACAAGTTATATTGGAGTCTTCAGGTTTATTTCATGTCCCCAAAACAGGCATGTAACTCATTTGTCTATTTCAGAATTAAATTAGTTAAATTGTATAATTTCTTCCTATTGCCATCTCAGGGAGTTTTTCCTTGCCACTGTCGCCCTCTGCTTGCTCATCAGGGACTATCTGACCATTTTGATTAATACACGTTTACATTCCATACAAACTTAAATAATTCTTTTGATTGCGTAAAGCTGCTTTGCGACAATGACGATTGTTAAAAGCGCTATACAAATAAAATTGAATTGAATTGAATAAGCCTGTCCAAGATGTGCATCCAATCCAAGATGTGCTGTGGCCTTGAATCCAGCATGCACATAGGCTTCAGACATACTGCAACCCTAACAAGGTTGAGTTAGTTACAGATGATGAATAAATAGAAATTGACATAATTTTCACAGTAAAAATCACTTAATGTGTGTGTGTGTGTGTGTGTGTGTGTGTGTGTGTGTGTGTGTGTGTGTGTGTGTGTGTGTGTGTTTTATAGGCCCTCAGGAATAACAGCATTGGCTGAAAACACAAGCACCTTTCACATCTTGTTGCCTTGAGTTACATCAGACCTGCTTTTTAGAGCATTCATTCTCTCCCAATATGACCAAGCTTAAAATACAAAAATACCAGTTAGTCACTAGACAGCTATCACGAGTTGTCTAGCTCAACAACTTGCTAACAATGCAGTCTTCACAAAGAGAAAAAAAAGCTGCATTCGAAAAAGCTGCCTTGGTGATGTTTGACATACAGTATCTGAGATGGTGTGCTGTGTATGGTATGTTTAATTTTCCCATCAGCACTGACCTGACACAGCACTGACTTACTATTAAAGGACATCAGGTCAATTCAAGTTTGTTAGTCCCAAGTGACACACTGGGTAGCTTCACTGCTTCACAGTTCCGGGATCCGTTTGATTCTAAACTCTGGTGACTGTTGCCTATTCCCTAAACCTTTGCTTATGTTGTATTTATTGGGTTCTCTACCACCTGCTATACTGTAAACATACTTGTGTAAAGGGCCTGGTGTTCTAAGGTGTGAATGAGTGACCTAAAATTAAAGGGAATCCCATATGGGATATATTGCCACCTTATGCATAGTGTTATCTGGGTCTAGGATAGGCCCTGGACCTAACATGACTCTCACCAATATTACTTGCTTACTAAGGTTAAATGAACATTTTTTTTTCTCCTTCAAATCAAATTCTAAGCACTGTGACTGTGACTTGACTCTCTATCTCTTGTCAAATTAACATTTGCCCGTGAATGCACTCGATTCTATCAAATATCTATAAATATTTAATTTCATTCTTAAGGTGTACTTGAAGATGCTGATTTATGGTTTGAAGAAGGAGGAGGAGAAGAAGAAGAAGAAGAAGAAGAAGAAGAAGAAGAAGAAACATTTATCTGTCGCATATACAGTACATTACAGCACAGTGAAATTTGATTACCTCATATCACAGCTTGTTAGGAAGCTTGAGTCAAAGCAAAGGGTCAGATATGATGCAGCACCCCTGGACCGAAGAGCGTTAAGGGCCAACTACTGCTTATCTGCTCAAACTAAAGTAGATGAACTTGTGGTTGCGCATTGAGAGGTTTGTTGGCTTGCGCCATTCGTGGAATCCCAGCTCGTGCAGTCCAGTAGGAGGGGGGGGGGGGTCACTATTTATATCTCAAACACACCAAGATCTCTCTCTCTCTCTCTCTTCCTCTCTTCCTCTCTTTCTCTCTTCCTCTCTTCCTCTCTTTCTCTCTCTCTCTCTTCCTCTCTTTCTCTCTGTTTCTTAAAATAGCCAAGAGAGTCGTGATGAGCTCGCCCTTGAAAGCTTTGCCTTGAGAGATGAGGGGGAAAAAAAGAATTGGAGGGATTATGGAATATGGTCTGATCTGGACAGTGCTGGACACACACACACACATATGCAAACACACACTTACCACTCTCTCTCTCTCTCTCTCGCTCTCTCTCTCACACACACACACACACACACACACACACACACTTTCTCACTCTCTCTCGCTCTCACACACACACACACACACACACTGTCTCACTCTCATACACACACGCGGAATTATAAGGATTATGGAATATGGTCTGATCTGGACACATACACACACACGCGCATACGCACACACGCGCATACGCACGCCCGCCCCGCCTCCTCGCTCCCTCCGCGCGTGCTGAATTAACGCGCTGCTATTTTTAGAAGTGCCCGCGTTTCCAGGGGAAACCTAATGACGCAATGACGTCAATGCGGGTCAACAGCTGACTGGAGGAATGGAGCGCTCCCTGTTCCATTATTACTGTGGGGTTTTTTTTTGCCCTTCAAGTATTTCCATAAAACAAAGCCAAGGCGACTAAATGAAAGAGGACGCGGAGAGACATTGAGAGACACTGAGGGGGAAAAATGCGACAAAACGAGACGGGTATGTTGTTTGAAGCCGCGCGCGCCGTCACGGCGACGCCCCGCGCGCACGGAGCCGCGTCAGTGTGAAGGCTGGAGCAGCTGAAGCGCGTCCAAGAGGGAATGTGTGTGTGTGTGTGTGTGTGTGTGCTTTCCTCTCGTTTTTTCTCTCTCCCGGAAAGCTGCGTGCACCTCACCAACAGGGAGTAATGGGGTGTGAACTGGAGACTCTCTATCCCTCTTCCCCTATCTCTCCCTCTCTCTTTCCCCTCTGTCCTGTTTTTGCCCCTCTTTCGACCTGTGCTCATTTACGTGACGCCCGGTGATGAGATGCGGAGATGCGACTCGTGTGCCAGCGCGAATTATTCACGTTTGAGGTCTCGGAAGAACGGCTGGTGCTTTTCTACCGAGAAACACTCTTCACAATGTCAAAGGTAAAAAAAAAGAAAGAAAGAAAAAAAAGGAAACACACACACACACACGCACGCACACACACACGCGCGCGCGCGTACGCACACACACACACACACACACACACACACTTGAAACCTGATTATTTTTATGCAAAACATGATAAAGTTTGGATGTAGTTATTTAAAATACATATAAATTTATAGATATTTATATGTCTGGTTTCATCAGCATGAGGGTTAATCATGCATTTTGCTTTATGATATTGTTAAGCAGTAAATCAGCAGTGTAATGGAGTATGTGTAATAAAATGCCATTGGAGTGTTTGAAAGTGAACTGTGCACGTGATGGGCATTATGAGTGACCAGCTCAGTGGCTGAAAGGTGAAATGCCCCATGTCTTGGCTTAACTCACTAACGTGAGCCATTTAAAGATTAAAGTATTAATATCAAATGCATCGATCTGACTTGAATATGATGGTGAGTCTGTGAGTGTGTGTGTGTGTGTGTGTGTGTGTGTGTGTGTGTGTGTGTGTGTGTGGTGTTTTTTTCTTCTTCTTCTTCTTCTTTTTCCTCAGCAGTGCGTCCTGAAGATATCTGTTGCTGGGCAATACTGTGCTCACTTTCATTAAAGCATGATTCCTTTCTCTCTTTTTTTAAATGCATATAAGATGCACAAATTCGCAAATGTCTGCGCGCATAATTTCTATTTCAGGGCATATTCCATGCACACAGGACCCACAATGTCAATGTTTAACGTGATTATGTGAAATTAAAAAATTGTGCACAAATTCAGTGTATACATAATTCATAAATCGGCCATAGCGAATATGTGATGTGTTACATTAAATTGTCAAAGACACACGTTTCATTATGATTTTTTTTTTCCTACACGTTTTGAGGTGTAGGGCGTTACCGAGGCGCGCGTGAGGGTTCAGAACCACGGACAGTTCCCCGCGCCATGCTCTACACACTCTCTCTCTCTCTCTCTCTCTCTCTCTCTCTCACACACACACACACACACACACACACACACACACACACACACATGCACGATCATATATGCACAGATTGATCATTAGCACCATTATCTGTGCCACTTTTTTAAACAGTTTTTTTTTTACAGATTTGCAGTCAGTAAAAGTCAGAATAATGACTGGATAAATTCTTAAACCTTAACCAGGCCTAATCACATCTGTTTCTGGAAACCCTTCCTGAATGAGTGTTAACCATGCGTTAATTACATCACTACAGGCCTACATGCTCCTTCAGTGCAGGATCATCATCGACGCTCTTCATGCGATGCATCTGTTCGATGGAAACCAGTATCTAATACTGAGCCTTTCCTTTAATGTTCCTCACGTCACTTAATAATGCCTGCACCAATTGGACATGAACATTTTTTTCCAAGCAACCAAGCCTAAATTTTTCTGCTTTATGGTTATTATTTTATTTTTATTGTAATTAGAAATAATTCCATTTACACCCATGGATGCACGATGTGACAAAGAATAAGAAATCAGCTGAACTTGAGGCACCATGAACAGTAATTGAAGAAATTCTTGAGTGATTCACCATGAACAGTGATTATTTCATCAAAAGTACACTACATACTGATTACATCTATATGATCTTATTATTTATAAAGCCTAAGAATTATTACAGAAATCTCCATGGCATGCAGAATGCAGAAGGTTCCTTCATTGGAATTATATGCACACTGTTAGAAAAAAAGAAGAGACTTACTCAAGAATTAGTTCTAATTCCAACCTTTTGTATAAAAGAAATTCTTTGTTGTAGTCCTCGACCTAAAACCTTTAAACAATCTTTAAAGCATTCTATACACTGCCTGTCAAAAGTTTAGACACAGCTTCTAATTCCATGTTTTTTCCTGATAAAAAATTGTTTTACACTATAAAAGAAAGGCATGAAGGCATCCAAAATATGCAATAATCTCCTCTGAACAGTTGATATTGAGATGTGTCTGCTACTTATGCTCTGTAATCTGAGGTGCCATTAATTGATGGTTTTTGAGGCTCTAGATGAACTTGCTTTCCTGGGTCTTGATGGCTTGTGCAAATGCACTTGATAATACGGTTCTTCCAAAAACTGTTCCAGCACAGCTGACCTTCATGTCTTAAAATAACAACTGACTGCTGTAATGATTATTGGTATTAATTACCTAATGCCATATGTGTTATTTTAAACAGTATTGTTCTAAAATTTAGAAAATAATTCTAAACCTGTGTCCCAACTTTTGACTTGGTGTATAATTTTGACGTTTGACGTTGGAAATATGCAGGGTAGGTGAAAAGTAACTAGGCATTACAAATTGATACATATTTTCTAATATCTGGACTTCTTGTAGGCCATTCATGAGGTCCGTGTCATCCCAGCCGACATCCTAGAAAATGCTGGTCTAATTATGCATGAACAGTAAAAGCAAAATGGGGTGGTACACCATGAATGGTGCTTCAGTGATTAGAGACTACATAAGTTCTATAGCTGTTAAATATTGTCTAGTTAACTTTTCACACCCTGTACATGTTTAAAAAAACGAAACAAAAGTTAAAAGTAAATGTGTTATGCCTGTTATTACGTATATTACAAGACATCTAAAAAAAAAAGCAAAAAAGGAATTAAGATTATTATTTAATATGTGTTTTAGAAACGCAACCACTGGTAAAACAGGTATTGCATGGTCTGCATTTGCATATTAAAACATGATAGGCTGTTACAATTAATGACCCAAGAACGTACAGTATAGGAGACACAAGTGCAACTAAAGATCTTTCACTGAGATGTCTTAGTTCCCCTGTTTCTGAATTAACATTAACCAAAAAAAGTAATTCAGTGGTAATTTTGATACATACAATTAATTAAGGAGTTAATAATGAGAAAAATGAGTGTGTATGTGTATGGTGTATGGTGATGTTAGATGAATGCAACAAGGTCAAAAGTAGGACGAATCTCTCTAAATATTAGTGGATAAAGGGTCCATTCATTAAAAATGCAATGTTTTTGATAAAGTAATCAGTCACTTATTCGTTCTCAGTAATGTTATATCCCATCACTGAGGATTTCCATTGTAGTTAGGTTCATAAATGTGCATGAGTGCACTTTAAAAAGGTTCTCTCAATAGTTAATAGGGCTTGTAGTTTTGCTAGAAAGACAACAGAAGAAAATCTAAAGGTCTTGCATTTAAACTTTTCAAAAATGAACCCAATTAGGAACCTTGACCATTATTGACCTTGACCATGACGCTTACTGCAAATTGACTGATAATTACAAATAACCATATTTTTGTCATATGTTCATTATTCATTATTAATTAAACACCATTAATCATAATCATTAACCATATGGAGAATGGACAACTTGATTGTATGGTTTAAGCTTTTTTTTTTTTTTCTTTTACAATTTCCTGAAATTCCTATTAAGAGGTAATGAACCAGATAGCTACATCTGGAAAGAAGCATGCTAGAAAAGTAAGCTCGCCAGGAAAGTATGACAGTATCATAACCTCGACAATCAGTCACCTTTAAAGGAACACCCCTGCAGGTGTGGTGGAATAAATGAGAAGTACAGTACGGACCAAAAGTTTGGACACCCCTTCTCATTCAAAGAGTTTGAATTTGTATTATGGCAAGAAAAAAGCAGCTAAGTGAAGTAAAAAATGAGTGGCCATCATTACTTTAAGAAATGAAGATCAGTCAGTCCGAAAAATTGGGAAAACTTTGAAAGTGTCGCCAAGTGCAGTCACAAAAACCATCAAGCGCTACAAAGAAACTGGCTCACATGCGGACCGCCCCAGGAAAGGAAGACCGAGAGTCACCTCTGCTGCGGAGGAGAAGTTCATCCGAGTCACCAGCCTCAGAAATCGCAGGTTAACAGCAGCTCAGATCAGAGAGCAGGTCAATGCCACACAGAGTTCTAGCAGCAGACACATCTCTAGAACAACTGTTAAGAGGAGACTGTGTGAATCAGGCCTTCATGCTAGAATATCTGCTAGGAAACCACTGCTAAGGACAGGCAACAAGCAGAAGAGACGCGTTTGGACTAAAGAACACAATAAAGAACACAATAAAGAAAACTCTTTGAATGAGAAGGTGTGTCCACTTTTGGTCTGTACTATATACACACACACACACACACACACACTTTCTTGTTTTTTTTTTTTTGTTTTTTGTTTTTCATTAAATGATCATCTATGTGTTTATTACCGATCACACATTCAACACCTGCATAAATAGTTACATACCATCAAAAACAAAAAGAAATCTACAACAAAGAGTGATGCTTTAGAAAATGCAAATTAAAGAATGAAGACATTATTGAAAGCATAGATAGAAGATGGATTAAGACCTTTTAGCTTTCTATAGGGATTTCACTTCTGTAAGTAAGAAACACTGTTCCATGGTTCAATATAAAAACCTTTCTCATACTCAGACTTCAGGATCAGATTTCAACTTCTTTTTTTAATAGAAATAGATCCTACAGTATATGGTGGTCCAATTTGTAGTGCACTTATTACTGCACTGTGAAATCATGGGCACTTGTGCATTTTTTAAATTTACATGTACATGTTTTACACTTAAAAGTATAATGTTAAAAGTCGGTAATTAGAAATGTATTGTTTCCGTCGAAGAAACATGTATACTGAATCTGATGATGGATTGTGAATGTTAGTACTTGTAGTAGTTTGGGTTTTTCTTCAATACATAGACTTACTTTGTCTGTGTCTTTCAAAACCTCTTAGAACATTACATGTAAGATTTTTAAAAATATTTGTATTCAAATAAGCCGCGTTGGGGTTTTGTGAAATATTAGTTGATTATAGATGAACATTTATAAAATTCATCAACCTTGATCAGTTTGAATATCTAACATATCATTTGTTGCTATCGATCAATACACTAGTTAGCTATCTTTTATGGAAAAAAAAAACATTTATGAGTCTAAGGCCCTTGGGTTTTGATTTCCGCACCGGGTCTGTGTGCATGGAGTTTCCATACTTTGCGGGCTTCCACAATTCACTCCGGTTTCCTCCCATAGTCCAAAGAGATGTAGCTTATACTAATCGGCTTTTCCAAATTGCTTGTACTGTGCGAGTAAGTGTACTGTATGTGTGTGTGTGCATGTGTGTGTATAAGTGTCTGCCTTTGCCCCACGATGGATGGGAACCCCGTCCAGGGTATCCCCCGCCTAAATTCCCCTAGGATAGGCTCCAGGCCTCCCACAACCATGTAGAGGATAGGAGGCACAGCAAATGAGTGAATAAGTGATCATTTTAGCTTAAAAATAAATATTTTCCATTAGTTTCATAATTTTACTATGACTCACTGTCACTTACTCACTTTATCCTGTATACAGGGTCGCAGAGGGGTGGCTGTAGCCTATCCCAGGAGACTTTGGGTACAAGGCAGGGTACAATTAGCCTAAAATGCAGGTCTTTGGACTGTGGGAGGAAACCGGACAAAACCCACCAACCACTAGGAGAACATGCAAACTCCATGCACACAGACCCGAGACACGAATCGAACTTGGACCCTGGAGGTGCAAGGCGACAATGCTAACTAGTCTTATTATCCACTCATAAAATTCAATGAGTTTCAGATATCTATGCAAAGCTTCTAAAGAAAAGGTGTATTCCCATTTTATAATTTGAAGCAAAATTCCACAGTGGAACTATGGGTGAATGTTTTTTTCATTCCTTATTTATATACATATAGGTTTATATACAAACTTTTTTACAATTTGGTCATTTACCACTTCATACACAACGGTTACCAACCAGGGAGGTTCCCACATAGTTCCCCTGACACTCGTGAGCCACTGCGTATTTTTGCTCATGTAAACTCTGATCATGCAAATATTTTTCTATGCCATTTTACTGGCTATCCTAACTTAATCTCACTGGTATGTATGTACAACACAGTAACAATGCATTGTGATTATATTGTCACAAACATGCTTTAACTCCCATTCTATAACACTATATACTGTAGCTATATAATATATTGCAACATTGCAACGTATAACTGAAATGAAACCAGGCTTAAGTATTGACCAGCATTGTTTTGCACCATTTTGATCAAAATATTAGTAATTTTTTGTGGGAACGCATAAATGATGAATGAATTGGATTTAGATTCTCATGAAAAGTCATGTTTAGAATCCATGACTGCAGTTTCACATGTAGTTACATTGAGAAAATTACACGGATCCAAAAGTGGGTTAAGCGTCTCCTTAAGTCAATTTCTTGGATTTTCCAATTCAGACCAAATTATGTGTAATTACATGTTCATAGTTAATCAGCAGAAGTGTTTGAGAAATCAGAAAGAATTTAAGAATTTATTTGGCCCACTGTTATTACGGACAACAACGCACAATATTGCAAAGGCAATTAACATCTATTTTGAGGTCCAGCCAACTAGTAACTTGTCTGCATATTGATGCATTTACATGAAGTCTGTAATACCAAGAAACACTGAATATGCAGAGCAACTGAAAAATTAACATGTTTTCTATTTTTCAGATACAATATGGACTCTGTGCTTATTTTCACACCTTTCCTGCGCTCATGCCCTTCACATATCTTTTTGCGGTCTGGGCTTGCTGTTCTGTAACTGAGTAGCCAGGAAGCCCTTACCCCAAAAAGTATGTGTGGGGGGTCCAAACTGCACACACTTCTCATCACTCAGACTCAAGACAAGACTCAAGACTCAACCGGCAAGGTTTGAATGCTTTAACACCTATTATATAATAGGAGTATTGTTTGGTTGTATTGTTTGTTACTTATTATTATTATTATTATTATTATTATTATTATTATTGGTTGTATTGTTTGTTATTTATTCTTTGTATTTGTCACTATACACAGAACATTCAAGAAGTACATAGACACCCATAGATCTACTGTATGATTTGTTAATTTTTTTTGAGAAAGTAAGGTTTAGCTATTAAAACATTATTGGTATCTTTGTGTATTTTTCTTACCTTGTTGAGGTTTTACCTGTTTTTTCTCTGGCACACTCCACCCTCGATTGATCAACAATCCAGCCTCTTTAAAAATCACGAGTTCCTTTGGAATTCACTTCTAGACATGATTAAAGATGAGTATATTCCAATCTGAGAGGAAGGAAACAAATAGCTTTAACATTTTAGTGCATAGATTTTATGATAAAATTATAAGTGAAAGTAAAAGTAGTATTTATCATAAACGTATGGGTGTCTATTTACTATTTATGTCTGTGTACATTTTAAGCCAATAACTGCATCTACCATTCTGTTTTCATGAAAAAAAAATATTTCTATTTTACCATTTATGTAAAAAGTCTATAAGATTCTAAAAGAAGATGAACTGTGCATGTATCTTGCAGTTGAAAACCTAATACCAAATTTGACCATATTTGTTACTTGTGATAATAAAGCTCCTGTTAAACCTGACACATGAAACGTCTTGTTGCTTTAAATCATATTTATAAAGATTCTGTACATTTAAATCTTATGCACGATAAAGGAAGCTATATATTCCGAAAGGCTTTAATGATCCCAAATTGACCCACAGCATATTTTATTAATTCTTGTTGCAAATCGCAAACTCCTGAATGAATAAAACACACAATAATAAAAAATAAAATACTGTAGATAAAATAATCAACAGTGGGGTAGTACAGTATGATGGAACTCAATGAAACATGAAGAAGAGATACTCTTAATTTCTTGAATTAAATTGTTTTCCTGTAATAACATATACAGTACCAGCGTGTTTTTATCTGTTCTACCACATCATTTTGCCAAAATCTTTTTCATTTATTCGAATTTATAAACATTTCACAACAATATAGAACAGTCATTCCCTTACCAGCCTCTCTTTTGGAGTTAATAAGACAAAAAGTCTGTTTGTCATGTTCCTAAAAACTGCAACATGCACTGTCCTAAAGACCATCATAGGGTAGAAGGCTGCCTGTTACCAAGTGCTGACAATGCTGAGACTCTTAATGTTAAATAAACGTCCACTAACAGAAAACTTATCCATATATTTCTTTTTGCTAAATAAAATTTTTTCATAATGTTAGCGTTAGAATATATGGATGTCCACTTTGTAAATGGGTCCCTATAGAAATTACAGTACATTAGAAAAATGTATAGAATTCATCAATAAAACGTTCTTTCGGATGCTCTGAACTTTCCCATACACAGGTCTTACACCGGATGCCCTTCCTCACGCAACCCTCCCATTTTCTAACTGGGCTTGGGACTGGAACTGCATGCAGTGGTTGGGTAATATAGGGTGCAGCAACCAACCAACAGAAGGTCCTCAGATCAACAACCCAGAGCCTTAGCCGCCTAAGCCTCACTTTCCTTGGAGAATTCATCAATAATGATTTGAATTACTGTCAGAGCTGCTGTTATGAAAAGCCACCTTTTACTACCCCTTCTGAGCAATCAGATTAAAACATTTCGATAGTCTTATAGTGGAATATTTGTTTTCAGTTAATATAACAGTTATGCTGCCCAATGTAAAGTAAAATGAAACACCCAATAGTAATATTTAACTTGACCTTTAGTGCTGATTACATCACACATCGTGGTGGCCAATTAATGTGTGAAAATAATTCCTCATGCCAATCCTCCAAGTCCAATTTTTATGCTCTCTAGCAGACTGAGGCCTATGTGATTAGTTTCACTATCAAGTGGTTTTCTTGTAGTAACAAACCAGGTTAGTCCCAGTCCTGTGAATTCTTGTCACATTGTGTGTGTGAAGGTGTTTGTGTGTGGAAATGATTTTACTTTCATTATTAAACACAGCTACACACGTGGACAAAATTGTTGGTACCCTTCGGTCAATGAAAGAAAAACTCACAATGGTCACATAAATAACTTTAATCTGAAAAAAGTAATAATTAAAAAAAAATTCTATGAATGTTAACCAATGAAAGTCAGACATTGCTTTTCAACCATGCTTCAAGAGAATTATTTAAAAACATAAACTCATGGAACAGTCCTGGACAAAAATGATGGTACCCCTAGAAAATACTGAAAATAATGTGACCAAAGGGACATGTTAATTCAAGGTGTGTCCACTAATTAGCATCACAGGTGTCTACAATCTTGTAATCAGTCAGTGGGCCTATATATAGGGCTCCAGGTCGTCACTGTGTTGTTTGGTGACATGGTATGTACCACACTCAACATGGACCAGAGGAAGCGAAGGAAAGAGTTGTCTCAGGAGATTCGAAAGAAAATTATAGACAAGCATGTTAAAGGTAAAGGCTATAAGACCATTTCCAAGCAGCTCGATGTTCCTGTGACTACAGTTGCACATATTATTCAGAAATTTAAGATCCATGGGACTGTAGCCAACCTCCCTGGACGCGGCCGCAGGAGGAAAATTCATGACAAATCAAAGAGACGAATAATCCCAATGGTAACAAAAGAGCCCAGAAAGACTTCTAAAGAGATCCAAGGTCAACTTCATGCTCAAGGAACATCAGTGTCAGATCGCACCATTCGTCGTTGTTTGAACCAAAGTGGACTACATGGGAGACGACCAAGGAGGACACCATTGTTGAAAACAAATCATAAAAAAGACAGACTGAAATATGCCAAACTACATGTTGACAAGCCACAAAGCTTCTGGGAGAATGTCCTATGGACAGATGAGACAAAAATGGAACTTTTTGCCAAGGCACATCAGCTCTATGTTCACAGACGGAAAAATGAAGCATATCAAGAAAAGAACACTGTCCCTACTGTGAAACATGGAGGAGGCTCTGTTGTGTTCTGGGGCTGCTTTGCTGCATCTGGTACAGGGTGTCTTGAATCTGTGCAGGGTACAATGAAATCTCAACACTATCAAGGGATTCTAGAGAGAAATGTGCTGGCCAGTGTCAGAAAGCTGGGTCTCAGTCGCAGGTCATGGGTCTTGCAACAGGACAATGACCCAAAACACACAGCTAAAAACACCCAAGAATGACTAAGAGGAAAACATTGGACTATTCTAAAGTGGCCTTCTATGAGCCCTGACCTCAATCCTATTGAGCATCTTTGGAAAGAGCTGAAACATGCTGTCTGGAAAAGGCACCATTCAAACCGGAAACAACTGGAGCAGCTTGCTCATGAGGAGTGGGCCAAAATACCTGCAGAGAGGTGCAGAAGTCTCATTGACAGTTACAGGAATCGTTTGATTGCACTGATTGCCTCAAAAGGTTGTGCAACAAACTATTAAGTTAGGGGTACCATCATTTTTGTCCAGGCCTGTTCCATGAGTTCATTTTTTTTTATAATTCTGTTGAAGCATGGTTGAAAAGCAATGTCTGACTTTCACTGTTTAACATTCATAGAATTCTTATTTATTATTACTTTTGTCAGATTAAAGTTATTTCTGTGACCATTGTGAGTTTTTCTTTCATTGACCAAAGGGTACCAACAATTTTGTCCACATGTGTATGATTGCTACTCTCCTTTTTTTCTTTCAATTTCTTTTTTTCTTTTTTACGGTGCCACTTCACCAAGCATTTAAGTGAACTCCAATCACAATAATTTCAGATTTTTCTCCTTTAGTCTTACAATGTTCCAAGAGGAAATACAGTAGGAAATACAATATATTTCCTTGAATCACACTGCGACATTTCACCATGGGAAACGATACTTTTCAGGAATTCTGTATAGCTTTTGACATTGAAGATAAAATGGAATAAGAGACACTGATTTCACTGCAAGCAACTTTATTAGGAATGCACAAATCAGTGTGAGCTAGCTAACTAGGCAAAATGCTATTAATCAAGTGTGACGTATTTAAGATACATTTCTCCAAGCAGAGCCAAAATAAAAGAGTATTTAGCCATATTGTGTCTGAAATGTCACTTACTCAGTATAATGTGTTATTTTAATAATATTAAACAATGTCTTCTTCATAGAGCTGCTGTATAAAAGCTATATCATAAGAGCAAGAGTGCCATTATACTGAATACTGACACTGCTGGGATTCTCTATGAATCATGGACATACTGATATTGGTGGGAAGGTGGCTTAGTGGAAGGCACTGTTGTGTTGCACCTTCAGGTCCCAGGTTTGACTCCCACAACGGCCTGCATGCATCTACTCCCCCCTGTGCTCGATGGGTTTCCTCCTGGTTCCTCCCACAGTGTGAAGACATGCAGATGAGGCTAATTGGCGTCCCCAAATTGGCGTCCCCAAAAAGTGTGTGAACGTTGACTGGAAGTTCAACTATGGTTGTACAACTGGGAATAGATGCAATGGTCACCATTGGCCTCCACTGCCCCAAGTTTGTTTAAAAGGTTCCTAGATGGATAGATGGGGTGCTGATATTCAATAGCACCACACTTTATCTCCTGTGATATGGTGTACTTATATGATGTTCACTTGTTTGTTTGTCTATTGCTGCTATTTGAGGGAAATGAGTCATTCTGTGAAAACTATTACAATGAAATGCACTTTTACAAATACAAACTATTCTATATATTAATTTATTATGCATATTTCTAAAGCACTATCTGTACATAACATTACTGATAAGTGATTGTTGGTGTTCTTGTTTTTTGTTCTTTAGTTTGTATTTTTCAGTGTACTTTCCTCCGTGTCACGGAGATCATTTCTCTGCTTTGTCACCTAACATCCAGCAGATGGAGTACAATCTCCTTTGCTACACACAGAGCAACATTACTGAATGATTACTGTCTCATTGTGCAATGATTGTCTATTTACAATCAACAGTTATTTATGTATTCAGCTGAACAATACATTTATTTATATGACTCATTAAAACATTATATATATATATATATATATATATATATATATATATATATATATATATATATATATATATTATATATTTATTTATTTATTTTTTCAAGTCTCAAAGGTTTTTGTTGCATGAACCTGAACATATACTCAGTGTTAAGTTAAACCAATTGAAGGAAGGTGACATTGAGTTTGCAGTTTGCTTAGTCATGTTTTCTTATTCAGGATGTGTTTAGAAATTCAATTCATGTCCTCCATGCTGATCACAAGACCACTGGTAAATCTTTGGCAAAAACATTCACCTAAAATTAGAAGCAGATGCGTTCAATTTACTATTTCCCAAAAGATCATATGAGCAAGTCAGAGTTATGAAAGTTTTGATCAAGCTTCCTGTAATCCAGCTGTTCTCAGGTAAAAACAAAATGTTTTTGTTTTTTTTTTTTTGGTTAATGTAATTAACCATGTGTTGAAAATTTCCTACAACAGCTCATCACAAATGCTACACAAGCAAAGAGATGAACTGATCAGTGGGAATGATTATATACAGTATATTTATCCATTATTAAACCTATAACACAGAAGAAGGTGTCAAGTGTTTATAATCCCGTAAACGACACACTGCTCACACATATGGCTTCTCCTTGATGTTGTTTATAAACAAAAAGACAAACAGAATTTCAACTCGTAAATACTTAAAAAGGATTAGAAGGAAAAGTTTTTTTCAGGAATTTATTTAATACGTCTGTTCTTGGAATAATTTACATCTGATTCAAAACACACTGATGTGTTAGTATGAGCAGTGTTTGTAAATGAATTTCTGTGAAGCTAATGGCTCATGTTGAAAATATTGATGCCATCTATTTACTTCTAATTTGTGGAAATTGAAATTACACACAACATAGTCTTGGGTTCTCTGAAAACCAATGGCATTAAATATGTGGAAATTACATTTCAATCCATTTCATTCATTACCTTTATCACCGAAGAGGACGTACACCATACGGCCAGAAGTTTGTGGACATCTGACCATTCCACAAATTTGGAAGCACACAACTGTGTAAGATGTGTTAGATAACTGTAGCATTAGAATTTACAAGCACTGAAACTAAGAGGCCTAAACCTGCTCCAGCATGAAAATGCCCCTGTGCCCACTGCGAGCTCCGTGAAGGCATGGTTTGTCAGTGGCATGGTTGGAGTGGAATAACTGAAGTGTTCTGCAAAGACATTAACCCCATTTAAAAACTCTGGGATGAACTGGAACACCAACTGCACCCTAGGCGTCCAGGCCTAAAATCCCTGCATGATCTCAAAAAGCACAAGTACTCAATAGGCACACTCCAAAATCTAGTGAAACAACTTTTCTGAATAGTGGGGATTATTATACCAGCAAAGGATGATAAAATCTAAAAATGGGATGCTCAAAAATCACTTTAAGGTTGGGGGGAGAGGGATTGGGGGGGGGGGGGATGGGGGGGTTTGATTCCTGAAATGGGGTCTGTGTGCATGGAGCTTGCATGTTTTCCCAGTGCTTGGTGGGTTTCATCTGGGTTTCCTCACACATTCCAAAAACATTCATATTAGGCTAATTGCCATTTCCCAATTCTCCATAAAGTGTGGATATATGTTGACCAGACGTCCTATGACAGTCAGAAATATGGAAAAATAATAATAAAATGGTCGCCATTGACCTCCACGGTTCATAGTTGGACTACAGAGGTTCCTACAGTACAGTAGATGGAGATGAATCAAGTGTTTACAATCCTTTGGCCATATACAGTACTACCCTGCCTGGTCAAAACAAATAAAGTCACGCACTCTATGAATTAACTGGACTGCCTTAAGTCTTACCTCATGTAACATCACAACATTCATTTGCTTCCATTGTTGCATTAATTTTTGGCCAAGATCTCGTATTTGGTCTCGTATAGCACATCCCAAACACTTTCATCAGGGTTAAGTTCAGGGCTCTGTGGTGGTTTGTTCACATGGAATGGTTCCTCCTGATCCTAAAAGAACTCTTTCAGTATTTTTGCCCGGTGAATCTTTGCTTTGTTCTGGACTATAGCTGTGCAATCAGTTCACACTGCAGCCTGGAGTGAAAAAAAAAATTGCCCAAATGTGACCCATATCTGATTTTCTTATGACAGTCTGAGCAGCACAAATCCGATTGTTTCAAATCAGGCCCAGGCCACTTTCATACAGTATGTGGTCCTAAATGGGATACATATCCGATGTTTTACAATGCGACTTCATTTTTTTGACTTCTAAAATTGTTAGTTTAAGAGATGAGGAGCTACTCATTGCATCAGTTAGGGTTAAAAAAACATATTACTCACTTCAGTACTGATCCAAGAATAAGCTCTTAATTATTTTACTTTTTCTGTTACCGGTAAGCGTCTATCAGAAACCCTGATAAATGGTTCTTGAAGTGAGGTCTGGAGACCCCCAGGAGTCTGAGAAGCATAGTCAGAGGGTGTGTGATGTTTTTAATTTATATGTCAGGCAACGCTTACATGCCCCAGCTAAAGGCATTCAAACTCTGTACACACTCCACATTACCATGGATTTTACAATATGCAGTTCTTGGGTTAAATTATACATCCCCCTTGAGTTCCATCAAGCAGGGTATCTATATCATTTCCGTGAGATTCATGTCAAACTAATAGCAAGGAGATTGATTTATTTGAGCTTTTATATATGATATCAGATTTTCAGTGAGTCAACTGGCTCCATACATTTCATTTTTTGGCATTGCCTTTTAATTGCTTAATTTGAACCAAATGTTTTTTTTTACAACACGATAGTGCTGAAAATATTCTGTTCATTTCTTCTGATAGAAACCAGAGTAGTTCAGTCCTGACTGTGGGTCTTTCTCCACAGATATGCTTTTTCGGTTTAGTCCACAATTTTTTATAGGATTCAGGTCAGCGCGTTGTGATGGCTGCTCCAGTTCTTTCACTTTTGCACGTATGCTTAGGAACATTGTTCTGCTGGAAGCCAAACGCAGCATAGTTTTAAGAGGCTCCATCAGTATTTCTACTGTATACTGTATAATCCTCCTTCTTCATGATGCCACTAAATTTCTGATGTGCTCCAGTGCATTTTCCATAAAAATAAAAATAAAAATAAAAAACATTTAGTTTTTCTTTGTTAGTTTAATCTGATGAGAGAACATTTCAAAAGCCTGCTGATCTTTTGCAAACTATAGTCTGGCATGTTCATTAGGTTTAGAGTAGGGGCTTTCGTACACAACAGTCTTTAAGCCATAATGATATACACCGATCAGACATAACATTATGACCACCTGCCAATTATTAAGTACTACATTGTGTGTTTCTACAGGAACGTCATTAATCTTTTCTGCAATTTGAGCTACAGTAGCCCTTTTGGCCTTTTGGATTGACCTACACGAGCCAGCCTTCACTCCTTCACTTCTGTCCATGACACTGACTGTTTTTCCTTCCTTGGATCACTCTTGATAGGACCTGTCCAGTGCAGACCGGGAACATCCCACAGACGCCGCAGTTTTGGAGTTGCTCTGACCCAGTCATCCAGTCATCAAAAAATTGGCCCTTGTTACAGTAGCTATACTTACAGTATCTCAATACAGTGGTGCCTGGATGTTGGTTGAATATATTAGCCAGCAAGTGAGTATTTTTTTTTCCCTAAAGCTGATGTGTTGCAAGCAAAAAAAAAATCGTTGAAAATAAGCATGATCATTTGATTGACTTTGATAAGGGCCAAATTGTGATGGCTAGAAGATTGGATCGGAGCGACTCCAAAACTACAGCTCTTGTAGGATGGGGTCTGTTGGATGGGGTTCCAAGTCTTCAGTGGTCAGGGCTTGATGAAAGTGGTTCAAGTAAGGAATACGGGTGAACCAGCGACAGAGTAATGGGCAACCAAAGCTGATGAATATGGGGAGTGAAGGCTTGCCGTGTAGTCCAGTCCAACAGAAGAGCTATTGTAGCTCAAATTGCTGGCAAAAATGACTGCTGGTTCTCATACAAAGGTGTCAGAACACACACTGCCTTAGTGCTCTGGTTACAGAACCAAAAAAAGGACCGATTCAATATTAGGCAGGTGGTCATAATGTTATGGCTGATCTGTGTAGATCTCTCTTAAATGGTGGCTCTACATACTTTGCTGTATTCAGCTTCATCATCATTTCCTTTATTAAACCTTTCAGACCAAAGATTGTTTATCCATGAAAGTTAATATTGTCCGCTTTTGTGAATGATGCAGTGTCCATGTAACGCAGAGAGGTGTTTTGTTGTAGTTGTTGTTTGTTTACAATTTTTGCACAGATGCACATACTGTACTGACATCACTTATTTTGAAACTGCTCTTAAAGGGGTCCCAGATGTGTGCAGGTCCAATTCTTTCTTTCCTTCTTTTTTTTTCATGAGGTATTGGCTAATGTGTTTGTACTTTCCTATGGTGACACGGGCAAATAGGAATTGGTCTTTAAATACACCCACTGGCACAACTCCTATTACTTAACTCCTATCTACAGTATGACAACTGACGAATCAGAACCTTTAAAAAGTCAATACATTGGTTTCTGTTTCAATGTCTATACTGATTACAGAGGCAGACAATTTGGTACATGTAACTTTTTGAATGTAATGAATTAAAGCTCAAATTAATCTGTTTCCAATGTAACGTTTTATTGCCACCCCTTGTCGGGAGCAGCCGAAAGTCTACAACAAGAAGTCCAATTATTGACCACTGCAATAAGAATCATTAATGTTCATTTGTTTTGGTCAGAATTAGAAAGATGCATGTCTTTAATAAACAGGCAACGTCTTATTATACCCAGTTAAATGATGTTAATGAAATTCATTTAAAAGAAAGAAAGAAAGAAAGAAAGAAAGAAAGAAAGAAAGAAAGAAAGAAAGAAAGAAAGAAGGAAAGAATGCAGATTTTTCCTACTGTACTCTCTATAAACTACCTCATCGTGCAAAACACTGAAGGGAACAGGAAATGCAATCACATTACTGCCAAGAAGATCTTTTCCACTGGCATGAGTAAGAATCAGCAGGTACCAATTAAAGCACAGTAAATGTCTTGCTGTATTGCTGAGATCCAATAAAACCAGAGCATTTATTGTATACTAGGTACATAATCTGTTCTCTCCTCTTCTCTCTCTCCCGCTCTCTCTGTAAATTTCCCTGTCTCTCTCTCTCTCTGTTGAGCTACACATGTCGCTCCTGAGCTTCCAATGATCCAGACCCCCCTGTCCTCTGGTCTTGTCTGACTCGTCCTGGTGGCCCGTTTCTGGTTGGAGATCTCATCGCATGGATGGCCCGTGTGGTCTGCCTGGAATGCATGTGTTCACTTTACCATGAAGACGGTCCTGGCCTCGGCTGATGCTGACAGCTGTTCTCAGAGGATGACAGTACGACTGCAGATCAATCCCTGCTATCCGTTATCACCCAAATGAGGATGGGTTCCCTGTTGAGTCTGGTTCCTTTCAAGGTTTCTTCCTACTGCCATCACAGGGAGTTTTTACTTGCCATTGTCGGCCATGGTCCTATCTTATCATTTTGATTCATTCACATTCATATTTCATACAAACTTCCATAATTCTTTGGATCGTGTAAAGCTGCTTTGCGACAGTGACAATTGTTAAAAGTGCTATACAAATAAAATTTCATTGGATTGAATTAATCTTCTGTCAATACCACCTTGTTAATAATAGACCTCTACCTACTCCTTCATAAATGACATATAGATCATATGTATGTACATGCAAAAGAGAATAAGATGGCATTCTGATTCAGAAAGTGTAGTTGCTAAAAAAAATTTACATGCCTTTAATTTGTGAAAAGAGCCAAATCTTTCGAACCCTGACTGACTGGTGATTCGTCTTCCTGCCCTTTAAATGACTGTATTTTGCCATTTTCTACTTTATTTATCTAAAAAACTGATTTTTCTCAACTGAATTATGCCTCTTCTTTAACTGGCCTGTGCCTGAGCTAAGTCTCTAGGTTGTTAATTTGGGGATCTGAGGTTCGAGCCCTGCAGTTGGTGGGTTGCCATACCGTATGCCTGGTTAGAAAAATAGGAGAGTTGCGTCAGGAAGGGCATCCGGCGTGAAACCTGTGCCAAGTTGTGTGGATTGGGAAAAAGGTTTTTACCTGGCCTGAACCAAAAGTGAAGTTATGGCATGTTAACAACTTGTTATCCTCTGAAGTAAAAGAGAGGGCGATTCGGTTTTCTTTGTAATGAGGAATGTGTTTGCTATCAGAATCATCAGTTGTTTCTGTTAACACTTCACTTAAAAGCAGTTCACTCCACAGATCTCTCTCATGAGGATGATTCATTCAGTCAGCGCTGTTCTCTTTTTGTCTTATTAATACATTTCAACATTTTACTGTCATCTGCATATGGAGAGTTTACGTCCCGAACTCTTGTTTTGTGATGATGAAGTGATGGTGCAGGTGCATTTCAGACATTTTCCTAAGATCAATAAACAAAAAGGATTTACAACACAGAAATTCTGAAAAAAAACGATGTCCATTTATATGCACTCAATCCTTGGTCTGGGCTTCTTCAGCATTCACTCAGCATGGCATAGGGGTAAATAACCTGTCACGCTGTTGAGGTGTTTTTGAAGACCGGTAGGTTTTGATAGCAGCCTTCAGCTCATTTATATTGTTGGTCAGGTGTTTCTCAACTTCTTCTTGACAATAGCCCAAATATTCTTTATAGGGTTCAGGTCAGGTGAGTCTTCTAGACAATCAAGCACAGTAATATCATGGTCTGCAAACAAGTTCGTGGTTGTTTTGGCACTGTGAGCAGGAGGTCCTGCTGGAAAAGGAAAACGGCATCTCCATGAGCATGAAGTGCTCTATCTAGAATAGTGCTCCTGGTTGAGTGCTGTCGTGACTTATCACACACTGAACCAACAGCAGCACACCAAATCATCTCCAACTGTGGAAACTTCACAACGTCACAACTTGGATTCTGTGCCTCTCCATTCATCCTCCAGACTCTGGGACCTTGATATACAAGGGAAATGCAAAATATACTTGCATTGAAAAGTATGCAGTAATATTCTGTTATATTATTAATAATATATTCTGTTTATTCTGCAACTTATTTTGTTGATTTTCTGCTCATAGTGTGCCTGCTCATGCCTAGACTGTGGTTGCCTACTTTATTGTGTCTTGACACTAATGTTTGTTATTGACTGGTATTGAGTTAGTACACTCTTGTCTGCATTATGTCATCGTCTGTGGTGGTGCTATCAGTCAATAATTGTAAACTTTTTATTGAAGAATGATGTAATCGTGTTTGAGAAATATGATAGTAAAATGGGAAACCTACATTAGCTTTTGATTTATTATGGAATAATTGTTGTTAATAGTACAATTACATGTTGTACTTTTTTTTTTTACGCAGAATTACATACATTTGTGTATTTGGTCTGCAGCAATGTTTAGGTAGGAGATACAGTATGTGTCAAAGTAACAGCCACATGAATGCCAGGACCTACGGTTTTCCAACAGAACATTACCAACAGCATCACACTGCTTCTACCAGCTTGACTTAAACTCATGGCGCACAGGCTGCTGGCCATTCCAATAACAAAATAATAAAAAGACATGATTCATCATGCCAGACCACCTCTTTCCATTACGCCATGGTCCAGATTTGACGCATATGTGCCCACTGAGGTTTCAGCAGTGGACAGGGGTCAACAGAGACACTCTGGCTGGCTGGTCTCATCCCCATACACGGCTAGTGGCAATGCCTTGTATTCCGATACCTTGGTGTGTGGCCAGCATGAATGGTTTAAGCAATTTCTCTTCTCTTCTGACTGGACAGGGTGACCTTCTCCGGTTCACAGATTCTGCTCTTTTGAACTAACTTTGAGAGGCACTAACGACTGCATACCATTGCCACCCCACAAAACCCACAGTTTGTAGATGCTGCGACTCCAGGCTACCCACCATGACAATTTGGCCATTCAAAAATCAAAATCACTCAAAGGTCACTTCCAACTTTGAAAACCGGCCTGTCCTCTTTTTGCCTAATATCTCTCACCTCTTGACAGGTGCCACTGTAAGGAGATGCTCTATATTATTTATTTCACTCGTCAGTCATCTCCTTGTGATCATGACCGTGACCCAGATGTATGGCCTATAGTACAGTATATACGTTTTTCCTCATGTTTGTTATCTGGCCATTTTCTTCATTCACATCATTATTTATGACCATGGTTGGTCCTCTACTTAGTAACAGAATCATATGTACATTCAACTTACACCAAGGCAGTTTCCTTATAGATTAATGGAAAATGTTTTCATTAAGTGTTTTCATTTATGTCAAAATTTACACTTGTGCATTTGGGAGACACCCTTATTCAGAGTGACTTACAATTTAATCGCATCATCTGAGCAGTTGAGGACCTTTCTCAAATTGGGGACAATTTGGTGGTTGTGGGGTTTGAACCCAAGACCTTCCAAATTGTAGTCCAATACCTTAACCACTGAGCTACCCCTTGAATAAACAACAAGCATCAAATGACCTGAGTCACACTCATAGTTGTTCAATCAGATGTAGTTGATCATATGGATTGGATGCAAATCTACTAAGAGAGTATGTAGGCTTCTTACTTACAGAACGAGAAATTCCACGAGACAAATTCCACCTCCTTTTTTGGCTCAACAAATATCACAAAAGACCTTTGCCAGACAGACTCATGTGTTGTCTCTACTGTCTCTTTCTGTAGGAACATCTGGCCATCTGCTGTCACTTTAACCAGATGGTTTTAGTCTTGTGCATTTATGGGTGTAGCCTTCTGGTCAGTGAAGGTTTGGAATAAACATACAGTATTTGCAAAACACTTTTTGGTCCTTGGAATCCTTTTCATGAAATTTAAAACTCATGTCTCATGAATGGTTCTGGGCCGTAACACTGCTAATTCATAGGATGATGCGAGTTCATCTGCAATCAGGAGTTAATCTATTATTTTCTGAAAAAACATATTATTTTTAAGTTATTCTTTAGTCTTATTTTATTTATATCAGAATAATGTATGAGGAAGGTTCTTGAACTGATTTGATTTGTCAGTATAAATTCAAACTTTTGGCCCAAAGCTGGCGAAGTGGATTGATTTAAAGTTGTAAATAAATCTTTGGCTCGGTTTCATCTTGTGATCATCTTGAGACTTGAGACTCTTGGCTCAACGCTGACTGAAAGCCTGTTGGCTCTGTCATCAATTAGGTGCCCATTAGTAGCGTCCCAATGGAATCAACTGATGTTGGACAATTGTTGATCTAATGCCAATTTGCTATGTTGTTATTTCTCGTCATAATTAAAGACCGAATTTTGTTTGATCTGTTCATTAGGTTGACCGGCCAAAAGCGGATTTCACCTTTTCCCAGCTGGTTACCAACATTATAGCAACATTATAATTGGTTACCAATATGTTTGCTATTTATCCCCATGTTCCTTGGACTGTGCTGTTTTTCCTAGAATATCTATTGTACTTTACAAGGCACCAGATACAGCAGTTTTCATTGTTATACCAAAGTGCAGTAGTTAATGCCAATATGAATGACACAGAATTCATTGTTCCAGTAAACTGCATTAGACCTCAGCCACTCAAAATTGCTGGGTTAACATGGGTTACATTTTATTTTAAGAGTAGCTGGCTTGTCCGTTTCTTTAATTCAGGAAGATCCTCTGACAGTTCAAGAAAAAAAAAAACTAAACGGAAGAACACATGGTACAGGTTTTAACACTGAATGGATGAAAGGAGGCAGTATGCTCATAAATGTCCAGCTGGAAATCATTACTCTTTGATTGCATGACCAAAAAAAAAAAAAAAACAGAAACCTCAAAGTGCATCATTTATGCCATTTATGTCAAGATTAGGATTCAGAATTGACAGACAGAATTACAGTGTCTGTATTACTGTACTGCAAAGCAGTGTACTGTATGTGTCCATGAACTGTAAAAAAAAAAAAAAAAAAAAAGTGCCTTGACTCAACTATTACTACAGAAAAAGTTTTAGAGAAGCAAAAGTGAGACATTAGAAAGGAATGTTTTGACGCCACTAAGCCAGGAGCAACTGGCTCCAGTTTTGCTTTCAGATTCGGTCCATTTCATGTTATACCAAGGTTTTTTTTTTTTTTTCTTTTTCTTTAAGTTCAGTACAGCACTATCATAGAAAATCAGAACAATTGCATGGCTACAGATATCTCAGTTCAAAGTAAAAAAAAAACTGCATTATATGCAAACCCTGATATGACAGCTTTGAACAAATAATAGCAATTTCATACCAGAAAACTCATTCATTCATTGCAGCTAAATCATCAATGATGTTGTTTACTTTCAAGCTCCGGGCTCTGACACACTCAATTGAGTGTGCAGCCAATCCATTTAGTATTTCCTGAGACATTTTGCTTCTGATGTAGTTTTTGATTGTTTCCACTTCTGAAGATTAGCATTAGCCACTGGCTGTCATGAACAAACAGCTGATGGATGATCAGTCTATCACACTTTACCTGTGCATGGGGCAGTGTGAGTTCCTTCTCCAAGGAGGCTTCTCCATTAGCTCTTGTTCGAGTACTCATTTTTAGGTGCTATAATAGCTCTAGTGGCTTAGTGGTTAGCACTGTGGCCTCACACATCCAGGGTTGAGGGTTCGAGTCTGTGTGTATAAGGTTTTCATGTTCTTCCCATTCTTGGTGAGTTTCCAAAGACATGCTGATTCGGCTAATCGGCATTCCCGAATTGAAAGTAAAGTGTGTGTACAGTATGTGTGAGTAAGTGTGTTTCCTGCCATGGATTGGCACCCTGTTCAGCGAACCTCGACCTTGTGCCCAAAGTCTCCTGGGATAGACGCCAGGACCCTGTGACCCGATAATGAAAATAATAGAATCAATTAATAATAGCTCTATGGCAGTAAATGGGGTAGTAAGCATGCTTACGGGATAATCAACATCTAGGGAAAAAAAGCAAAATTTAAATCACTGGCTTGTCAAAGGAGCTAATTAGGAGGTAAATTCAACAGGATTTAAATTGCATCGAGTTGTACATGACAATATTCACATCCACAAGATTCACACAAATGCAACATTCCATAAAGAGAAACCCTAAGTTGAATGTAATGTTGCATCATGTTATTTGACTTATTATTTGACTGGTGTATGTGTAAAAAGGAGAAGAAATGCAGTTATATAACTGTTGGGTATTTCCACTTAGGCAGCACGGTTGGCTTTGTGGTTAGCCTTTTTGCCTTGCACCTCCAGTTTCCATGTTCGAATCTTGCCTCGGCGTCTGTGTGCATGGAGTTTGCATGTTCTGCCTGTGCTTGGTGGATTTCCATCAGGGGCTCCGGTTTCCTCCCACAGTCCAAAGACATTAGGTTAGTTCTCAAATTGCCCGTAGTGTGTGAAGAAGTGTGTGTACTGTATGTGTGTCCTGCAATAGATTGGCACCTCATTCAGGGTGTACCTCGCCTCATGCCCTAAGTCTCCCGGGTTCGGCTCCAGGCCCCCCGCGACCCTGAATACAGAATAAAACGGTATAGACGATGAGTGAGTGAGTGAGTGCATTTTGAAATACAAAGTCACCTGCGCACTTGTCTCAGCACCTGGGCTCAGCTATATCATGTTAATTCTATTCCTGAAGACAGTTAGTTTTATCTGAATAATCTGATTGGACTAAAATCATTCCAGAAGTGGTGATAATCGAGCATAAAAGAATTATTTAAGTTTGTATGAAATGTGAATGTGTAAATGTGTAAAGCAGAGGACGACGGTGACAGTGGCAAGGAAAAACTCCCTGAGATGGCAGTAGGAAGAAACCTTGAGAGGAACCTGCCTCAGCAGGGAACCCATCCTCATTTGGGTGAAAATGGATAGCAGTGATTGATCTGCATCATACTGTGTGAGACTGGAATTTCAGATTCAGCTACAAAGCTAACAAGGTTCTAATACACGTTTGAATTCTAAATCCCCCTTTAACCCCTGATCAAGGACACTACTTGGTTATATGGAACAAAGGAACCTACACTCGGGTGGCGAGGGGGCTGGAGCCTATGGCAGGAGACTTGGGGCACGAGGCGGGGTACACCCTGGACAGAGTGCCAATCCATTGCATGGCACACACACTCACACACATTAACTACGAGCAATTTGGGAATGCCAGTTAACTTAATCCGAATGTCTTCGGACTGTGGGAGGAAACCGGAGTACCCGGAGGAAACCCACCAAGCACAGGGAGAACATGTAAACTCCATGCACACAGAGACGGGAATCGACCCTAGCATTCCATTTTATGCTATTTGGGATTCAAGCCTGGAACTAATTCTACTAGTTCTAATTAGAACTAGTTCTAATTCACTGCATTCCACTGCATATCGTACTGTGTATGTGACAAATAAAATTTGAATTTGAATTTAAAGTTAGCTAATATTCTAAAGTGAAATAAATGGAAACATAAAGAGAAATGACATTTTGAGAACCAAAGACAAATAAATAATGCGCAGCTAATTTGTTGATTTTTTTTTTTTTCCCTTCCCGAAGCTAAATTCTTGATTTCCTCAGTGTGACGCGATGGCAGCCAAGCAGACAATTCCTCTAAGTGGGAATCATGTCTGTTTCTCTTACCACACTTTTGTCCCGTTATCACTGTGTGTTTAAGACGGAGTTCTGAGAAATGCTGCATGGACGCTGAAACATACTTTCCTTGTCCAGTGTCAACATTCGTTGGAAACAGAAACAGAATTCTGAGCCCAAAAATTCTGTAGGATCTCACCCATCGAGGTCCACGGTCAGGCGAATACGCAGGGCAAGGTGTCGTATTCCCTTACATACACAGGCATTGCACAAATTAGTACGGGATCCTGTTTATACTTAAAATAATTAGGTTCTTTCTCAATCCTGTCCTTTTTTATTACTTTATTGGGGGGGGAAAACATGTTAATATGTATGTGTTAAATGATAAACACATGTCTGCACAAATTCCTGAAGTATGTGGTCTTTTCAGTCTTTCTTCTTCCTTGGGGAACCATTAAAAATTTTTCTATTGGGCACACACACACACACACACACACACACACACACACACACACGCACACACACACACGCACACGTGTCTCCTACTTCTGTTCTCCAAATAACAGACTTGCGGGGCCAAAAATAGCAGTGAGACTACAGGAATAGAAACATTTCCTGTGCTTTTTCCCGTAACTTTGGGATATGCCTGTGGCATACGAAAGCCTCTTTTATGGTTCCGGTAACACCTGGATCTGGATCACTGTTTACCTCACACATGTGCAGACAGATCCCTGACATAGCAATAATCTCCCAGTGGAGCTATCGTGTTGCTCGCTCTGTTGAGGTAGAGAGTGTATTACCGGACATTGGACAACATCGTCGATTGTACTGGACTGTTCTCAGTTCCCAGTAGTCTCCTGCCGAGCACACTCAGAACATGCAAAAGCAAGCTTGTGTTTAGGGTTTGAGCTGGGTGTACACGGATGCTGACGAAGTAACACCACTGTATTTATGTATCGGTTCGCCGTACAGGTTCTTATATAGCTGTCGAGATTTTAACTCTCAATCAGAACATAAAGCTTCACATATGTATCCCTTATGCTTTTAATAATGATGTAGGATCCTTCCTTTTAAAACTGACATTTTAGGAAAAAGCCATTTTTCATACGGTGAATAATTATGATTAATCAGACATACAAATAAATTATTTTATGGAGTTTAGTCAGTGTTGCCTAATCTATGGGAGCCCAGAACTAGAGAGTGTAATGTAATGTTTTATCAGTTGGTATTCCTATCCTGCAAAGGCCTGGCAGCTTGTTCAGGGTGTACCCCACCATGTGCCCTGAGTCCCTTGTGATGGGCTCCAGGCTTTCCATACCCCTATCCGAAATAACTGGGATAGAGAAGGAACCAGATTATGTGTGCTATATTATTACTTTAATTACCAAGTCATTATTTGAGCTTATCAAATCATTAATTGGCCTCTAAGTTGTTTATTTATTTTTTTGGTTTGAATGTAAAATTGCTTTGGCATTTTCTTTTGGTACAGTGATTTCTACTTAGTATCTCATTAGTGTCTCAGTGGTAGGTTTCTCATCTGCCATATGGGTTCAATTCCCAGCCAAATGCCCAAACCCCAGCCACTGGATCAGCGCTGTTCCCAAGCCTCAAAAAAATGCGAAGGGTTATATCAGGAAAGGCATCCGACCTAAAAACTGTGCCAAGTTGTATTCAGATGGGATGGTCCGCTGCGGTAACCCCTTGACGGGAGCGGCTGAAAGACCAATGACAGCAATTAAAAACTAATTCCCTCTGATTTTGACCACAGTAAATCAAAATCACTTTATTGAAATATTGAAATGTTCACAGTGCACTTCAGGAAGTCCATAATAAAGTCAGGATTTCCAAAAAAATAAAAAATAAATAATAAGAAGACAGTAATTTTTATTTGTTCATTCATCTAACTGATTAGGGTGGTGGCAGATCCATAGTCTATCCTGGGAACTCGATGTAATGTGGGAACAAATGCTAAATGGAACACCAGTGCAATGATACAGTATATTCTCATTCTCTAATAATTAGCACTAGCCAGGGAAACTACCAGCTACAGCCAGTTTTTGTGAGATGGAAGGATACTGAAGAACCAGGATCAAGTCCATTAGAGACAGGGACAGCATGCAAAGAAACACCACACAGACAGTAACCTGAGATCAGGATCGAACCCGAAAGGCTAGATGTTACATCAGTCATTGACAATTCATCGCCATACTGGCAGGGGACACCCTCCCCCGAAATGTAGTAACTTCAATGGGCTTTTTATTACTTGTTACCTGCTTATGTAAACCACATACTGTAGGCATGCTTATATGGTTGGACAATGGTTAGATAATGGGGTGTTTTCAATATACAAATGTACAATGTCTCTACCTAAAGTGAACGAAAGAAGGACTAATGGTAGTGGAAGCTGTCCCGTTTGGTACAATCTATATAAGAAGAGCACAAACTATAAACGTTAATGCTGACTATGACAGAAAGATGTCAGATCAGTGCATTGCATACAGTAGCTGCAGACTGGTTAGAGGGTCAATGCTGACCTGCGTTCCACTGCTGAAAGCACCAACAAAGGGCATCAGAATTGGACCACGGCACAATGGAAGAAGTCTGATTAATCAGATTTTCTTTTACATAATTTGAAAGAGTCGGGGAAGAGAGGGCACCGGGATCGCCTATGTGTGATGCTTCGGACATTCTCCTGCTGGGAAGCCCTGCCATTCGTGTGGATGTTACTTTCACATGAGTCACCTACTGTACCTAACTATTATTGTAGACCACTTTATGACCATAGGTCCCTTTAAGCAGGATAATGCAGCCTACCACACTGCAAGACTTCCTCGGGAATGCTTGACAAACATGACAAAGGGTTCAAGATGTTGACTTGATCTTCAAATCCCCCAGATCTCAATCAGACTGAGCGTCAGTGGGATGTGCTGGACAAACAGGTCCAATCCATAGAAGCCCCGCCTTGTAACTTACGGGCCTTAAAAGATCTGCTGCTAATGTCTTGGTGCCAGATACCACCACACACCTTCAGAAGTCTGGTGAAGTCCATGCCTCAGTGGGTCCACTTGAGTTCAAGCAGGTGATTCTATTGTCATATTGTCATGGCTGATCTCTGTTCTCATCTGTGTTATCAACGTGATTCTTGGGATTTTGATTTGGACTCTAATTACCAATCAGCGTTTTATGTATGATTCTGTTTGATTGCAATAATTTGATTTATGACCATCTTGCTAATGACTTTTTTCACCTGGATCCTAACCACCAGCTTGGCTGTCCTTGACTACACTGGCGCCGTGAGATGGAAAAGATGTTGGCTGTACCACTGACCTGCCCAGCCTGATTTGTGAAAATATCTTGATGATTTCTTGATGAACGGCACCGAGGAACTATACTTTATGGGTGATTTCATGCTTGGGGTGCCAAGTCTTAATAATAATTAAAAACACATTAACTTCTAAAGAAAATATAATTATTCAAAATTGAACATAAGGAAATATGCACTTAGTAATTTGCTGATATTGGCTACAATGTGCAACCTTCTTCAGAAACTTTCTTCAGGAAATTATGCAACTTCCTGCTATGATTTGTGGTAATGTTAAAAATATTTACCAAAAAATGTGGCAGGACATCATGTTAAAAATCAAAATCTTTAATGTGTGACTTATTGATCAGGTTGACTGACTATTTGAAGCTACACGAATTTATACATTCACGTAATATGATTTTTAATAAATACAGGTAATGCACTCCTTTGCTTGGGCACTAAAACGGCACCACAAAAATGAACTTGCACAAATAGAATACAAATGAAACTCTAGTTACGAATGTAGGCTTTGAATCTCAAGCTGTGTTTGCCCGATCAGAGATCAATGACTTAATAAGGGCAAGTAAATAACATCATGAGCGAATCAACATTATGAGGGGGCGGGGTCAATGTTTACATTAGGACTGTTCCCTAGAGTGACACACTATTGCATATTATTGTGTAAGAAGAGGGGGGAAAAAAAGGTCTTTCACAATACATGAAGCGACGGCGCGACTGTGGAATGTTTAGCCATGAAATATTTGCAAAGACAAATATTCGCTGCGGGGACATAATGCGTGTTTTCGGTAGCGAAAACACTTCATCAAATTTCTCTTCTCCTTTTCTTTTTTTAAAGATGTTGCATCACTTTTGAATGTAAAATCACAGACTGATATGCTGGCCGTTTAATCAACAACATTTGTACATTTTTGAATGCTCCAAAAAAAAAAAAAGAAGAAGAAGAAGAAGAAGAATTTAAATTCAAGCTATTTTAAAAATTAGCCCCAATAAAAGATTAAAAAAAAAAAAAACTCATGACAGAATACTGTGATGCTCTGTAAAATCTTGATTTTAAACTTCAAATGTTTAAGTGTGTATTGCTGAGATTGTGTATGTTAGGTCTGATGTGTTCGAGGTGAGGTTGGGGGTGTTGTCCCCTTCCACATCTCTGCTCTGGGACATCACATCAGGAAAGCCTGAAGTGATTCACTGATGAGTCAACAGCTATGAGCTATAAAGCCACAGCACTGATGGAGCCTAAGCATGACACAGCTCTCTCACCTGAAGGTAAGACCCTGAGTCCTCTGTTCCTCTGGTTGTACGGCTCCACAGCATCTGTTATTTATTGACTAATTGAAGCTCTCCGCTTGGTTTTGCTTTGATAAAATTCGCTTCTTAAGTTATTTTCTATTCTAATAAGTGCAGGTTCAGCAATTTGGACTTGACTGGGAAAAAAGCAGAAAGTTACACAAAAGTTATATTACAGCTGTTGATACACTGGAAAAGGAAAAGAGGGGGAAAATGTTGAACTAATTAGTTTGAGCAATGTAAATTCTGACTAATGTTAATTAGACGTAACGTCGGAGTTTGTCAAATTAAGATATTGCTCTTTTTAGGATGAAACATTTTTCAATTTGGGTTTGAAGAATTAAATACTTGAAAACAAATTGAAGAACCTGAGTGATTTATTGGAACATCATCGATCCAGATATTAGGCGGTCTAATTGCTCATTTATTTTAAACGCACTTTGTATAAACGGCGGACCGACCAATTACCATCTAATATCTTTTCGACTCTCCAACCAATTACCGTCTAATATCTTTCCGACTCTGCTTCGATATTACATTTATTTAATGGATTATTAAAGGATTTTTCAAGCTACGCTCTATCCATGTCTTCTGGAGTGTATATGTAATTACCATGTGGCATGTGGTTTCCATATACTGCGATATTTTTCCCCCTTCAATTTTTAAGTGACTTTTAAGCTGTTTTTAATTTTCTTTTTCTTTTTTTGTTATTTCCTTCGATTGTTTTTAAATACATGTCGATTCTACAGTATATGGTATATTTGCAGAAGCTTGAGCTCATGCTTGCAAATGCTATGTTTTTTAAAGTGTATATAAAGCTTTTTTATAGCTATTATATCATATAGATTAAGTCAATATGATAAAACTTTTGATTATTATTTTTCAATTTCTTTTCTGCAGGTTGGTGTTCTATTCTCAAGACACTATGGCTGTATCCCCTGCCCTTTTATGCTATTGTATAGTGATGATAGTGACGATGCTCACACTCGCCCATGGCCGTGCTCTTCCTACAGACAGCATGAAAACGTCCGTCAAACTGCAAGTCGACAACATCATCTCCAGAATCCAGAAACACAAAGATGAGGTAAATACCAAGAGAACAAATGACTCTCTCTGCTCTTTGCATAGTCCAAGTTGAATCGATTACAGTTATACCTATATATCGTAACGCTGTTGAATTCTTGATTCTTATTGGTCAGAAGGTGTTGAGTCATTTTCAGTAATTCAGTAAGCTCTCGGACGGTAGTTCCGGCTGCAAAACACATCACAGGTTTATATGAATCATTTCTAACAAGTTCAATCCGCATCGCATTGTGGATGCTTCACCTAATCTAAGGCTAATAGAGTATAGATGAGTGTACAATAAGATTAAGAGCATTATGTAAAAGGGTTGGGGGGGCGTACATATACTAATTTATTAATTTTTTGTAGAGACATAATTGACTTTTATATTTTTCTCCACTTTGAGCACTTTGCAAGAGCATTTAGGATACAGAATGTGTTCTTGGTAACATGATAAGCTGTACTTGTCATATTACCTTCGAGGCAGAGACAATTTGACTGACTATAAGACTATAAAGTAAATGATAATACATAAAATTAAATTTCATTATAATTATTTATTTTATAAGTTTCATAATTATAAGTGATGTATTAAGTAATTTAAAGGGATATTTGGTATAACTGGTTTGAAAAGGGTATAAAACATTAGGTATTGTTATGCGGAAATGGTCAATATGTTGTATGTTACTGACAAATTAAATAGGGATTTTTACTAAGGACTAAGGAGTGATTTAATTTTATTATATTTATTGATTTGAATTATATTTTATTTATATATTTTCTGATATGATTTGGTTTTTAAAGTACAGATCCATTATGTCAACACAACAAATGGGAAGTTACTTTAGAACAAAATGTTTCATGGCAAATTATTAAGAAAATTTTTAAGGAAGTCATTAAATTTGGGGGAAAATAAATAATATATAAATACATACATATTACATTTTATATATATATATATATATATATATATATATATATATATATATATATATATATTATATTTTTTTTTTTTTTCTTTCTTTCTTTTTTCCCATCAGTATTCAAAACATATATGTCATGCCAAAATTCATAGTGTGGAAATGCAACAGAGTTAATTATTCCTAACACTGTGATTATTATTTTCGTATCTTAGGGTTAACAGTAACTCAGTTTCACATCAGCTTCCATCACATCATTCTTTTCCTCTAACAGCATGCCACCAAACTCATGAGTAAAATAACCCATATCCATACTACTGTTCATGCAATCGCCATCAGAGATTGTCTCTGAGAGATTATATGAATGCACGCTGTGCCTCAAACCAGGCGTTTCCCTTGAACCTGACCCGTGCTACAATCTACTCTCACAGTTCCACATACTCCACAAGATGATCCTGGACAGTCCCGAGCTCCTGCCCGAGCTGCAGTCCGATAAACCCATCGAAGGTCTGAGCTCCATGGTTGAGACGCTGAACAACTTCCAGCGGGTTCTTCACAGCCTGCCCAAGGGTCACATGAGCCAACTGCACAGTGACGTAAGCACGCTGCAGCACTATCTGGAAGACAGGATGAGCTCACTGCAGTGCGCGCACAGGAAAACGGGCACGGAGAAGAACCTGGAGGCCTTCCTGAAAAACCACAGCGCGTACTACATCACCCTGGGACATGTGGCTCTGGATAGACTGCAGAAATACTTACAGAGACTCAACCACAATCTAGATCAGCTGAGAACGTGCTGAAAAGAATGATTCTTGCATTGCTTTTTATGATCGTTTTTTGTTATATTTATTTATATGAATGTATTTATGAACCAGTTAACTATTTCATATTTTATTATTATTGTTTTTTTCTAATATGTATTGTGTAATTAATGCATTTGGGAACCAGACAAGACGTTTCCCATCAGCCTTCACGTTCACACATGCATGCACCCAGACACACACGTTAGACATGCTGACATCACCACCAGCCAAGTATTCTCAGTAACGTCACAGTCTTACCGGAAGACTCCTGACTGATCGTGCTGGGAAGCACAAATCCTCTTGCCCTCTTCTGACCACCAGCAGACAAGCGCAGCAGACCTGACTGCACTTCCTATGATCTTATGTATAGCTTCATTTGAGGTGATCTGCATCTGTATGAATTATGCCGTGGATGTAAAGCATTTATTTCTTATATAGTCATAAGTTGATTGAAATAAAAAAAGGACGGTTCTCTAAGACGTGATTGTTTCCAGGATATTCGCAGCCTTGAATAAGGAACACAAAGAGCGAACACAACAAACCTGGTTTATTAGCAATCATTTATATTGTACGGCCATCTGGCTGCTTGATGTTGCAGCAAAATTGTCTTGCCAGCTAAAAGCCCTGTGTGCTGGGGCTTAATGAGACATGCATTTGTGGATTTAAAGGAGGGAGAGGGCTGTGTAAAGTATAACACCAGACTCCTTTAAAAGAATGAAGGCTAAATCTCCATAGACAGAGTGCCATTTAAATGTGCTTTATGGGACGTTTGTTAGTTATCAGATAAACCATGAAGAAAGAGGGCGACTATTATCTTCCGGAGAAACGGAACAAGTGAAAGAATGACGCACAAAAAAACCCCACGTGTGTACCTCCAATACGGTAAATATTGACTCTCACCCACCCATCCACCCGACTAGCTTCAGCCAATTCTTTGAAAAAGCACATCTGGGGCAAAATTACACAATATCAACGTGCTTTAAAAGAGAAAATCCTATGAAGTACGCACGTAAATAAAACAAACCCTGACCTCTATTCTCAGCTCAGATTAACCAGTGGAAAAATTTTCTATCGTTAGGTCACTTTGGTATCTTCTCAGTCGGGAAACAGTATCAGGTTATTCTTGATTTCTCTTGTACCTCTGCCAGAGGTCATACTTACTTTGGTCAAATCAAGTCTTGTGACAGAGAGAGAGTTATTTACTCATCACTCTTCGTCTATACCGCATTCATCCTGTCTTCAGGGTCGTGGGGGGACTGGAGCCTATCCCAGGAGACGTGGGGCACAAGGTGGGGTACACCCTGGACAGGGTGCCAATCCATTGCAGTGCTCACACACACACAATCATTCACACACACACCACAGGCAATTTGAGAATGGCAATTAGCCTAATCTGCATATCTTTTGACTGTGGGAGGACACCGTGCAAACTCAACGGGAATCGAACCCAGACCCTGGAGGTGCAAGGTGACAATACACCACTGTGCCGCCTAAGAGTTATTTAGTACATGATACTTCTTTTAAAATGCTTTGTGGTCAACACGGTCGTCTTGCACCTTGAGGGTGCGAGTTCGATTCCCGCCTCTGTGTGTAGGGGATACACACACACACACACACACACACACACACACCGCTTTATAAAAGCGGTACACACGATGAGCAAGTTAGTGAGTGAGTATTGCATTGTTACAGAATGCAGAATACGTTTTTTTTATTTTTTTTTATGGTGGCATGGCGCAGACGCCTGGCACCTCCAGGATGGCAGGTTTGAATCTCGCATGTGCATGGAGATTGCATGCTTCCCTGTACTTCACAGGTTTCCTCAAGTTTCATCTGATATTTAGGCGGAATAGCTTTTCTAAATAAACCATAGTATGATATTAAGTACGTGTGTGTGTGTGCGCGCTGTGCCCCGAGTTCTCTAGGACATAATCTAAACTCCTACACTGGATAAACGTTATAGAAATCAGATGGATCAATATTCTTTCACAAGAATTAATTTTGGGTTTTTCATTCAAACTCCGCTGCATTGGAAAGCTTGGTCCCATTGTGTCTGGCTAAAAACCTTCAATGGCTTCTTCTTTTTCTTCCCCCTGGCACCGACACCTTTAGCTTGGGGTTCGGAAGGAATTTTTAATGAAAGCAAAAGAGGGGGTTAAAAATTTTGCACTCACCTGTAAATAACATCTTTACACCCATTGTTACTCAAATATTTATTTTTCCATAAATGAGTATATTCTTTCACACCTAAAAATAGATCATAAAATGAAAAATGTTGGAACATGACGTATAAAAGGATCGCACCGGAGACACAGAGTAAAATTCAGTCTTTCCCTGGCATGATCTCGCTCGCATCCGCACGGCGTTATTTACAGAACATCCGCTCAACTGAACCACTTGCTCTTCTTGACGATCGAGTCCTTAGAGTTCGACCCGCCTGTGAGTTTCTTCTTGTACTGTTCGACCAGACGTTCGAAGCGATCTTCTTCTCTGTTCTGGAATTTCCTCTTCACTGGTTTAGCATTCTGTAAATCATGGGCAAGGAAAAAAAAAAAAAAAAACACAGTCATAACCACAGAAGAAATCATTCTGAATATCAAGAAAATAAAACGTACAGGTTGTCCCTCTCGTTCATCAAGTCGAGGCTTGCAATAAAAGTTCTCAAATAAATGAAACACGATACGGAATGATTTCAAACACAGTATGGTGGTGAGATTCTTTAAATGCCGCAATACAGTAGTGCAATCGTTTTAAAGAAGGCTGTACACATCCGGGAACGACGATCCTGGCCGAGGTGGCTCTGTGCCCACTGCGAAACTTCCCGTGAACAGAATTGACGGAGAACTTGCGCAAGAGACGCATCTGTACACATGGGAGCTGTACACTCGCATGTTACAGGACCTTGTCCAGCAGTTATTGTCGCATCCCCCGTACAGTCCAGAGCTCATTACAGGACACATGTTCGGGCTGTTAAAGGAGTTCCCGGGGAAGTTAAGCAGGCAAGTTTAATTATGGCGCCATTGTACTGAAAAAACTTTCTACCTTGATGGAATCCAAGCTCTAGTGGAACTCTGGACTAAGTGCATTAGTGTAGTAGTGGATTATACTGTATAGAGAAATAACCATGTTCTGGTATTCAGCATCATTAACAGTCCTGGGGTTGACTTGAATGCCTTTTGTAAAATAATATACATCAATATTTATATATTTATTTATAGCCAACTTTGTTTCCCTCCTCTCTTTAATTTGTTTTGCTACAATTCTAAATCCAAGATTCTTGATCATTTTTTTTCCCTTCAAATTTGCCTCAACCTTGATAACGAGTCTCAGAGCGTTTTATGCTCAACTTTAATCCTGTTGTGCAGCACAAAGGGTTTCTGCTGTTCCCCAGTACAGTGAGGTACCTTCGAAGACTTCCTTAATGATGATGAAATTCTCTGATGTGTATGCGCGCGCGTGTGTGTGTGTGTGTGTGGTTAGGACAGTCATAGCCCATTAAAATTCCTCACGTTCACTTCCTTGTTCCTGTTACTATTAATTCTTTGATGTGTCTGAATAGGACGCGGTGCCTCGCTCTGACAGATCAAATACTATTTGCACGGGAAAGCATTTCTCGCGTTAACCATGTGTTCTGCGGGCTGGTTCTACAAACCTGTGCGGACACATTGCACAAAATGGCTATCGCCTATACTGTATGTGCAGCTTTTAAACAAGGCTTGTTCTATTTATACTCACATTTGGGTAAATGCTTTATAGAGACTAAACATTTCCTTTTTAAAAAGATCCTTTTCACATCATACTATTGTCCTTACATACAGTAGAACTGCATCGCCCTTGGTTACGTTGTACAGGTAGGACTCACCTGTTTCTTATTTTGAATGGGTTTCTCCATCGAAGGGAGTCTCTTTCTCTCGTTTCTGCTGAAGGCCGTCTTCACTTTCCGAACCTGGGCAGTCTTTTTACCTTTATCCCGGTTCCTGTTTCATTAAAAAACATAATAATAATATTTAGTTCAAACTGTCAATGACTTACTTAGTATGTAAAAAAAAAAAAAAAAAGAGGAGCAGAAGTCAGTACCTGATCTTTGGTCCGATGTGTGACGGCATGGGGAGAATCTTCTGCCGTTTTTTGCCGTCGCCCACCTCGACGTGCTCCACTTCCGGGTTGGTCCTAAAACCTGAGAAATGGCTGCTCAGAGCTCCCGGCTTCGTCTCGCTGCCTTTCTGAGCTCCTGCTGACTTCTGAACCGCTGCTGAGGCATTTTTAGGAGATCTCTGTGGAGGCTGCTTACTCCTGTCTTCCTGGGATCCAACTCTGTTTTTCACTTTTTTCTGTGATGTGATAAAATGATATCAGGTTAGAGATACTGAATCAAATGAACGGATTTTAAAACTACCGTGCCCTGCCGGTGTGCTTGCTTCATTCAAACCTAACCCCGGATAATACGGTTTGCACACATGTGAAATACCCAGTGGGGTGAAATTCCATATACTGTACTCGTGTAGATGTCTTTTATACAATCGGCATGCACAATGGAGATGTCGAACAGACAGATAGCAGTGTCTGCTCAAATAAACACCAGTAGTGGTAACCTACTGCTGAATACTGGTCCATTGGTATTCGTTTAACATGAGGCTGAGGCGAGAGGGCAAGCCTGGGGAATGTACCGTGGTTGGCCATAGTAGCCTGGTTCTCTAAAACTGTCTCCAAGTCTCTTACCTGTTTTCAACTAAAACATAATGAGCTAAGTGGCAGCACAGAAACAGAACTCCAAAGTTGCCTAAAATGCCTGGATCCCATGACCTTTCTTTTGGGCGCTGTAGATATCAAAGTTATGGCAATGGCTATAAAATACACAAAGCAGTTAAAAATGTCACTGAGCACAATCAGGACAGCAACCAAAATGTCTAAAACGGTTCAAATCCTTCTGAAAGCCGCCTCATGAGCACACGGCCCCCCAACACGGGTTCGGTGAGACGGGGTGGGGGTGTTACTGTAGAATTTTGTAACTGCACGCTTTAGGTGATTCTTGCGCTTGTCAAGTTTTAAAATGTTAACTGCCACTTTTATAGCACAACAAGCCCTTTGAAAGCACTGCAAAAAAAAAAAAAGCCCTTCCTGAGAGCCTCTATAAAAATGCAACATCTGATGTCCACGAGTGCCATTAAAATGATAACAGGCATTGTGTTTTGTGCTCAGATGAGGCCAAAAATCTGCCTTTTGGTCAAGGACACTGTCAGCATGTTTCAAGACATGAGGAGGCAGGGCAGGAGACGCACGTCATCCAGGGCTTAAATAACGTGGTGGATGTTTGGGTGCCCCCTTGTGGAGGGTTATGGCATTAGGAATTCTGCCAAGTACAAGAAGGTTTCAAATACAGCACATGGCTGCTGCTCAAAGGAGGTTCAAACTGTATACTATATACAGTGTATAAATAATTTATTACACACATACATAGGAAGAAAACAAAGAAGTTTGGCTTCTCTCCCTCTCTAAAATATCTGTACACACAATATGATGAAATCTGGCTACTGATTTTGCCATGCTGAAATAAGCTATTATAAATAATTTTATCCAAAACCCCAGACAGTAAAGACAGTATGTTTCTATGCATACATCAGTGCTTAAATCTGATAAGCCTTCCCCCTCCCAGTCACTTACTGGTTAACTGTGCAAGTGAAAAACAAGGGTTTTTCTTAATAAAAAAAAAGAAAGAAAGAAAGAAAGAAAGAAAAGCTAAACAATAAACACAATATTTTTGTTAAATGACCTGTTTTAAAGCAGAACGCCTACACTTCAAATCATAGGATCACTGCTTCATCTCAAATCTGTAAGGATGGCAAATGTATGAAACTCATATCACTTGTCAAAATACAGTACAGTACATATAGACACGACTGTATACACTGATGGATGATTATTACTTATATGGGATCTGTTTTCATACCCTACACAGCCAATATGAGACGTTCCACATTCAGTCCCCTACTCTGAAAAAGCTTACCACAAGAATTTGGAGCACGGCCGTGTTGCCATGTTGGCCATTTAACGTATAAATACCATGTCCTCTGATTTGCTCATTCGATTCCCGAGCCCTCATAGGTACAGTTGGAGAGTCAACATCAGTTAAGCGGACTACAGTGGTATCTCTGCATTTGAAATTAATCCGTTCTGGAAGCAGAAATTTGTATTGCAAAGCGCATTTTCCCATAGGAACTAATGTTAATGCAGATAATCCGTTCCAGCCACCAAATTTTTTTTTTTCTTCTAAAATGTTACCAATCCAACACTATAATCATATTTTTGCACTAAAATTAAATAGACATTAAATCTCACTTAACCTTCATTTATTATTCCTCTTGGCACCAGCTGCTTTTGAAACGAAATTGAAAGTGGCTCCGTTTTCTTCTTGCTACCGTCCTTGCCAACATTCTTGGCACCCATGGTGTTTTTCTTTTCTTTTTTTTTTTTAACTTGCTTCGCTTGGCTTTCCACTGACATAAACAAGTTTTGAATGGCTCTCAGGCGTAAGCGAAATTTAGTCCAAGTTCAATTAGACCCAGTTCGGTCGCTCGTATGCTGAAAATGCTTTGCAAAATTTTTGTTTTTAAAGGTAAAAAATTCTTCCCGCGGGTCATTTGTATACCACTAAAAAGCCCACGGTGCCAGGTAGCCGAAATACCTGTACTGTGTAGTTAATGCCATTTACAACCAGGCATAATACTCTTATGTCGTCTTTTATCAGTCAGACAGATTTCCCCAAACACGTCTAGAAAAAAAAGAAAATCAATGCGCCCGTACCGTAATTAAATTAAAGCAAGTCTACTGCTTTTCTTCTAATCGAAACAAATAGCCCCTAAACATCATTACAGTCAGAGCGACTGGTTCTGAAGAAGAGATTACCGAGGAACAGATTGTTGAGGAACAGATGTTCACGATACAGCACATCTCTCACCGCGGACACGGAGCTGTCTTTGATTAATTTCCTTCATCTAGATTTTCGAACGGAGTTTATTCACTGGGGACTTTGCTTAAAATGATTAAGGAAGCACAGTGGGTTAAATTAGATGTGATTTATATGACGGTGATCACCTTTTCAGCCCCGGAGACTACCGCAGATGTCATCTTGCTCTTCTGCTCCCTCATAGCCTTCAATTTTAACTTCCTCCCGTCCTCCAGCGAAAACTCCACAATAGGCCTCTGAGAAGTACAACAAAGGAAACAAACCATACACACTTCAAAAACCGTGGCTTCAAGCACAGCAAAAAAAAACGTTCAACATGATTTCAGGGCAACTGAAAGACAGCTTCAGGAAACATCAAAAGTAATTATTTGGCTTCTTTTCCAGGAAATAAAAAAAAAATCTATTAAGTGTTGAAAAGAGAAAAGCTATGGGTTCGTGGTATGCAAGGTTCGGAGTGAAAAGGAGGTAAATAAGTGTAGTGCTGTCTATTTGGAGAAAAGTCCCTGAGTGGTTACAGATCATCAAGCAAACAGATAATACTCTATACACAAAGGCAGCACTAAAGAAAACAGCTTTCATTAGGGCTTGAAACAAATTAACTTCCTCCCGCTGCACACAATAAGACTATATTTCTGACTGCAAGCTCATCACATAATGCAAAAACCTAATCATATAGCAAATAGGGTAGAGCAAAAGTTTGTATTCCCCAGATCAATGTAAAGAACACAGCCATTTACTGCACTAAAGGGAAATAAATGACTATACTGTATATATACACGCATACACACACATACACACACGCACGCATACGCACACACACGCATACATCCAAGTCAAACCGGTGATGGTGTTTATTTCTCTATATAATCCCCTGCTACACTAATGCATTCATCCTAGTGTTTCATTAGTGCCTGGATATGAAAGCAGATATTCATCACATCTCTACTGTACCGCTTATGATACCTAGAGTATAATGCCATACACTGCCTTTACATTCTTTTAAAAATGTTGACCTCTTGACCTTCGTCGCTCTTAACTGACCTTGTTGGCTGTGAAGATCTTGGGGTTGTTGTTGAGATGACGCAGGGCTTGGAGGGCGTGTTCATGCTCCTGGAATTCCACAAAGCCGTAGCCTAACGACTGACCAACTGGCTCGCCGCGCACCGGCTTCCGGTCGTACATCACATGGCACTAGGAGACGGACGGAAGGACAGCAACAGGAGTCTTTAATGAGGAATACTATTCATCTGATAACAATAACAAGGATGCAACGTGAATTTCTGATGACGGCACAGACCCGAGCGGATCAGCTCCAACATCATGCCAAAACAATACTGCCATCTAGTGTTGGTGCGATGCAACGGACTTTAATTTTTTGCCAATGTTTTCCCCATCCTGTGATGTTATGTGTAACATTTTAGACAAAAATCCATACACATGAAATTTATGTGCGTATACACAAGCTGCTTATCGCCACCCAGAGACCACAGCGTGAATGTGTCAATGCGACATCATTTTGCGCTGCAGTGCTTTTAAAAACAGGCAGGGAAAATGGGCACAGGGTGCCAATACATCGCAGGAAACCCACCAAACACAGTGAGTACATGTAATGTCTAATCCAAAAAAATTAGGTCCAAATAAGAAGTACGAAGGGCGTTCAGGTCAAATCGGGACTCCTGATCCCTGTGCAGAATAACAGAACACAGTTATGAAGGTAAAAACTTACCTTCCAACTAATCCAACTATTGGAGCTCTAACACCCTAATGTGTGAACTTGTACTAATTTGACGTTAGGTCATGGTGAGTCACTGACATGTAGTCTGTAATATGAAGTGCACTATAATTAAACACTTCCCAGCATCTAAACAGAAAGCAGACTGCATCATTCCTTCATCATCCCCATGGGCCTGTACGGGCTAGACGTTAAACATTTACCAAGACGCCAGGCTTCACATCACGGACAAGCTTCTCCACACAACAGCTTCTCAGAATGAATTAATGATGCAGCGAGTTTGGTATGAGACATCTGATAATCTGCACCATGAATGACTTTTTCCTTTGGAACGAGCAAATAATTTCAGAAAAGCACAGTAGTGTGAGCGCAGGCGATTTCTCTGTGATGGGCCGCTGATGCAAATTAAGATTAAAGGTCTCGTATTGAATTTGAAATGACTAACTTGTGTGTTTACCGTGCACACGACAAACAGTACAATGAATCCCATTTTTTTGTGTTATGTTTTTTTTTCCCCCCCTAATTTAATCGCATATAATACCCATCACCCAACCACCCACCCTCCAATCCCTCCCACATTAAGGCTACTAATACCGTTCATGGAGGGCTGAACGCCATCACGTGTTCCCTGCGAACCACGTGACGCCAGCTGACCGCATCTTTTTGAACTGCTCGCTCATTCACTATTTGGGTAACACGCTCGGGAGGGCCGCACTATCCGCTCCATCCGCTTGCGCGAGCTCAGACGGCTGATTAATATGAGAGCGTTTAAGCGTCTCACACTCCACCCCTCAGAGAGAGCTCGGCCAATCAGCTCTGTCCAGGGCCTCGGCTGCGGGAGGCTACAGCATCACCCGGGAACCAAATCAAACTAGCGATCTCCAGATAATTGGGCGAGCACTTTACCGCACCGCCACACTGGGCCTTGTGCTATGTTTTTTTTTTCACTTTTTAGTATTTTTTACTATTTCTTTAACAAGTTAAGACAGATCTTTTACACTTCTTGTAGAGCAACAAGCTGGGTGAGGGGCTCTTCTTATATGAAGTCACATTAGGGGATTTTTTTTTTTCTTGAAAAAAGGACAAGTACAAGGACAAGAAAAAAGTAAGTAATGTTTTTTAGACCCATCTAAAAATGACTGAAAAGTAAATTTTGAAATGAAACTTGGAATGTATTCTTGCATGGAACGAGGGTTTTGTATTCTCGTGTGTGCAGAGGAGGAAAACTTAGAACAACCAAGACGTTTGGTAACGTACTTGTATGTACCTCGGCACTGACTTGGGAAAAAAAAAACTATCCATTTAAGGCCAAAAAAATATCAATCAACTTTATACTCATATTTTTGCTGGGTGTGTGTGTGTGTGTGTGTGTGTGTGTGTGTGTGTGTGTGTGTGTGTGTGTGTGTGTGTGTGTGTGCGCGCGCGTTACCTCCTTGATACGGACACCCTTTCCTCCGCCTGCAGCAGACAGGCAGATTTTGAAGAGACGCTTGCGATCCACACTTTTGGGGAGGTTGTGGACACACAGGCGGGTTTGAGACACAAACACGTTCACGTCCTTCAGCTTCGCCTTCTTGAGCTCTGCGAACTACAAACCACATCACCGAGTAACTAAAGACCTTGCTGTAATGCTGCAAGTCAAAACTGAAATAACAATATCCAAGGAAATGTCGAGCTAATCGAATGGAAATGTCGAGGCACTTAGCCGTGCCGGCTGTCTGACTTACCCTCATCCTCTTGGCCATATCGGATTCGGAAACTCCTTCTGCTGCTTTGGTTCCGGCACGGATCACTGGATACAGGAAGAGGTAAAAGAGCGGTTGGAGGAAATCGAGATGCAGAAGTCAAGAGATAAAAAATGTCAGGAGGAGCAGAACTATTCCGGATGAATTTGCCTTGCCTTTATATCCGCTGCACTCAGGTTTAGTGATAATCTTTAACATTTTTTGTGTGTGTGTGTGTAAAAAAAAAAACTTACACACTGTACTGTTCTCATTGGTCCATCTTTAAGCACAATATTCAATAACAACTCTGCCTGATTCATTATTTTCAGTGAAGCCAACATGAATGGTTTCTACAGTGGAAGCTCGGTATACGAACGTCCTGTCTTGTAAATTGTCGCAATTTTTGAAAAGAATTTGCCTCGGCATCAGAAGCATTTTCGGCACACGGGCGACCGAGCCGGTCAAGCATACATCCAGTTGTCTGCACATCTTGTTGCGCGTACATCAAAGAGCCGATCGAAACTTGTTTATGTCAGTGGAAACCCAAGCGAAGCGAGTTTAAATACAGTACTGCGCAAAAGTCTTATATTATCTGTAGTACAAATTTTGTTCTATAAGTTTATTATGTCTGCATTATTATGTACAAGTCCATTCCATACAAAGATACAGTAAAATGCGCTTCACAGTAGGAAATTTCATCTCAAGACCTCAGGAATGGATTAGATCCGTATGCCGAGGTACCGCTGTAGTTATGAGAGTCATGAAATTTATGAGTTATGAGTCATGAAATTTATGATGAAATCATTTGTTCAGGAAAACAATTTAGTTAGATAAAATGTTCTGAAACCTTTCTAAGATCTATTTTGGTTCTCTCTCTATTTACATTATAAATATTTTATGAACATATAAGAATATTATAAAAAATATAATTTATATAAAAATATTAATTTATTAATTTTATTAAACTTTTTGGCTTGTAAATAATAAATAATAATTTCAATAATAATAAATTATAAAAATAATAATTAATTTAAATAATACATTTATTTTTTCTGCTATAAGAGTAGCCCTTTCGCTTTGAACTTGTCCTTGATTTCATTGAATTGGTTTGTTAAGATTGGAAACGTCTCTTGGCTCTACAGTTGAAACCACTCTAAAGCCCTCTCCCAGACTCATGCTCTTGGATGCACTCACGGCCCTCTCTGGCGAGGTACAGGTTCCTGGAGCCTTTCTGAGTTTTCACCGTCTTGCTTTTCAGTTTGGAAGCGTCCTCTCTGCTCACCGCCAGCACCATGATCAGCTTCCTCCCGTCCACCCTCACACCGCCAGCCTGCAGCACACGGAGCACAGAGTCAAGATCCGACACGGACATTACGCACCGCTCGTTCGCTCGCTCGGACACGGAGCAGAGCGCAGGAAACCAGAGTACATACAGTACATAAATGAACAAGCTCACATAGCATCCACACAATCACACACACACTTACACCCTCACCTCAGATTCGGTCTGGGCAGCGGCTAGACATTTGTCTGCTCCTTCTTTTGTTTTGAACTGAGCAAAAGCACAGCCTGGATGAAAAGAGAGGGGAAAAAACACAGAGTGAGCAGGTTTGTCTGATACTCTGGAGGGCTACGAAGGTCCAACACAGGGCCACGAATACATTCATTTTATATAATCAAAAAAATACTATGGGTCAAATATAACTGCACTGCTTAAAAAAAAAAAGGGGGGGGGGGGTTGCGCTGTAATTCGTTAGACTCGCTTTGGCTTTTAATAGCCGATTTGTGGAAGCTGCTGAATATTATAATATCTGAATCTTTCAGATTCTCAAGGGCCACACTTTTGCCCACACTGTCGACACTCTGCGAAAATATTGTTTGGAGGTCTTCAGGTATCCTCCCTATAGTGCTGATCTTCCTCCACCAGACTTGAGCCTGACTGGTCCCCTGAAAGCAGCAGATGAAGATTCACTCCTGATGAAGACGTGAAGACACCAGTGCGATCGTGGTTCACAGCTCAGAATAAAACGTGTTTAAATCTGGGAATACGAGGACTTGTTGACAGAAGGACAAAGTGTATAGAAAAGCAGGGAGATTATGTTGAAAAATTAAAAGGTTAATAATTAAAGGTGGATTAAAATTAATTCCACAGCTAGCGTGCCGATCATTTTTGACCGACCCAACTTAGATAGCTGTGCAATATCTCATAACGGTAACGATGGCCGAGTACTGAGCCAACTGGGAGAACAGTACCGAAGAACCTGACGTAGAAAGTTCCGGGTTTGGACAGGTAAGCACGTGAGAGAATGTCATTTCTGAGATTTTTCTTTTTTCTTTATTTCTTTTGTCATTTTTTTTGTTATCTTTAGCCAACCTTGGCTGGCTACGTCAAGCCGGTTAATTAGCATGGCACTGGACGAGTTTCAAAACCTACCGAGAGAAATGTTGAATAAAGGAAAATTATGCAATTAAAGCAACATGCTATTGATTTTAATACGCGGATAAATTCCCTTCTGCACGTGTAATAAAACGGCACCCACCTTTCGAGAGTCCAGTTTCAGGATGCATGACGATCCGCACGTATTCGAGTTCACCGAACTGCAGAAGAATTTCTTCTACGCCTTCCTCCTCGGAGTCAAAGGACAGGTTTCTAAGGCAGACAGAGAGAAAGAGTATTTGAAGAGGAACTCGGAGCTGATGTGTGCTTGGGGAAGCATTAAAGAGCAGGAGCACATCCGTCACGTTGAGTTCCGACCATTGCTTTTATGACTGAATAATGATCAGCCTGTTTCTATTTACCTACAGGGCCTGTACTGGTATTGTCCTGAGCTCCATTTCGGTTTGTATAAACACCTACACACATCGTTCAGGATTTATGCACCGATCCGCCGTAACATTAATGGCACTACCAGGTACACACTGATCATCAACTGTACGGCAGTAAACTGGTGAGAGGATCCTTGGAACCAGAGGCTCATGCACGCTCGCTGGGACAGATGGAGCGAAAATTGCTAAACGCTGGCCATAATAGAAACGCACTAGAACACCCAGTGCACCACAGCCTGCTACGCACAGGGCTCAGATCCCAAGACAGTGCACCGGACAAACTATTCCGATCCATGGCGCCACCATCTTGCAACCCACGACACCCAAAAAATCCGTCGCCAGCATCCTGGTGCTTTTTTTTTTTTTTTTTTTAATGTTACACATATCAGCCAAATAATGGTTGATTTATTTCATGCCTTTTAATCAGATGCAATAAAAGATCACTGCTCTTTTAGCACACTTGGAGCATAACTAATATCCAAGCACTCTTGCGTAAAGAGTGTTACATGTGTTACAAACTAAACGCACAGGCCTATTAGACACACCTTCTTGAACATGCATTTGAATTGCGTGATGGTCATTAGGGCACCCAAACGACTATTAATGCACACTATTATTATTATTATTATTAGGGTCCAAGCACTATGACATTAGCCCTAATTTCTAAGGAATCAGACTGGCCAAAAATCGATTTTTTCTGAGCATTTAAAAAAAAATTTTTTACATACAGTAGAGATTGGCCAGGTATCTCATTGGTTATAGCTCGATTCATTTTAGTTGAATCTGAAAACGAGACGTATCCCGTCATAAAGCTCCGAAATGGCTACTACACTGGAAAATTTCATGCCGATAAAAATTCATTATCCCTTCTAACGCGGTCTTAATTATGCTCCATTGAAAATTAAATGAATGAGCTCTAAAAGGTAGAGACAGTGACTCGGCAAAAAAACAACATCTGTCTCAGTCTCACTGAATCTCGTGCAATTTCTCACTCAACACACTCCCACAAAACATATACTGTACAAATGACCAAAAACTCTCAGAGCATAACAGGATGTGAAGGGGGGGTGGGGGAGGAAGTGTTTCCGAAACGCTCCTGTGGCCACAAAGTTCGCATTACGAAAAATGAAATCCTCCTCTCTGAACCTGTTAAATCCCATACTGTACCTGCAGCAGCTCCCGAAACATCAGAAACAAGACAGAGCCATTGCTATGGCAACTGGGCGAAACCACGCCCTCTACACTGGCTTTACAGACTCGGGAATCACACCCTACTGCCTCACGATTTCTCCACCAATTATGTCTAATATAAAAAATATCATCGTACTACTCCGCCCGACTCGATAGCACACACCTTCAGTGAGGCTTACCTGATAAATATTGTCCTTCCTTCATTTACATCTGAAGGGAGAGGATTCTTTGGTTTCTTCTTCTTCTTCTTGACTAGAGAGAGTGAAAGAGAAGCAATCAATCATCCGGACCAGAAACAAAATAATAATAATAATAATAATATGAATGAACAAATAACCTTTTTCCTCCTCGTCATCGTCGTCATCATCCTCATCATCATCATCATCATCATCATCATCTGCTTCCATAGACTCAGAGTCATTATGCTTTTCGTCCTCATCATCGCTGCTTTGATCATCACCGTCGTCATCATCATCATCATCATCATCATCATCATCATCATCAGACGGCGAGCCAGCTTCAGACTCGCTTACGGAGTCGTCCTCTGGCTGTGCTTTAGGCCTTAAAAGAAGACGTCCATCATCACACTGCTGCCATCACCCATACTCACAACCGTTTCAAACAGGACACAGTGTTAGCTGCCTGAGGATCACACACACCTCAGCTAAACACTGCTTTTAATTAAACACTAATTAAAGAGCTGATCACTACACTGCTCAAAAGGGAAAAAGATAAGTACTTGACTTGAGGTATGGCAAGCTACGTTATGTTATGCTAAGCACATATGCAAAAAAAGAATTAATGTTATTAAAGCTATTTTTCCGAACCTAAACACCAAAAGTTAAATATGTATATCCCCTCAATATATTTCCATACCAAGGAAATCTCACAAAGTATTTCAACAAAATTGATTTATTCTAGGGCTGCATGATTTGATTCATTTTGACACATTATTTGTTTGACACAACTATTAAAAATACCAGTTTGTATTCAAACTTATTTCTCTAGGTTAACACCAAATAGTCATCTCAGTACAAACTGATCTCATTTAGAGGCGTTCCAGACTATGAGGATATTACCTGACGGTTTTTTCTGTGCTGAATAAACAATTGGGGTCAATATCACAATTTCGATATTTGTGCAGATAATTATGCAGCACAATTCCATCAATATTGAAATTACAGTACATGATTCTGATGGAGACAAAAAGACGTTTGTTCTTACTGTTTTTCTGAAAGCTCTTCGTCCTCTTCGTTTTCCTCAGCCTCTGTCACTTTTGCACCATCCTCTTTTTTACCTCCTATGATAAAAAGCATACTGAGTGCTACATCAGCACAAACATTTAGCACAATCAGAAACTGAGCACGGACCTGAAGCTGAACCGCGCGGATTAGCCACGAACTTGTCTTTAGGCACGGCCCAGTCTACAGCAACCGGTCTGTCTGCGGAAAGAGAGACGGCCGAGGGTCAGACTGAAGCGTTTATGAACGTTGATATGATCAGTGAGGAGAGACTGGGATCGGACAGGCAGGAGAGGGACTCACCTTTAATTTTTTGGAGGTTAGTTGCTGCCAGGGCTTTTCCTGCTTCCAGCATGTTCTTAAACTGGACGAAAGCAAATCCTCGTTTCTTTCCGTCTATGCACAACCACAAGACAGCAGAATTTCTCTTAGAAGCTTTTAAGAGGATCACTGCAGTAATTATGCATTAACATAACAATAGTACACGACTTATGTTAAACCAGAAGCTGCTTGCGAAACGCTCGGGGAGTGATGCATTGATTTCTGTTTAACGAGGTAATAAAGCTGAGACGCAATAATCTGTGCAGCAGCCGGAGAAAAACCCTTAACACGCTTTAACCGAAATAAAAAATATATATATATTTTTTTATAAATTGCAATGTTGAACTGGTGTTTGCCTGCAAAAATCCCGTTGTATAAGGACCCAGTTTTATAAATGCACTGGTGAAACAAGGGCTGGGGGATAAACCGATCGTGAATTGGCATCGGGATAAATTCTGTGTCAAAGCCAATCATATGCTTTGTAGAGTTTTGGGATCTGATTACAGACTGGATTGGTTAAGCTCACAGCAATTACCCAAACATCACATTTAGCAAGCAAGGTTTTAAACAGACTGACTCGTCTTACTGTTGGGTTTGGTAAACTGGCTCTTTACACAACATGATCTTGGGTTAATGATGTCCTATTTAATATCAAAAACATCAATTAAAAAAAAAAAATCAACATTAAAACATATTTGAATTCCCAATTTCTTAAAGTTATACAAAAAGAGTACAAGACCACGTTATTTCCAGGAAAACTGAATTTGGACGAAACTTGATTTTCCAACTTTATAACCGACACGTTTTCCCAGAGCAACACAAGGCGGTGAGACAGAATGTCAAAATATTACGAACATGCATTATCGCTCTAGTTTGCTCCACAAGCTTGATCTGCCATGATCTGAAGTAGAACTGGTGATTCAATTCAATTTTAGCATTGAATTTTTTTTTATTCAAATTTCAGTTTAATGTCTTATTTGTCGTAAGCAGCTATATTTCTTGCAGGATTTGAGGCATTAAGAACTACTTAAAGCATTTACTAAAGATCGAAATGCGCTGTAACTTGGGTTCTTCATTATTTAAAGATCTTGTACGAAGCATTAATCTTTTTTTATCTCCTGCGCCACACTCTAGTTCAGCGGTATTGCACTACCCGCTAGTAAACATGAAAAAAGAGAGAAAACAAGAGTATTTTGCAAAAGATGAAACCAGTCGATTCAATGAACACACACACAGACTTTGTTCTAAATATATGACAAAAATACACTGGCTAGAAAAATACATTTCAAGCAAACTCATCTGGTATAAAACGCCACACTGAGTAACATGTCAATGGAACCGGACAGCTTTATTATGTCACATCGCCAAACGTGACAACTTCTACCAAATAATTACAGATAAACAAATCCTCATCATTAATAATAATCATCAAGATTATCGTTATCGTTAATCTTCATATTTATTATACATACTTCTTACTAATTAAGTGAACGTTACCTGGTTTTACAGGGATCTTAACTTCCAGCACCGTCCCATGCTTTGAAAAGATTTCCTTAAGTTCAGCCTCAGAGCACTAAAAAACAAATCAATACTCATCTTAAACGTAACTTGTTTAAATATAAATCTAATGGGTTTCACTAAATTAATAATCAACTGTTGGATTTATATTTGAATTTTACAAATGTATACAATAATTATACGTATAATGATTATACACAATCTGTAGCACTATTACAAGGGGGAAGGAAAAAAAAAAAAAAAAAAAAAACAGGAAACAATGGGAATATTTGGATCCCCAGGTGTTGATTGGATCTGTATTGCGATTCTTTTATCATCACGATTTTTTAAATACAGTTAAACCTTGGATTGTGAGCATAATTAGTTTCGGAAGCGTGCTTGTATATCAAAACAATCAAAGCGAATTTCCCCATAAGAAACAATGGAAAGTCAGAAGATTGGTTCTAAATATAATCAAAAATATCTATATAAAAAATTTTACACAAAATATAAAGTAAAACTAAAACAAATCAACCTGCACTTTACCTTTGATAAGAATCCCGACTGAGCAGTGTTCCCATTAGTGTGTGTATGAAACTTCACAGCCTTTCACACACACACACTAACAGAAACACTGCTGTCAGGAAACTTCCTTAACGAGGAACCTCTCTAATGACACTCGCGCGCACACTCACACTACCGACACTAATCACTGCCCTCTAACAGAGAGAGACACTGGAAACCGGATCTTTAAAAAGGAACCTCTCTAACAACAGTTACTTTTGCTTAACACACACACACACACACACACACACACACACACACACGGTCACAGTGCTACAGTAAACAGTACACATGTGCGTATGTTGACCATACAAGTGACGCAAATGCAAACATATTTTAATTAAAAAATTATTTTTAAAATTTGACTTCGCAAATTTGTTAAAATATTTGCTAAAAATAATCCATTTTTTTCCGGCCAATCTTCTACTTTGCACTCCAGTCCAGTAGGTGGCGATATTGCATTAACACCAAAAAAAAAGAATGAATAAGTTCACCTACATCAAGTGTGAATTGATTCTAATTGGAAAACTGAAGCATTGATTAGATGCATCACATCAACAAACAAAAGATCGATTAAATTGCTAAACTGATTAAATAAAAAAATATATATAGTTTTTTATATATATAGTTTCTCCGAAATAAGCATGCTATGTCCTTACTAAATATACAGTATTTCAACCACATGAGTCCTACTACAGTTGTAACTCCATTCGTAGTCATTTACGATCACGCTTCACTGTGTTTTACCTCATCATTGTCACTTACTTTAAAACTGAGATTCCGTACGATAAGCCTGGCCTTCATCTTGTTCTTTCTCAGACCTTGAGACTTCGGCTGGCTTTTCACCTCTGGTGGTTCCTCGGGACTCTCCTCAGTTTTCTGCTCAGCTATGCAAACGTTACAGGAAAAAAAATATGAAAGAAAAAGGACAAGGGGTGAAACTGGACGAATACAGCAATCTAAATAAAGCTGACACTAAACATGGCACATACCTTGTTTGTTCTTTCTTTGCTTCTTTTCATAAAGTTTTTTCTTCGCGTGAACCACGGATATTTTTTTCCCATCATAGTCTTTTATTTCTCTGAGAGCTCGTTCGGCGTCTTCCACCATGGAGTAAGTAACGTAGCCTATACCACGGCATTTCTCTGACCCTGGACAGAAGAAAACACTTATTTAATTATAATCACGTACAAGACAAACAACATCACACTGCTATGTAGTCATTCAAATTCATTTAATGTAATCCTGTTCTCAGTTCTTATGTTTCATTAAGCCAACCTTGCCATGAATTGCCCCCCCAACATGATCTCTATCAAATATTATATTACAACATAAATTTATGCAGCATTATTATTAACATCAAAGCACAAAAAGTATTTCAACATTAAATATCTTTATTATGTTCAAGTAACATACGACTACTATGACAAGCCCTAGTCATGTGACTATGCTGCCATTGAGATCATTAAAAAAAAATTGGCAAATATAAGTTATTTTGTTTTATTTGTATTTATCATATATATATATATAAATTAAAATAAAAACTATTTATATATAATCATCTTTATATAAGAACGTGATTTTGGAAAAAAAATACTTAAAACGTATATTATAAAATAAAAAATATACAAATGCACATGTACTGTACAGTACATGAAAACTATTGCATAAACACAGTTTTTTTTAAAAAGATCATAGATATTTAATTATTATTTTAGTTCAGAGAGATCAGATCAAAAGAGATGAGTGCGTATAAGGCTACTGTATGTGAGGGTATATAAGGTGAATATATTCGGGTATGCAATGTTATGTGAGGGTATATAAAATGTACAACGGCAAGAAAAGGTATGAGACTATTTTGGAATTTCATGGTTTTCTGCATTCATTTCCTTTTTGTCAAGAGTATTAACAAATATTATGTGCCTAAAATAATAACTCCCCAACATTCTGATCTTTCATGTATTTATTGAAAACAACCATAAAACATCATAGTGCTGGTGGAGGAAGGATGTGAATCCTTGAATTAATAACCTCAAGAGCGCTGACTGAAGTCAGGAATAGCAAACCTGGAGTCTTGTTAAGAAAATTAGTTTAGGTGTAGACTCATGCTACTTTAACTGATAAAAACCACTCAAACTCAACAGAAAGAATATACTTATGTGAGCCATGCCTCGCCAAAATGAGCTTTCAGAGTATCTCTGGAACCACTTTATGTAAATTAACAATTGTTGATCAAAGACTACAGTTTAGGACACTTTGGGACTGTGGCTACTCTACCAGAAAGTGCACGCCCAGTCAAAATGACCCCAAGAGCACAACAAAACTCATCGATGAGGTAAAGAAACAACCCCAAGTGACAACCCAAGATTTGAAAATCATCATAGGAACCGACTAACATCCGTGTTCATGAGTCTACAGTACGTAAAATATTGAACAAGTACAGTGTCCATGGCGGGACACTACAAAGGAATCTGCAGCTTACTAAAATAAGCATTGCTGCATGCCAGAAGTTTGCAAAAGAGCACACGGACCCACCACAGCGGTCTTGGCAAAATGTTTTGCAACCTGCTGAAACGAAGATTAAACTGCTTGGAAAGATCACGCAGCACTATATCTGATGTAAAAAGGGCACTGCATATCATCATAAAACCATAAGGTATTGTGGAGGAAACATCATGGTTTGGGCTTTTTGCTGCACCAGGCCTGGCCAGCTTGCGGTCATTGAGGAAAGGATGAATTCTTAAGTGTTTAAAAAAAAAATCAGGAAAATGTGAGACTGTCTGTACTTCAGCTGAAACCCTTTGGAAGGTGGGTGACGCAACTAAACAATGACCCAAAACACCAGAGCAAGTCCACTTTAGAATGGCTTCAGAAAAACAAAAACAGGCTTTTGTAGTGGCCTATCAGAGCCCAGACCTCAACCCAATAGAAATGCGATGGAATGACTTGGAAAGAGCCATACATATGAGACGTCCGAAGAGCTAAAGCAGTTCGGCCAGAAAAAAATGGGCTAAAATTCCTCTTGAACGATGTGCAGGTCTGATCCACAGCTACAGGAAGCACCAGGTCGAGGTTGCCAAGTGGGGTCAACCACTTATTAACTCCAAGGGTTCACTTACTTTTTCCACAATCATTATGAATGTTGAATGAGCGTCTTCAATAAAGACATGAAATATCAGAATTTATTATTATTTTGGGCACATTATATTTGTCAATACCCTCGAGAGAAGATTGGTTCACATACTCTTTCTTGTCACATTATTTGTGGGTATATAAGGCTATATTAGTGTATATGAAGTAAATATATGAGGGTTTATGAGAATATATAAGGTAAGTATTTGACGGTATATAAAAGACTATACAAGGGTATATTAAGTAAACAACCGAGTGTATATAAGGCTATATGAGGTTATATAAAGTAAATAATATGAGGGTATATAAGGCTATACAAGAGCACAAAGTCAAGTTATTTGGGTATATAAGGCTATATGAGAGTATACAAGGTAAATAAAGCTCTTTACATTAGAAATACTATATTTGATTGCAATAAACATGTCAAATTATGCCACACATTTGTTCTATAATAAGCATTACATATTTGTCATCTGAACACTCATTAGATCATTAAGAGATCAGTGAAAGGACTTCTCCTGAATTCTGCCCACAGGGAGTTGGAAAGCAGTCTCGTGGTGTGTTCGTGCTCTTTACCTTTATCTCTGACCACAAAGCAGCGCTTCACCGGTCCTACTTCAGAGAAGATCTCCTCCAGATGCTCACTGGACGCTGTTGCAGGTAAATTCCGCACGAATAAAGTCAACGCTTCCATTCTCTCACTTTACTGATGATCTTCTCATTAAACGTTTAATCAGTTTGTTCTGTCGAAGACAACGTCTGCGCGTTTAAATTATCACCTAGCTAATCAGACAGCTGTCTGAACTGCCTCTAGCTTTCGTTTTTATTGTTATTATTAATATAATTATGTTCCGTTTTCAGACATGATTCCAGCAGCACACGTTTTCTACGAGGTGGCCATCTTGGATGTTTTTTCCCCACCCGCAGTATGACCAATTCCACCGCCTGTCTGCAATTGGCTTTTTTTTTTTTTTATGTTAGTGACGTTTTAACGGGTTGGAGAGTACAATCATCCAATCGGCGACGTGCATCGTGAGCTGTTAGCAAATCCTTGAGCAGGAGGCGGGATTTGTTCCAAGATGGGTAGGATAAACGAGCCTGACAAGTTCGGGTCAGAACGGAAGACGTTAAGGATTTACTTCCTGTGTTTAAAACGCAGGTGGAGGAAAGTGAGAACAGCAGCGCCATCTACTGAGCCGGATAAATAGACAAGCAAAATAATGCATTAAACAGACGCATATACTATTAAGCACTATTCGGACGGGACTGGTTTTTGTCATTAATTTCGTAACAGTATTGTAAGATGAATAAAATTAATAACTTTTTTAAATCTATTTTAGAGTAAGTGTGATGATAAATAAATTGCCACACAAAAGAATCACAATAAATAACTAAATCAATCCACCTCTAACAAATAGTACTACTGTAGAATATTATGTTGAGATATCCTTTATTATGTTTAGAGTCCTTACCCTGGTTAAACAGGGTAAGGACTCTAAACTATTGTAAGTTTACAGTAACAAGATCTACAATCATGGACCTTACTGATGAGTTGGATATAACCCAAGTTTTATAATATCCATCAGAAACAGAAACTCATGTTATTAAACTCAAGAGGTCGGGGTCTAATAATAACTATTAAGCCCAATATTTAGTAGAGAGGAGGACTATGAGCTGCTACGGAGCAAGTAAAACTACTACAGTATAACGCTACAGAACAAATATATTAAACAGTAGATTGCGTTTACTTAAAGACATCACTCTCTCCAATATAAAAAAGTTTATTAATGAAAACTGCATAGGTTTTAGTGTTGTATAAAGTCATTTTTACACTATAATGCCCCTTTAAATATTAGTACTGTTAAACCTTGGATTGCAAGCTTAATTCATTCTGGAAGAGTGCTCGTGTATCAAAACACTCATATTCAAAAGTGAATTCACGCATAAGAAAAAATGGAAACTCAGATGATGGTTCCAAAAAAAACAAAAATATTCATATAAAAAAAATTGACTTCAAAATATAAAGTGAAAATAAAACAAATGAACCTGCACTTTACCTTCGATAAGAATTGTGGCTGAAGTAAGACGAGAGGGGGCTACTGTGTAGGACAACTTAAAACACACACACACAGAGAGAGAGAGAGACCGAGCATGAGAGATGATTACACACAATCCCACAGCGCAAGACTCAATTAATTAGCATAGTTATGATCACGTGACGCACAGCAGACAACTCGTATATCAAGACCTGACTTGGTTATTAAGTTAAAATTTATTTAAAAATTTTGCTTGTCTTGCATAAAGCTTGCAGGCCAAGTTACTCACAATCCAAGATTTTACTGTACTGTTTAAACATTTCAGAAAACATAACTGAATATGTGAGAAACAAGCTGTTACAGCAACAAAAAATAACTATTACTGATGCATCAGACAGCAAATTGAACCACATGTTTTAGCAAATGTGCAATATGATGGACTTTCCTTCATGATCAATACAGTATGGATCTATTAGCTTTTTAACTATGATGCGATTAAATGAAAACTGTACTGTGCGTTAATATATGTAATAAATGATGTGCCTATTATCAGAAAGTCACATTTTGGCTTTTAGAGGTGCCATGTTAATAGAACAGAGGAAATGTTCTAGGACTGACAGGTACTCCTGAGGGTGGGCGCGCAGATGCCCGGCATGGATAGACTCTTCCCATTTTTTACTGGTCACAGGAATCCCCTGCCTCCTCCAGTAATCCAGCAGCTTCCCTATGACCTCCGGATCACACAAGACGTCGTTGCCACAGTAGTAGTAAAGCACAGGAGAGTTCAGAGGCGTATTCCAGAACACGTCAATACTCTTGTTGAAGTAGTCCACCGTCTGTCGCTTGAACAATTGGAAGTAAAGGAGGCTGGTGTGCTTTACTAAAAACTTAAAACGAGGAAACAAGTTCTGACTCACACCTGCAGTGCAACAAAAAGCATAAATGATTCAAATCAATCCAGGTACAAACACACATACAATTTAAAGAAAAAAGTATACATGCACTTGAATAATTGAAAAGTCACAGATTTTATATTAACAAACTATAGGTTTGTCAAATCGGTTATGATGTCCACTTTATGCATGACGCAAGTTCTGACTTAATTTTTTCAATTTTGTATGGATAGATTATCTTACAATACTTATAACCCAGTATATCACAACTCCAGTGGGTCAAAAGTTTACATACACTCAGTCGAATCTGCATTTAAACAGCTTGGAAAATTCCAGAAAATTATATAATAGCTTTTGAAGTTTCAATCCGATTCAATTGCTGATTGACAACATTTGGATAAATTGGAGGTGCACCTGTGGATGTAGTTTAAGACCTACAGTCAAACTCAGTGCCTCTTTCTTTGACATCTAAATAAATCAACCAATAGCTCAATTTCCAAATGCCTGAGTGTGAAAACCAAGTGACCATACCGCTCAATAAGAAGACGCATTCTTTGGTACAAAACGTATCAATCTATCCCAGAACAGCAGTAAGTAGGGACCTTGTGTGCACACTGGAGGAAACAGGTACTGTACAAAAGTAAAACATGGGGACAAAGATCTTGATTTTTTTGTTGTTGTTTGGAGAAAATGGTCTCTGATCAGATAGAACGTAGTTTTCCTTTTTGGAAACTTAACTTTTCTGCCATAATGACCATCGCTGTCTGGAGGACTAAGCAATCCAATAGATAATTTGTGGGCAGAACTAAAAAAGCATGCTAGCAAGGAAGCCTATACCAGGTCTGTCACTTGTCTAAGAAGCTTGTGGAAAGCTATGTGAAATGTTTGACCCAAGTTAAATAGCTTAAAGTCAGAGATATCAAATACTAACCGTGTATCCTGTAAATGTCTGACCTACTCGGGAGGTGATTAAATCAATAGAAGCGGAAATAAATCTCCCTCCTATTTTTTCTTTCTACTGTTTCACATTCTTAAGATAAAACAGTGATCCTAACTGACCTAAGAATAGTAAAAACTGTAGTAACCTAGTAACCCATTATTGGAACATACAGCTCTGGGGAAGAAAAAAAAAAGGGGACAACTGCAAAATAATCAGTTTCTAATGCTTTTTTTCTTACAGGTGCTTGTATTGGTGAGATGAACAATTTTGTATATATTTTTTGTTTCTCTCAGCATTTACAAAGCTTTAATAACTCAAATAAAACAGAATACAAATACTTTTTGTATGTGTATTTTTTTGTATGTGAACAAATCATATTAATGCTTTGGCTAAATAACATTAAGGAAAAAAAGGGTATTTGGTGAAATAACCCCGATTTGCAATTACAGCTTTCATGCGGTTTGGCTTTCTACCAGTTTTTCACATTGCTGTTAGGTAACTTTATTCCACTCTTTTTGCGAAAAAGTAAACAGCTCGGCTTTGCTTGTTTCTAACCATCCATCTTTCTCTTGATGACATTCCAGAAATTTTCTGGAGTAAACTGCAGTGGTCTCTTATTTTTCTCTTAATATTAAATGCACATATAGCAAAGAATCATTTCCAAAAATTAGTTTTATTAATTTGGTAATCATCACCTTAACCTTATCATCACCTATCCATGTGCCAAGGTTTTCATATCAGCAAATGTTTACAATGCAGGCAAGATCGGTGCAAATCTGATCTTTTTTTTGTTGTTGTTTGTGACTGAGTTTGAACAGAACAAATCACATGGAGTCTGATCTTTTCAATTCTGATTTGGGCCACGTTCACTTGTGATCCTCCATCTGAATGTTTACAGCATGATCTCAGTCTCAACATCTAATTCTCCTATGAGACTTTTTAATCAATTCAAATCAACATTCGTCATAATTTCACACTAGGAAAGATTAAGAATGCTGTGAAATATGCTTCCAGTAGTTGAAGAATAAAGTAACAGACCTCCTACATACTGTATTTGAGATTATGTTGCAGTACAAGCAAAATTAGAAGGTGCATATCGCAACCAGTCTGTGTTTAAAGAAGAGATCTTCGAAAAAAAGGTCGAACATGACCATGGAAGAAATCTTGCTGCAGTGCCAAAGGAAACCCCAACAAATTTTTAACGAAATTAATGACATAACCCAAAGAATGGACAAAATAATATGACACATTGTTGCTTTGCACATGCAGGTCAGTCTAGAATCGTGAATTGTTCAGACCTTGTCCGATATAGCACATATTACTAATATTAATAGCACATATTTAAAATTATTTGACTTGAATATGTGGTGCTTTAGCCTGCGTTGTAAATGAAAACTTAGTTTTTTTTTTATCTAAAAAATAAAAAAATCACATAAAACTCAAACAACTGGTCAACCATAATTCTGTCTTTACAAACCTATAGCCATGCGCTCCACAGAGCCAATAACCAGGCTGTCATAGATCTGCCCTTGGACTCGGTTGATCAGGTCCTTATAGCGCTGAGTGTCTTTGGCCACGTGAACGAGCAGCTGAGCAAATGTGTACCCTCCGATGGAGAATGCATGAACCACCAGGGGACGATTTGAGAAGCGGTCACTCTCCAGCAGCTTCAGCAGTTCAGCACCAAGTTCCAGGCCCCAGCGAGGCCAAAGGAACTTACCCACGTTGCTCTCCACTACCAACACATCAAAACCTGTCCTAAGGTAGAACTCGAAGTACTTGGCCTGAGCCTGAGGTCTTGAGCCAAGCCACGGCAGCATCAAAAGCAGCGGCTTGGCCTGGCCACTCATCGTAGGCTTCACGGTACTCTCATTTGCATAGAACACGATGCTGTTGCTGAGGTGGTGAGTCGTTACACTCTTTAAGGGCCCATCATCGTGAGACATCATACTAGAAGCCCTAAAGGGATGAAATATATATATTATTACATTATATAAATAAAAGAGCTAATATTCACTATACGGGGAGATGTTTTATTATCATATTTTAAAGCATAGCAACAAGCAGCGTTCAAATATGATGCCTTGTAATACTATTTAGTGTATCATTTAGGGATAGAAATCACCATGGAGCACCTGATAGGATTTTAGTACACTAACAACGATTTTGTATCACAGTCAGTATCACGATTATCTATGCATCTTTTTTTCGGATTTACTTACAATTCTAAACAAACTTAGAAAATAATTTGCTCCTACTACATGGGATGTTGTACTTTGTGAATAGTCTAGAGCTCAGCACATTTTACCACCTCAACTGCAAACAAACAAACATTTGGAATCAGTCTAGCGATACATCAATTGCCACACAAAAGAATCATGATGAATCACTAAAATCAATCATCAAACTAATTTTAATATTATACAAAGGTAAGCCGAGTAAAGAAAAAATACAGTCTTTAAAAGATGACCTACTTTTTTAAAGGGGAAAAAGGCTGTCAAAACGTACCTGACCTTATGTAACAAAAGTTATTTGCACTTAGCCTAATAACGCCTTGTGCCACAACTGCAAACAACATTTGAGATAACTGGCAATGAGTCCTTCACATCGATGTGGAGGAATTTTGGCCCACTTTTTGCAGAATCATTTTAATTCAACCACACTGGAGGGTATTCGAGTCTGTTTGAGTTTCTCCGGATTCAAGTCCAGACTTTGACTAGCTAGGCCACTCCAAAATCTCCACTTAGTATTTTTGGAGACATTCAAAGGTGGCCTTTCTGGTGCGTTTCAGTTTAGTCCTGCTGCATAAGCCAAGTGTGCATGACCTGATGGCCGGACATTCTCCTTCAGGATTTTTTGGTAGAGCGGAGAATTCAGGGTTACAATTAATTATGGCAAGTTGTCCAGGTCCTCATGTTTGACTGTTGGTATGATATTGTTTTTACAATCTAATGAGAGGGTTCCTGTGCCCATTTTAACCATAAAATGCAAATGTATTGTCCGTCATCTGTCTGTCTCCGGATCGCTATATGACTGATATGTCTATGACTGGTTCTTTTGATATTTAGTACAACAGCCCTTGCCAAATGTTTAAAATGTTCAGACATCATGCCTGTGTGTAATTGTGGTAAATGTGTCAACGTACATCAAACACAACAAGCAATAACTCTTAATTTCGGTGATTCATATCACTAATTAGTCTATTGTAAAAGTTCATTAAAATAAATTCTACAACCAGAGTGAGGATGATTTGTGGATGACTCAACCACATACAATAAATGAGAAATTTAAAAAGTAATAACAGAACCTCAAATTTAACAGACAGTATGTGGAGTAATAATGGTGGATTGGCACATGAACTGATTTGTGGAGAGAGGGAGAGGTTCATGTGGTTAATGTGTTTATTACAAAATCTACAGATTTTCACACATATATTCAACAGAAATAACGAAATATTTAAACACTTAAATATACCATGAATATCGTCGTGGTAAGTAAAACAAACAGTTAGCCAAGCACCGAGCTAGCAACCAAGATTTAACATTATCACGAAGTTACATTACATTACAGTAATAATAACAAATAATAATGTTTGTTGTTGTAACTATATATTTATATTTTAAACAGGTAAAAGCAAGCTACAAGCAATATTCCTACCTTTTTCCACTTCTTAAACTATGTCACTGCTAACACCAGGAACAAGCACGCCGTGTATTACTGTAGCTATAGCTTCGCGTCATTGCTCCGCCTACAGCGCTGGTCTAATCTATACATCGTTACTGAAAACAACAGTTCAGTGTATGGAGCAAAGGGAACATCGCAGAGAGATAAGCTCAGCTCAGAGAATAGACAGTGTCGAACAGTGTCGACACGATGCGGACTCTAAATACTGAACAAGCATACCAGACTTAGCTTTATGTCGCTAGTACCTGGTCGCGCTGAGTTTAGAGGCGGCCGTACAGAGGTGTACACGGTGAAGGACATTGCTATAATTACGCTGTGAAGCTCTGAGCATTACTGGGAGCAGGCTGAGCTTCTGTCCGGAGAACAGTCCACATCTCAGAACCATTCTGGCAGCCATGGCGACGTTGACGGTTGATCCTGTAGCCACGCCCACAGGCTTGAACCACAGCAGCACTTCGAAAACTTCGACAAACTGCGGCAAAAGTGCGGGCGCGCGTGCGTTTTGGTCGACGGTTACGGCCCTCCCCTGAGTGATGGGAAGTTTGGATCATTTTAGTGACTCGGTTCTTTGAATCTAGTTCATCAACGTGGGCTCTGTGCGGGCCAGTCATGTTTTTCCACACTGAACTCATCAAACCATGTACTGTGTTTACACGTAGTCCATGCTTTGTGCATAGGGGCACAGTCATGTTAGAATACAATTTTGGAAACAGCATTCTCCAAGATGTCTTAGTATGCTGAAATACTGAGCTCTTCACTGTGGATAATACTTATGTCCGTTTAGTATATATCCGTTGTTTCTGTGGCAGTTACGGAGCCTATCCCAGTAGGCTAAGAGCTTGACTTGACTTGGCTGCAGTCGCAAAATAGTTCAGGACTGGGATTACCTACAAGTCTACCTGAACCTCCAATAACTAACTGGACTCCATATTAACATCAATTAACATCAACTGTTATACTGAACTGCCTGCCACGTAACACACAGTATGAATGCAGATCAATTCCTGCTTTCTGTTTTACTCAAATGAGGATGGGTCCCCTGTTGCGTCCAGTTCCTCTCAAGGTTTCTTACTATCGCCATCTTAGGGAGTTTTTCCTTGCCACTGTCGCCCTCGGCTTGCGAATCAGGGGCTAAGGGACTAACTTAAATACAAACTTAAATGATCCTTTTGATTGTGTAAAGCTGCTTTGCGACAATGACAATTGTTAAAAGCGCTATACAAATAAAATTGAATTGAATTGAATTAAGAACATGCGGTAGGTCACACCCAATCAATCACAGGGCACACATACACACATTCACATGTGCATTTAGACACTACGGGCAATTTGCGAATGCCAGTTAGCCTAATCTGCGTGTGGGAGAAAACCCACCAAGCACGGGGATAACATGCAAACTCCGCACACACACTTACTGTATGTGTATATATATATATATATATATTCTGTAAATAGATACACACATATTGTGTGTACTGTATATATACTGTACAGGTGTGTGGGATAAATTAGAATACCATATAAATTTTTTTATTAAAGTAATTAAATATTACTTTTTTTTAAAGGAAAATTTCTGTGACTTAAGTGTTTATTTTGATGATTATGGCTTACAGCTAAGGAAAACGAAAAATTTTTAAACGAAAAATTAGTATCTCAGAAAATTTGAATATTATGAAAATGTTCAATATTGGAGACTCATGGTGTCACACTCTAATCAGCTAAATCAAGGTTTCCTGAGCCTTTAAATAATCTCTCTCAGTGAGCTGGCTGTACACAGAGTGCTGTACCCAAGCACATGGACACTGGAAAGTTGAATGAAATTAATAAACGGTGGTAGAAAAAGGTGCACAAGCAACAGGGATAACTAGGATGTTTTGGAGTACTTCATGCTTCCCTGTGCTGACCAGCTTCATGGAGCTGCTCATTTAATTGTCCAGCAGGCACTGCCTAAAAGTACTAATACCTGGTTTAAGGACCAACCCTGTTCTTTATTCTTGATTGCTCCTGTTGCCTGACCTAAACCCCATAGAGGTAGTGTGAAGAGGAAGATGCGATCCAACAATGAAAAAGAGCTGGAGACCGCCTACAGAGCAAACCGAGCTTCAATAACCCCTCAGCAGTGCCACAGGATTTTGAGCATAATTTGTTCCATAAGTGTGCTTGTACTCTATTTCAAAGCACTCATATATCAATGCACTCGTATATTAAAGCAAATCTTTCCATAAGAAATAATAAAAACTCTGATGATTCATTCCACAACCCAAACATATTCAAATAAAAATGATTAATACAAAATGTAAAGCCAAAAAAAAAACCTTTGAAAAGAATCCCGACAGAGACAGTCTTCCAATTAGTGTGTGTGCTTGTGTGTGTGTGTGTGTGTGTGTGTGTGTGTGTGTGTGTGTGCGCGCGCGCGCGTGTGTGTGTGTGTGTGAGAGAGAGAATCAGTGCTATAAAACTGAATCAATGCTATGTAATGTAAAGATGAATGGGCTAAAATTCCTCCACAACAATTTGAGACTGATAAAGTAATTCAGAAAAATTTCAAATTATTGCTGCTAAAGGTAGATCTACGATTTTTCTCAAATCTGTGTGCGTGATCTAAATCAGTTGCCAGCTGAGCCATATTAACCACTGCAGTAATTATCCAGTGGAACTATTTGCTTAGTTAAATCTAGTTGACTTTTTTTGGCTAAGCAGTGTAAAACAATATAGTGAAATCAAATTATGCAAAAAACCAATGTACAGTTGTTTTCGTCATTTTATTTCCCAGCAGAACAAGCACAATATTTGTATAACAAATTACTTGTACAAATCAAAATAAAAATGACCATTACAAATACAGATGAAAAAAGAACTTCTCTTCACATTCTTCTAAAATTATTTCTGAAGCCAGAATTATTTTTGTCATAATGGCTGCTCATGGTGATGCATCATACATTGTGACATAGCACTATTTACAGGAATATCAAAACACCCCACACAAACACACGCCCCCATTTTACCGCTGAGAGAATGTTATGAAATTATATTTTCCAGTTTCCTGTTTACAGACACATGCGCAATCAGGAGACAAAAATTCAATCAAATGCAGAGGAGACCAGTTCTCTGTGCTTGACATTTTTTGCAACTTTCTTTTTCTTTGTATACACAGATCAGCCATAACATTAAAACCACCAAGATTTCAGGTACCTTGGATGGCTTTGACTCCTTATGGCTGTGCAGGGCACCAAGAAACTGGTAGTGGATCCATTGGGGTACGGTGGGTTGCAATGTGGGGCCTCAGTGGATCAGACATTTTTGTGTGTTTGACTGGATTGGGATCTGGGGAATTTTGAGGCCAGGTCGGTGGCCTTGGGATCTTTTTCTGCTATGCCCTATGTGAGTGTTTTGGTGCCTTTCCATCATGGCCAGATTCTGTGGTTGGACTAGACAGGCTGGCCTTTCTAGTCTGCATGGGTGAGCCTTGGATGCACATGATCCTGTCACCAGTTTTCTGGTCTATAGTTGGTGATCAAAGTTGGTCAGTTATGGTGTTGATGATGTGTGCTTTTTTACAGAAATACCGTGGTTTTATGTATTATGTAATTCCGTGCACAAGAAAGGATAACGTTTCAGGAAAAGACATGAAAAAAGTGTAAGGAGAATTAAAAAAAGAGTAATGGTCAGGTGCTAGTTTGAATGTATGATGGGTACTTTTTATGTTACCTGCAATTTTACACTCAATACTCTCAAAACACTGACGCTTGCCTACAAAGCTAAAAATGGCCAAGCACCCGCTTACTGTACCTCTCAGCTCTATTCACACCGCACCACGTTCCCTCCGATCCAACCAGCACTACACGGCTGCTCCTACCATCTCTCAGACATCGGGGAAGACAAGCAACTACACCGTTTTCTGTTCTGCAAGCTAGGCGGTGGAATGAACTTCCTTTAGATGTTTGTACAGCCAAGTCTCTAGCAATCTTTAAATGAATACTAAAGACCTATCTGGTTCTTCACTTTTTTTTTTTTTCAGATTAATCCCATGCTATTCCATGTAGGTAATATAAATGTGTGGGAAAGTGCACAGGGGGGGACTAAAAAAAAAGAAAGAAAAGAAATATATATGCCCCAATGTTTGTTAGAGCAAATGAGCCAAGATCAATTAGTGATCATTTTTAATGATCCTTTCACCAATCACTGACAGGGAGCCTCAAGGATCCGAAAAGCATACAAGATCTAAAAGAACTCAATGTTTCCTAAGAAAGTAAGTCAGTTTATAGACCTGCTCTCAGTGCAGGCTTAAACTATCTCAGTTTGTCTTGGCCAAAATGTTAGCTGCTATGTTTGGTCTCTAAATTGTAGCCGATGTTGTCCTGGCCAAGTCACTGCAGGGCCTGCTGACTGTATGTATGTTATCGGTCATGAGCATGTTTGCACAATCCCACTTCAGCAGGTCTGCTAATCGCCTGCTTAAGGTCACTCATGCAGATGATTAGCAGAAGAGGAGCCACTGGCCTGTCTGGGAGTCAGGCAGCGGATCACAGTGATGTCATATGTTTAACTAGCTCGTCATTGCTTCATCCCAAAGCCCCTTTTAGTTCTGGCTCATTTGCTGTCTTCCTGTGCTTTTAAACATTGGAAAATCAGATGACCATAGAGCATGAACCACAGTTATGCACAGCACTATTCATAACAACAACCTGTACAAATGCATAACATTTATTTTAAATGCAACACTCCGTTTCACATTGTGTTGCTGAAAACATGGACTGAATGATTTAATACATCTACTAAACTGACAGCTTAATGTAGATAGGTATACATGTCTAAACCAACTACATTGATGGAGGAACCAGTAAAATAGTAATTGCTATATTATGTACATGCCTAATTGTAACACTCATTAGGTAGCATTCATGATTTTCCAAACTAGGTCTTTGTAAGACTGTCCTAGTTTGTATTCTCTCAGGCTCAGTTTTAATTGATCTGGACCCTGACTGCACTGTCTGACCACATACACTTACTTTCCAAATCCATCACATCCTATGACATGTGCATTTATAACCACTGTGGGCACTAAGTGTTCTTTCAGTGGTTAAGTGCTCTAGCTTCAAAGGATTCTTTCTGAAAGTATTTCCAAAGTTTTTGGTATAGTGTTCTAAGCAGAACCTTAAAGAGCGCTCCCGGAGGAATAAACTACGTAAGCTTGTTTGATGGATAATTTTTTATTTTTCCAAGATGCGTGTCTTAGGTTAGCTGTGGTGTCTGGGCCTCCACATCCTGATGGAAAATGAGGACACGATTCAAAATGAGAATGAATCTGTAACATACGCAAGAATGAGGCAGAATGCTTGAAAAGTGCAGGTGCTTGATGTGTGCTATATTTACGGCCAAGCAAGAAGCACCGTCAAACCTTGTACACAGATGGCAATGCAACTGAACTTAGAAGAGCTAAGTTAGAATGTTAGAAGAGCTGCAAGTGCACACAGATGGATGACAGGATATGGGGTGGATACAAAACCCGAACAGAAAACAAGGAATGGACGCCTCATCCTTCAACTAATATAGTCCTTCTTGTTAGCTATTAAAGAAAACCTTTTTCAGACATCGACCCTGATCAATTCCATAATCTAATCTAATCAGTTCACCTCCTATAGTAGTTACAATGATGATGACGTACAGTATGAATCCTACAGACATTCATCCACTTGTTCAGAGCTCACACTATATGAGACTTAAACAACCAGAAAATACAATGCCTCCACTAAACACTAGCGCAAGCTGTTAGTTGCCATGGAAACCACTAAGCAACAGGGAAATCCATGGCACTATCCACTTGTGGTGGTATGTAGATCCTAGTCAGAAGATGAGATCAACCTTAATTGTTATTTGGTTTCTACTTTTGGACGAAATTATTATTATGATTAAAATTGTAATTATATATTGTAAGTTGCATTGATGACACAAAGGCTTTTTTATTTTTTTCTTAGAATTCAAATGTGCAACATCATTAAGCTCCTCATATACTCCAGCATGCCTTTAGTCTGAAGAACACTGAAGACATCCAAACATACTGTAATGTGCAGTGATTATCTCTCTGCCAAGCTAATGCTTAAAAAATGACAGCGGCTGATAAAAGTGCAAGTGTTGATGGTGATTCGGAGCGCGGAAAACTCACTTGGTATCTACTTTGTCAGGAACAGGGTGACAGTGGATCCAGAGCATTCCCCCAGGAACACTAAGCAGGAACCAGGCTTATAGATGCCAGCTCCTTGTACTGTACATACATAGGGGCAATTTGTTTCATCCAATCCTGCAATTTTCTTGGGAAATGGGGGAAACCTGAAAATCTTCAGACAGTAAACTCAGACATACTGTAGGTTAGAACCAGTGACCTTGAAGCTGCAAGTGACCCAAAACATCTTTTTTTGTAACCCAATGTATTAATCAATCTCACGGCTAATGAGTTTATTATATAACCTGACAAACTGAAATCGGAAACGTTTCATTTGCATGCATATGGGGAAAGACAAACTATTCCCTTTTGAATGTGAGCATCTATGAGGAAAAGAAATCGTAAGACGAGGGGAAGTCAAACACCTAACAGAGCTAATCCACTCTTGGCAAAGCGAGAGGGACAAGAGGAGCTCGGATCAACACGATTGGAGGAAGATCTGACACACACAGAGTAAGAGCGTTGGGGGAAGTGCAGTCAGATAGGGGGTGTGTCAGGCAGTGTGTGTTTCTGTTGAGAGAAGCTGAGGCAGCGATGGTGTGCGTGTGTGTGTGTGAGTGAGTGTACGGTGCAGAGCAGGAACGAGAGCACCAAAACTCGCACACATGCGCAGGAACCGACAGAGAGACGGAGACAGCTTTTCAGCAGCAGCTAAGGGATTACTCCTATTTTCATCTCCATCCTTCCTGGGGTGAGCCCCTTTCCTGATCTTTAACCAACCTTATGTGCATGTGTCGTTAATTGCTGCTGGGTTTGAGAATGTACATCAGTGAACGCAGCGGCCGAGGAATGAGTCCAGTGCTCGGTCATGTGGACCACATGAGCCTAACCATACATCGTCCAGAGAATGAGGTCGTGTTCAGAGAAGAGAACCAAAAAAAAGGGGCAAGCGGACTCGAAGGAGATGAGGAGAAGCTGAGGTTTGAGGTTACGACTGCAGAGGGCTTAATGCAGAGCTTATACTCTGGTGGCTGGTATTTCATTTTTAATATCCACATTTAATTTTTATAAGAAAATGGAACTGTGCCTTTGCATTTCTGTGCCTCTCTTCTTGAGGATCAATCCTGATTGGGATGGAGTAAAAAGCCCAATTCTCATGACTAATCAATGCTTATAGGGACGGAATGATCAGGATTGATGGGACCTGGGGCTGGAACTTCAACACTGATCCAGTGATGTAGAGCTCTTGAGGACAGATCCATTACGACAAAACAGTACTGCAAACTGGGGCAAGCTGTGAGAGAGCAATGCCAGGAGGAATATAAACTGACCAGAATATAAACCAACCAGAGCAGACAGCTACAGTATGTGACGAGGGAATTAAAAAATATGCCAGTATTTTTCAGTCTAATCTCTGTATTTTTCTTCTGGAGTATATGAGCAATGTTGATAATTCATCATTTCAACAGTTTCTCTGTTCTGAGAAAATAAAACATTTTTAACCTAATATTTAAAATATCATTAAATAAGGCCAGTTGTGGAATTCTATAATAATATTTTAAATTACTCAATACGAATCCAGTACTATAACCTTTACACTTCACAAATAAGGGCTAAGGATGAGATAGACATAACAAAAATCTTCTATTTTCCAATAGTTTTAGCCAGCTTCTAAACACAACTCAGCTTTTGCACTCGACTGCAAAAAAAATACATCTTAGCAAGTGAAATTCTCTCAAATCTAGCCACCTATAGATATTTTCTAAAAATATAAGTTCACAACACACCAAATGTTACTCTATAAATGTTGCTCTAAATTCTTAAAACTACAGTAGAAAAATTACCTTTCAAATTTACCTTATAACTGTAGTAAAAATTTATTCAAAATAAGCTCCATATTCTAATATTTGATTGTAATAGTTGTAATCCTATTTTAAGAATCTCTACATACATTTAACTATGCTTAAGATATTTTCACTTTATATCGTGTAGCATGCCCATCTCCTGCATGTTTCAGTATTTTCCCTCTGCTAATCATTTAATTAACAGCCATTAGTGAGATGATTTAGTGTTAGAGCAGTGAAAATACTAAAATATGCAGGGAGGATCCAAGAATAGAGCTGGAAATTTGTGCCCCGAGGCAATAAAGGTGATTTTTCTTTAAAACATAGCCTTGGGACAATTTATGCAAATGTAGGGCTTCATTTACAAATAAATAATTCAGAGAAATGTTCAAGCGCTCCAACATTAAAAATCCATGTGTGTCTTATACTGTATATGAGATTCTCGGTTATTTTTTTTCTATACTGGGAATACTTGATAGTCTTGCTTATTCCAAAATGGCTACAAATACAGTAGATGAAGATTCTGGTTAGAAGCACTGGTACTGTAGCATTTCTGTCTTTTAATCATTACTCCATTTTTATATGTTTAGTGCCAGAGTACTGGAGTCCTGAGATGGAGTCCAACAGGACACAGCGTGACCTCTGATTTCATCAAGTGGGTTGCAAGCATGATCCTTCACGGTGCAAGATTCACGGTCATTCTCAGTTTTACTTTGTTCTGCAGCATAAACGCTGCATTCATGAGTGGAGATGAAGGAGACCAAATATGGACACAGACGAGCCCCATCAAAGAGCAAAAAGAAGTTCATCCTGCTGGCAGCTTAATATGGACCAGCCAGACTTCAAAAGCCAATACAGACACCACCACTACTCCACCAGTGACTACTTCATCAAAAGCACAAATTTCTTGGTCAGGTACTCGTAGTGACGCTAGCCATCCCTCTCGAACCACCTTAGTGCCAACACTGGGGTCATCTCGCCATGTAGCTTCGCAGGTCCAGAGCATGGTATTCAAAGCTGCATCGTATACACCACCTCCTGACCAAACTAGACCACACATGAGGCTTAGTGATGCCTGGGTACTGGGGAAGTCCAAAGCTTTTGCTCAAAGATCAGATGACACTGGTCCGAAACAGAAGCAATCAGACCTACTGACTACTATACAGGATGACAAAAGAACAGTAGAGGAGTTCACCAGGAAGCCACTTCGCCTTGGTACCAACTCCCCAGGAGGTAAGAATTTTCTTGTTTATTTGACGCTTTCATCCAAAGTGAAAATTCAGATACAATACACTGCAGGCGCGATAAGGAACGAGCTCTAGTACTGTGAAACGGTAGCAAATAAGTGTTGTGCTTTCCAATCAGTATCCCAGAGCAATAACTGGTAAATTTCTTCTGTCATTAAATAGCTGCCTTTTTATTTTTCATAAGCTGGAAATGTGCTAAAATATGACAAATATCGCATAATTACAAACCATCTGTTAAAAAAGGACAAGCTGACTCAACTAGTTTCTTCAGTCTGTTGTCCAACAAAAACAGTGTAGTAGAGTAGCATGTTCTGGTCTTTCGCGCCGCAGTGTACAATCAGTATTCCAGAGGCGCACAAGGGGCATCCGTCTCAGCGAGTGCAGAGGGGGTGGGGGGAGCGCATGCTTCACTAAGTCACGATCCTCTCTCTACTCATTTTAATTTCCGTTTCATCTTAGTGAACAATTAGGATTAACAGATCAACACAGGAAGCTGTTCTTTTTTTTAAAAAAAGACTGGCTTAACGTCCCGAGTCATTTAATAATGATCGTGATCATGATTTTGTTCTAGATTTTTTGAGTCCGTATTAAAAATAGATGAAATTCTATTTTAGTCGAAGCTATTTTAAGTATCATACTGTGTCAAAAAAAAAAAAAAATCAGACATGCTCAGCTGATGAAATGAAGGACATTAATCTTGCGCTGCTTATTTACAGACACTTTGAAACTAGACTCTATCCCGAGTCGGGATAGAGGCTCCGACAAAGTGCATGAAGGTCCATATGAGAAAAACAACAGTCTCGAGACCTTAAAGGATGAGGCATCCAGACCAAGTCCAGGACTGACAGCACGCACTCTTACTTCAGGTAATTCTAAGCACTCACACTCTGATTACACCCATGCATGAATGGCTGGGATCCAGTACACAGATCAAGAAGGAAGGCACCATGGAGTCCATCCTTAGCTTAAGGAATAATGCTGATTCAAACATTCTGTCTCTCGGCATCCGGTAACGCGTTTAATGCAGTCGATCCCGTTGACCAATAGGCAATAATCAATAGACTGTATACAATATTTATTGTACTTAATAGTCTTTTGTTTGTTTGTTTTTCCATTTCAATCTATACATTACAAAGCACAATCAATCTTCCAGGTTGGAGCTAGTTTCTAGTCAATCTATATCCACTTATTAAATATCTCAGATATGTGTATAAGTGAAGGATTAAAGTGTGCCATTTCCTTTTTTTCCCCCAATTGTTACACGAATGAGAGCATCAAGGTCAACAACTCCTCATCTGCACCGTGTGTGAGAAACTGTGACCTATTTAGTTCAGTCCTACTTCTACATTCTACCTACTGGAAAATAGGTCAGCTAATTACCACCGCCAATGGTTTGTGTCTTTCAACTCAAGGGACTGTTCTCGTCATGATGTTGACATTTGCCTTGGGACATTCCACTTTTGTCTTTTGATGGTCGAAATATTCATTTAGCTGTAACTAGTATTTAATGCAACGTATAATCTACTTTTGTACAATAAATAGGTTAAGTATAATACTCTTATCAGAAATCTTTTTTTTTCTTCAAATCACATGGTTATAAGTACAAAATCTAAATATATATTTTTCTTTTTCTGTATTTTCAGGCTTGCTTTCATTTAATGATGGGAATGATGACTTCACTGAATCCTCCTCCCAGCCTGATTGCAATATCGAAACTACAGGGTTCTGCAACTCCTCCAACTCTCCCTGGAGCATTGGTCTCCCTGACAACCTCTCCAGTGCCCTGACTCCTGCTTCCCCAATGCCCCCTCCTGGGAATATAAACCCACCTCCTTCTATAATAATGACCCCACCTCTTTTGGTGCCATTATTTTCAGACTGGAATGCTGCAATGGCAACGTGGGGCCTGGCATGGGAGCTCCAGGTATACGGGCTGGGTTGTGTGTTTTCTCTGGTGGCTGTATTGTCTGCACTAAGCTTATTGTGTCTGCCTCTATGCCAGCCATCGGGCTGTGCCAACTTCACCCTTCTGCATCTCATGCAGCTGCTTATTGGCTCAAGTCGGGCTTTCTGGCTCATTTATGACCCCTATGGACAGAAAGAGCGCCTCCCTGTGGCCTGGGCACGGCTCCTACATGAAACTGGCTACCCATGTTTAACCGGAGCATTTGGCATGCTGCTTGTGTTGCTTTCTCCTCAGCTACTTTCCCAGAATTCACTGCGGCGGTGTATTTGCTTGCTGGCTGCGCTCATGCTGCTTCACATGACCACAGTTATGGGCACAGTTGGAATATTATGGATTTTCCCTTCCTTTCCTGTTATTTCTCTGCTGCCCCCTGCAGCCTTCCTGCTTCTCTCATGTCTCCTCTCCACGTTATACCTGCTGCTCTACTGCTGTGCCCGCATTGAGGCCAAGCACATCTACAGGCTGAGGGAAAATTCCCCTGATCGCATGGAATGTCAAGTCAGAGAGTGTCCCCTCAGTGAGGCAGGCGTGTGGGAGCGGGCAGCTGGAATGGGACTGTTCTCAGCACTTTTCCTCCTGGCATGTGCAGGACTCAGGCTTTATGCCCTTCTGCATGCACTGGGTCTGACTGGTGGCAGAATGGGGCTCATGCCTTGGCCCTGGTGGGTCTTTCAGCTGAGCTGCAGAGTATGTGAGGCATGCGTGTGTCTAACTTTAGCGCTCATCCTCACACACCCTCTCCTCTGCTGTGGAGTTGCTCGACCCAAACTTAGTCGCTGGAATTCATGGTTCACCAGGTCATCCTCCAGGAACACAGTGATTACCAAACCCCAAATCCTGACAAGTGGCTGGACCAAGAAAACTGGAGAGACACTGCATGAAAGCATGTCACGACATGAGAGTGAGTGTGTGCCACTTTATACCCTAACAGAGTTGCCCCTTGGAGAACCAGAAGGCCTGGATCTAAACTATCCCAACAGCCCTCAGCTTGCCCCTTCAGAACGTCCTAAAAATGGACTTTTGGCTTCTCAGACATCCTTTGTCAGCCTCAGCTGTGATTCTACTGTAGATCTGAGGCCTCCATCTCCGATTGACTTGCGGCGAAGCATTGATGAGGCTCTGAACAGTGAGGCTCTCTTCCATCGCAGCCTGTTCAGCTCCTCCAGACTGTCCCTTAGCACACGAGGGCCTCCAGATGGCCAGCCATGCAGAGGAATACCCACAGAACCATCCCTCTATCGCACTGCATCATGCGGGGATGTGGATATGCCTTCGGCACCTTCACCACCTGTTCTACGGAGCAGTGCGGCATGGAAGGCCTCCAACTTCAGCTCTTTACGTGGAGGAACTAGAAGTCATGGAGGTCCGGCATCTTTTTACACTGGTTTTGGTTCCGGGCGGCACTCTCAGAAGCAATACAGGGCTCTGGGCTCCATTTCTTCCAGAGAGCGTTTGTATGACCAGCAACACATTCGCACACAAGCTGATGAACTGGCTGTACAGGCTGAATTCATCAATGTCTGCAGACAGATAGATGCACTGAGTGTCTGCAGTGACACCATCGAACTATAGGTTTATGGGACACACATCTGGACATCATGTAGTGACTTAGAGTGGTGATTGTCTACAGCCAAATTGGATGGACCTAATTTTTCAAAAGTCATTCTGTTGGAGATGGAACACTTATCTATGGCAGTTTGTAACAGCTAATAACTTAAATTAAGTTGGCAGACAGTTTGGAAAATGTCGCTGCAGTGGTTTTGGTGCATACCTTTAAGAAATTGGGGAATTGAAAATATAAAATCCAAGTTACTACTAAAAATGTTACTGTTTTATGGCACCATAAAATGTACCAGGAGAAAAAGAATTGGCAAAGGGTTTAATCCCTATAGTCCCAAAATCTGGATTTTTTTTATGATAGGAAAAGTGTTTTTATGCATTTTTCAGTTGTTCTATAGCATTTTCTTGTGTAATGTTAAGCAATTTATTATTCAATAGAGCAGAAGCTTATTGTCCTTGAAAAAGTTTTGTGTTCTTTTTCATGGCTGTATGGATCTTGCTCCAGTAATATACCTTCCTATTGAGTGGCACATGGAAATATGTTCAAGTTAAAAAGCACCGTCAAAGTTTGGACAATTAGTTTGCTTTGGTCATACAAAGTGATATGCAAATTTCCTGACAAAGCACTACTACACTACAAATCTGTTAGGAACATTTTACAGGCAAGGCAAGATGTGGAAGCAAACATGGAAGGGCTTTTCCTCCAACAGCAATATGTCTACATTTAGCACTTTATCTATTTTTAACAGGATGTGACATCACTGACAGTGGAGTGTGCTCAGGTGAGGCTTTGACTATTTACTTCAGATTCTTTTTTTTTTTTCATGTGAACACTAAGCTGACAAAAAAATGTCTAAGTTGATAAAGTTTGTAATACTCATATAGAAACACCAGTCAGTGCATGTACGGGGGAAAAATCTGTACAGTTTTAGGCCCTTATTTCCTCCCCTTAAGCAAACACACCATATACAAAAGCTACATTTTATCTTCACTTTAGCGTTCATGCTTTTAATTTTTGTACTGGGTATTTTAGCAAGTCAGAACTTCACTTAAACATCTGTGTTTGTTTTTAAAATAGATAACAAGCCTATAAAAATGATAAGTTTGGCTGATAGCACCATGCCTCTGTAATAAATTAATGGATGAATGCACAAATTAATAAAACTTTAATAAATCTTTACCTTTCTGGATTTTAAATAATCTGTCTAGAGGTCATGATCCATCCCACTCTGTAGTGTTATTGTAACCATGCATACTATGTACACCCACTCACAAAAGGTGAATGGTGAAATCCAGGAGGATTAAGGCCGTGATCAAACAAAATATTGACACTTATATGGACACAGTTTTGACATGTTTACTTTCATTTCTATAGTATTATCCTTTGTGAACATATAATAAAGTGCTTGCTGAAAGGTGAGGGTGTACTCACTATTCTGAGATACTGTATATATGAGGAGGATCCAAGACAAACCAGGACTTTTTATTGTGCAGGATAACAACACAGTTATGAGAGTAAAAACTCCCTTTATTTCTTCATCTAATCCCCTGCTACACTTATTTCAGTTTTTCACTAGTACTTAGCTACCATCAAGGTATAAAGTTGTTTTTCAGTACGCCATAATCGGACTGCCTGCTTTACGTCTGAAGCGCTGGCCTCCCTGGAACTCCTTTAATGTCCCAAACATGTGGACATGGCTTGAAGCGAGGTAAGGACTGTACGGGGGATGTGGCAATAACTCCAAGCCGAGTTCCTGTAATGTGCAACGTGCATGCGTCTCTTCAATAAATTACTAACAAGTGATCCATCGTTTTCGAGGGTCAGGTGTTCCACTTCCTGAATGTTCATCGTAACAACAGTAGGGGGCGCTGTGCCACCTTGTCCTTCATTCACAGATGCACGTTTGCAACATTGAAATGTTTTATTGTGGTTAAGTACCATGTAGTAAGTCTTCTGTAAATGTCAATATGTTTAACGCCTTCATGCATGAGAAATTTCAGAACAAGTCCTGGTTTGACTTGAACGTCCATTGTACTAGTACTGTCTACACATTAAAAAAAAAAAAATCAATACCACCATCTAGTGGTGACATGCAAATAAAAATTCATGAGAGCATCTCGGATCATAACCGTCTTTATTAATGTGACCCTTTTGCACGTCATGGCTGAGTGCACAGCTTTGGGTGATACTCCTGTACAACAGTAATACATGAGCAGCAAAAGCCTGTCAAAATCAGTATTCATTAACTCTGTCTAGAGGTCATACATCCCAAAACTGCACCATTTATAGCTCTACCTGTGCTTTACATAGCTATAGCACGGAGATTTCTTATTGGTTGAGATCCTCTGACATCATTTTGTGTCAAATAAACCGTGGTCCTGTAGCCACCCCAGTCTGTCTACGTGAGATCTTCAGGGCCTCACTGTAGTGAGCTGCTTTACGCAAGAATATTGTCAAAAATAGGATTGTAACGTTGAACGTAATAAAGGACTATAATAAAATAGATTTTGTGAGCAGTTTCTTTTGTCCAAAAGACTGTACAAATTTAGAGAACTGCCTGACTTGCCAGCAATTGCAGACAACAAAAGATGACCTGTTGAAAAGTAAACCTATTTTATACAATCTAATTGCAAATAATAATAATAATAATAATAATAATAATAATAATAATTACTTAGTCAAATAGACAACACACATCCACACAAACGGAGGTGACACCTTCATACTTTACATTTTTTTCTTCTTCCTGGAAACGAATTAAGTCTAATATTCACTGTATAGTACACACAATCACATTTGGTATTACACTTGTATAGTGTAAGTGTACATGAATAACATTTTTCGTACATTATTGTCCAAACCCAAAGGAGCCAAGACTCTTCCAGGAAATGGAAACTGTGCAGTGATGTAGCATTAATGTCACAAAGTTTCACACACGGATGACGAATGTTGTATTCAGATCTGTCACTCACACTGGAAAGTTTAACATTTAAATGTGCCCATTACAAGTCAGCACTACCATAACTGCAAATACTTAATAAATTTGCTTGTTACTCAATTTTGTATGGTTGTATCTGTATGTGATTGTTTATTTGCCCGAAAAAAAGATGCGCACAGATATTGTTTTAAAATGTTTAAAATAAATTCTAATCATAACGCGTCACTGATGTGACGTGGTCCTTCTACGCGTTGCTTTCCTTTGTAAGGTGTGCAGGTGGAAAAGGATTCTGATTTTAACTTAAGGCTATCCCTTAGCTTCTGGTTCTGTAGTCTAAACCTGTTAACTGGAGAACCTAAAAAGCATACTGGATCAAAGTTTGAAAATGTATTTACCAACTTCATGTATATGCATAAAACCTTCATGTTCCATACGTCATTCTCATTTGTACGCCTCGCTACCCTTACAATGATCAAAACACCAGCTGGGTGCACAGTATTAAAGCTTATTGCTAGTAGGCTAACAGAGAAGACATTTAACAAGAAGATTTTGGTTGCGTTGAGAATAAGTTGAAAGAAACTTTAAAAAGCAGTGAGCGTTACACTATCCTGTGAGGACAACGATACATGGGATATAAGAGGATTGTCATATGAGGACAAAATGGAAACAAAAAGACAAAAAAAAAAAAAAAAAAAAAAAAAAAACAGTTGTTTTCACACAACAGTGCACAGCAATGTCCATGTCTGTGTTACCAAGGTAGAGTGCAGGATACCTGCACGTCTGCTGCTGAACACACCTTGTCGGGGAAAAAAATACGCCATTGTTTCTTCAGGAGGAAGAAGTTAGGAGAGGAAGGAATGTAGGAGAGCTCGGATGAATCAATCATGTTTGGTCACAGCTAGGGTCGTATGAGTTCTCTGTTGCCGTCCTCAGTATAACCGCTTCTCGTAACTATGTGAGAGACAAAGCATGTCATTAACATAGACATAAGAAATGTCTATTTAAAACTATTTCTTAAAACATCCACCATGGTCCTGCTGTCTGTAATAATAAAATAAAAACATCATCATATACAAATGCCATAATGATATACCTTTCCCTTCTATGTAGAGCAGAACGATTAACTTTTTTTTTTTCCCTGACAGTGCGAAAAACAATGCCTCGGGAGGAGTTCGGGCAATCAGAAGTGACCAAACACTATGTTGTGTACTTGACAGCACATCAACAACTACCACCCTGCTGGTGTACAGCTCAACCTGCTAGGTGGATTTAACTGACTGCTAATGTTGGGCTGATTTTCTTCACATCCAAGTAAGAGATGTTTGTATATATATGTTGGATGTTTGATCAGCGTTTTGTAAACATAGCTGATCCTCGGGCACTGTTCCAAGTATACTGACAAGAAGCCAAGTATTATACTCTCATTGGGGGTGAGCAGCGAGGGAGAGAGGACGCAAGCACAGCAGGAGCAACCTAAACATGAAGTGAATGATAAAGCCACCTGTATATTAACAACCACATAAAACCATGATGAAACATAACTGACAAAAAAGTCTTGACAAAAAAAAGTGTCCTGGAATAAAGTATTGCTTATGCTAATATACATTGATTTATCGAATAAATAAGTGACGTCTCCATAATTAGTCTGCATTTACTGACTGCTTCTCATTTAACCACATGTAATAATCCATTTTAACAAAAATAAATGCTGTGCAAAAATAAATAAGTGATTAGTGAGGAGCCTCTTACAACTACCTCTCCTCTTTATCATGGGCTGAATCTAGAAAAAGTTACTGAAATTTGCATGTTTTTTTCCCCCTCCATAAGTGGCTGTTATTCTTCATTAATAGGTATACTGTAATATTCATATATATATATATGAGAGAACATGTCTTGATCGAGTTCATGCACAAACATTAAACCCAAGAATTATGACGTCAATATTAATTTAAAGGAAAATTACAATAGCAAGAAATGAAGGTAAACTTTTTCAGAGGTATTGTCAGTTCCAGGAGTCAGTATATGTGCTGGGTGTAGTGACACGAGATTCAGATCCATCACTGACCTTTAACATCCCCACAAACCTAATTAAATATGTCAGTGAGAAACATTTAACTACTAGGGAAAAAAAAATCACAACCTATATTGCAACAAATACAAAAATATTTCAGACTGTGAATTTTCCCAATAACCTTATAATCAGCCCTATCGCTACATGAAGCATAAAGGAATAGATTAGCCAAAAATGCTAACATAAACATCAATAAATGTTATCTAGTGTCAACTACATTTAGCATTTTTTGACCCACTATGCCTTTATTTTCTTAAAGTTTGCACACAGAGTAGATACAGGGCTTACGAGCTGCAAAAGGAGGTTTAGGAGCAACTAGAAATTAAGCAGAGGAAGTGACCTCAAGGAAGAAAAAAAAAAAAGTAAGCTTAAGTTTTCACTAAAGGATCCTACAACTCACAATCCCCTCCACCATGTTTTACATCAAAAATACACATGAGGACTGAGTACTTACATGGCACAAAAGTATATCTACGATGAGTGCATAAAAGAGAGGAGAAGAAGAGAATTTCACATCATTCCATAAGAAGATATGAAGGAAAAGATTAAATGTTTTGGGAGGACTGTATGAACTAAGAGGGGATTGCTGAGTGTCTGACATCTAAGTAAAGGATTAAATAAAAATCCAGATTAAACTGGTACTGGAAACAGGCCCGCCAACCCTGAAGAGGAATAATAGTGAGGAATTCGGGATGCTTTTTTAATTAAGGTGTTAACTAAAACGGTTAACATTTACCAAAAAAAGTTTTGATCCCTCGGGGCATGACTCCACCAGCCCTCTGAACGTGTGCTAACTTTTTTCATCAATTTGTGCTACATTTGATCAAACCAGACAAGCTGCTCTTTGGCCCCCACAGGTTTAACTATGCCTTGGGTATAGTCAGAATGCTGCATCTTCCAACCAGGTAAGATAAACCAAGAGATTAAAAATGTCATGAGGGAGATTACAGTGGATTGGTTCATAATGGAGACTCCAAATTCCCATACAGTCCCAAATTCCCATCAGATTCCCATACGTTTGCCTAATCTGCTTTTTTGTATTGGGTATGCATTGGTGATGTTTTAAAGACAGAATGGTCTCTGTGTTCCTACATAAAATGTGAAAAGGTTGGCAGGTCTGTAATTGTGCTTAAATACTTTAATACTAAATATGTTGGGTCAAATATTAAATACACAGTATTTGTTAACTTCCCAGGTTCATGCTATTTCTTGTAATCATGTACCCAAGTTACCATGTTAATTTACCATTTTTTTAATAATAATAAAAAAAGCCTAAATCAACAGTGCACAACACCAGTAGACCTGGATATACCGCATCTACAATATCACTTAGTTGACAATAAGCTGCAGCTTAAAAAATACAGCAAATTTTAGTTTTACAACTAGTTGGGGACAGCAAGTTTAGTAGTATGCAAGTTAAAATAAAATAGCACATCCTCAAATCGTCCAATATATTCAGGTCAATTTGAATTAGAAGCAACAAAGAAAGAATCTTTAGAGTCTTGGGGTTTATTTTGGTCCCTGTAACAAAATCTCCATTTATTATTTACATTCCTAAGAGAATCCCCAAGGACAGGAATGGGTTGTTGGGTCTAATTCCATTACAGTGAAAGAGAGAATTGAAACAGGGGCTTATGCGCTGCCTGGCCAAAAAAAAAAAATCAGATGGGTCAAATTATTCCAAGAAAAGAAAACTGAGGAGATTAAAAATGACTGGAACTGGGTTAAGAATGCTTCAGAGCATCAAAACTAGAACTGTGCTGAACCGTCAACTTTGTAAACAAAATGTAGAAAAAAAATTAATGGAGCTCACCAATGGAAAATCTCCATTTGATGAGTTCTGATCCTCTATTCCAGAGGGATGGGAGCAACAGGTAAGAAGGGAACTGCATGAATTGATACACCTATTATGCACAGTGCTCACTGTACTGTTCTGGAGGCAGCGTTATGATCTGGGGTTGCTTCAGTTGCTCAGGTCTAGGCTCAGCAACGTTATTTGGCAGTAAAATAAAGTCAGATGATGACTTGAATGTACTGAATGACGAGGTTATCACATCTATGGAGTTCTTCTTCCCGGATAGCACACGGCGCACTTCAAGACTCGTTCAACATTAATAACATCATAAATGTCATGCTCTGAATGAAAACATTTAAATTTAGGCATCTGGCTGCTACTCCTATCCAGAGCGACTTACAAAAGTGCTTTAAACTTTAGTCACTGGCTAGATCCTTACACAGGGTTAAGGGTTACTAAGTACCATCAGTCAAACGCTGTTGTCTTTTTGGCAGGGTGGGAGGGGGAGATTAGCAAAAATATTGAAGAAACATATGTCTTAAGTTGTCGTTTAAAGATTGCCAGAGACTTAGCTGTACACACAAATAAAAACAGCACCGCTTTAAAGTCTATTTGATTAATGTCTAGTGGCCTCCCAAGAAGACTGGAGGTTATTATTACACAGAAACTAACATTGAAATGGCATGTTCACAAAGCACATGAGTGTGATTGTCAAGTGTCCAAAAACTTTTGGACATACATACAAATATATCGCTGTATACAGAATTTTATGACAGATACATTGTATAGTTTTTAGGTCCATCATTAACGCAGGTGAATGGCAGCATTTATTTAGCATTAGTGTTGTACTTCAAAGGCATACCCTCCACACTCCAGTCAATATGGATGCCAGTCAATAAAGCTGATGAAACTTTTTTACATGATCAATGAATGAATTATTCAAAGTCTTAGACTGGTTTTAATGTTTATTGAGCCATGCACCTTCCCGGGGATTTCTGCTAATATTGCAATAGTTGATTTTAGTTTAAATAATGCTAATCATCATCCATGCTAATGACAGACATGAGGATTCAGTTATAACTGGCCTCATGAACTGGCTATGGGGCTGCTTTTGACCTGAGGAAATGTTTTCAAATATAAAAAAATAATTTTCAAAACTAAATTGGAAAAGTGTTTTTGACACATAATTCATTATTTTAAGACAATGACGCAAGTGTTTTCTCACGTACCCTCAAATGTTTTTATGTTTTCTTTTATTGCAATAGTCTGTTTAATTTAAATTTAACTGATTAAGTGAAAATATATTGGATACTTAACAGATTTTGCAGGTATACACAAGCAAAAATCTGTTAATTTAAATAATCAACCAACTAATGAACAAAACAAGAAATGGCAGGGTGAGATATTATTGGACGCATCAGCAAAGTCAAACATTTCATATTTGCTGCATTATGATCATAATGTCTCTGTGAAATATACTAGTTAATAACAAATATATTAAAGGTCACTCACTTTGTACACACAACTGTTTGAGTGTCTTTTGCCTAAGCAAAAGATAAACAGCACAAAAGCGGGCTGGGTGTCAGTGGGAGCCGGCAGAGTGGCTTATCACTGTGCGTCATAAAGTGACCCACAAAGCGTGAGAAACAAGAGATACAGGCTATTTGTCGGTCTCAGCACCTGTGTGTCCCGAGTTCTCTGTGAGGCTCTGCCTGACAGCTGCTGGAGCAGTAACTGAGTATGGCAGCATTGCGTAATGGGCACTAAGAAAGAGCCATAGAGGCAGCGTGACTAACCAGTGGCCAGTGTGGAAGTGAGCAGAATGAGCGGAAACTTACGAGTGCAGACCATGGACTCCACCCTCCATCTGAGCAGACATAGTCCTCTTCTCAAACTTAAGCTCACCGGAGTACATCATAGAGCTGCACAGAGCAAAGAAAACAGGTATTACAGACACCTAATTTGTAAATCCTTTAGATTTGGGCTTCTTAAAATTGAGTCAGACAATTAGAACCTATAAAAACTGTTGCGGTCGACCCCCGAAATTCCACAAAAAGTCGTCCAAAAAATGTCTAGAAACGCTTATTTTTATATTTTAAACCCTAAATATGCTACCAAATATGCTCCCAAAACAATTTTTCATTTAAAACTCAGCTTAATAATTACCCTTGTAAAAAAGAATGTAAAGGTAAACCCGTATACTGTATAGTACTGTACTGCGGTGTCTCCCTCAGTGCTAGAATGTAAAATACCGATAACACCCCTATATGTACTGTAATTCATGCAAGCGCGTTTCCGTTGTTTTGCGCTGTTGTTTTCTTTGGTCTAAGAATGGTAGAGTAAATACAGTAATAAATCACAAATCCCAATTTATGTTAACATTTATGTTAAAAAATTTATAAAATTATATTGTTCTTAATAGTTTAGTGTTAAAACTAATAAAAAATTATATATTGTCAAGGAAGAAGGGAATAAAATAAGTCAAAAATATTGCAGATATTTGCGGTTTCAGGGAAATTGCGGGGGTTTCCACGAACGATTATTTGTAAGGTTCTAAGGAAAAATAAGCGAACAGCTAAGGCCACGAACTCTGAACCACGACTTTGTGGGGGTCGATTGTATATTTATAACTGGGCCCGTATAGTTTTTGGCTAGTTTGACTGCTCCTTTGAAAGGAAAATGTTTAATCCAGAGCTCGAAAACAAGTGGGATGACAAATAACATCAACTAATGCATGAAAAGTTCAGGAATAAAGAAAGCACACAAATAAAAGGCCAGAATATTGTAAAAATTTAGTTAATGAGCCTCATATCTGAATAGTTGGATTAGGTTCTCATTAATTAAATATAGACTGAGAAGATGAATGTATTTTATAGTTACAGCGGTTCCTATCTGCAAAGGAAAAAGAGCGGCTAGAGGAAATTGGCCAGACTGGTTCAAGCATATAGAAAGGCTATGATTAAAAAGAACAGACATTTTACAACAAGGCCAAGGTGAAAAACATCTCCACTGAACGTCAAGGCAGATGGGATACAACAGCAAAAAACCACATCGAGTTTCATATCTGAACAGTTTCAGTAAGGTTTCTAAAAACCTCAAGTTAGACCATCAAGCCTTGGAGAAGCGGGGGAAAAAAAAAAAAAACTGATGCTCATGCCCACAATGTTTACTAGGCATTTGTCGTGCTTTATAAAAAGATGATCTGAACCACAGACTTACCGTAAAATAGACAGGCTCTTTGCGCCAATATCCTGGCAGCCATGTTGGATTCCAGCAATGAGGTATGGCACAAACTTATGGATGGAGCCTTTATCCTGAACCGAGCCTGAAACTCCCTGAGCTACCTTCACCTTATCACCCTCACTGTAACATAAACAGAAACAAATATAAAAAAATAAAATAAAAATAAATTCTATTTAAATTAAACATTTTAAATTTATTTTCACCTAAATGTGTTGCCAGACTAAACTTCTGCAAATGTATACAATTCATACTAATAAAACAGTATAAAAGTCTTATTAAGCCTAGTTCGTACCAAGAGGAAACAGAAGTACAAAAAGACCACCATAATATATAGCTAATAATTTAGATTATTAAGTTGTATGTTTTAAGGCAGGTACCTGAAATAGCGTTTTTGGCTGCTGCTGTTTTTCTCCATGGCATCCAAAGAGCCCATACCACGGTACTTCTTCAGTCTTACGCCGTCTGAGAAAAAATACTCACCGGGAGCTTCTGTGGTTGCCGCAAGCAAGGAGCCCATCATCACTACAGCAAAAAAGAACAAACACATCAAAGAAGAAGTACAGTTAACAAAAACTGAAGCAGAATGTTTAAATTACAGGTCTGATCAGGTTGTGGCAGGTACCTGTGGATGCTCCTAAAGCTAGAGCCTTCACCACGTGTCCAACTGTCTGAATTCCACCATCTGCGATTACTGGCACACCAAAACGGCGGGCATACTCCGCCACCTTATACACAGAGGTGCCCTGGGGTCTTCCACATGCCATAACTGCAATTTTTTTAAATTATGAATTCATTAAAAAGATTTTAAAACAATTAACAAGTCTACTATATACACATCGATGTACAGTGCATATTATGATCTCTCACACACCTTCCTGCGTGATGCAGATAGATCCACAGCCCATGCCAACTCTAAGGGCATCCACACCTGCATCAATCAGATTTTTTGCCTGTGCAGCTGTCACAACTACAGAAAGGCAGAAATTAAAAACATACAACATTTAAAAAAAAAATTTTCCAGATACCTCGAACTTCTATTAAAGTCACCCTAAATGCTATAGTAAATGTTTTTCTCAAGCAAATTAATTTAAAAACTACATATTAAAAAAAACTTATAATATGGCAATAATGACATTGGGAATTAAAAAAAAAAAAAACATAATTCAAGTTATTTCAAAGTTAATTTAATTCCCATACAACTAAAAACAAAAAGTTAATTTGGTTTGATTGATCTAAATAATCTAATCGAAACTTGGGGACATACCATTTCCTCCCACCACCTGTAGGTCAGAGTACTTCTGTTTAATGTAGTTGATCATGCTGATCTGAAACACGGAGTTTCCCTGAGATGAGTCCTGGAAAACAATTACAAAAAGACATCAGCGCTGGAATATAAGAAGACCTCAGCATTAAAAAAAAAATTAGGGAGGAACTGCTGTTATTATATTTATCAAATTATATAAGGTACTGAAGTTTTTTAAGAACTAATTTAAGTGTGACAACACAGAAAACAGGCAATAGAGTCACATTAAAGACTTACTAGCACCACAACATCCACTCCAGCCTGCATGAGCAGATCCAGGCGGTATTTATCGTCCTCACGTGTGCCAATGGCGGCACCACAAAGCAACTGTTTACGAGAGTCTTTTGACGCCAGAGGGTATTCTCTGTTCTTCTTCAGATCAGTACGAGCAATTATGGCCACCAGTTCATCACTGTCATTCACTATGGGCAGTTTACCTGTAAACAGCAAAATTCACCATCAATCAGGGTAAGTGAAGTAAAAAGGCCACCACCACTACAAGCACTTTACAAGAAAAACACAAGGAGCCAACCTTTTTTGCTGCGCTGCAGTATGTCATTGGCTTCTTTCAGAGTAACTCCTGCTGGCGCGACCACTAAATCTTCCCGCTTTGTCATCGTCTGGCAGATTCACAAGAGCTTCATCATGACTTTGCATAAAAGTAATATTACTACTAATTTGACCTTAGAAAGTTATAAAGTCAGAAATATCATCAATCAATACACATTTATTTACTTTATAGAGATGCACAAGTATGATTGTCATTTATTTACCAACCTCCTCCAGTGGCCTGTCGTAGTCTTTCTCTGACAGGAAATCAATATCTCGTGATGTGACAATTCCCACCAGCTTGCTGCCCATTTTACCGGTTTCGGTAACAGGGATGCCGGAGAAACCGTGCCGTACCTTCGCCTCGAACACATCGCCAACCGTGTGCCGAGGGCTCATCACTACTGGATCTGTGATAAAGCCCTGCTCAAATTTCTGCCATCATCACAGTCCACATGTTAGTGATTAGACACTTTACTAGTATGCATAAAAAATACAATTCAAGTATAATAAAAAATCTGAATTTCACCTTAACTTTCCGAACTTCATTTGCTTGGAACTCTGGTGTGCAGTTGTGATGGATGATCCCGATTCCACCCATAAGCTATAAATCAGAAAAGTAAGGTCAAGGACAAGAGCCATTAGGAACAGGTCATTTTGCAAAGCTGATAATAAACAAACTAAGGACTAAGTAGCAAAACATTCCCAAAACTGCCAGCAAAAATCAGTTGAAATTTCTGTTCCCTTGATAAGACTTTATAAAGTAGCAGGAATAATAAATTACAAATGCACCAACTATGTGCTGAATTAGCGATAAACACAAAAACTGAATTTGTTAAGAAGTAAACTGGGTCATTTTTCAGCTTAATAAACTGGATTAAATGGACCAGGATGCATATATTGTGTGTGTGTGTGTGTGTGTGAAGGACACTCACAGCCATAGCGATGGCCATAGATGACTCTGTCACAGTGTCCATGGGAGATGAAATAAGTGGCGTCTTGAGGGTTATTTTCCGGGTCAGGGCTGAGGTCAGATCCTTAACGAGGACATCAAAGCAAACAAGCATTACATACTGATGTGGTACAAAATATTCTACAGTGTAATATACATATGAAAGTGGCCACCTTGACAGTAGGTTTCAAAGAGAACAGAGCTAGATTTTCATTATTTTGTGTGTATGCAAGTATACTATGATGAGAAATCTGAAAAAGCTGTGTTAACAATTATGCTCAGACAAACACACTTGCCATGAAATATGGAGATCTGACAACATAGTCTACTTATTGTCCAGAAAAAAATGTGCATTGTCTGCAAATTAGGAGGAATATAATCCTCATAAATAAGTTTCAGAAAATAAGGAAAAATACAATTAAGCCAGGACTACAAATTTCGACAGGACTGATTATTGTTAAATCAACAAATCCCTGAGAACATATAAATGGCACATTGTTCCCATTATAAACCTCCTTACTTTATCTACTTTAGCCTTGTCATTATCCACAAAAATAAAATAAATTTGTACATCCGCCAGAAGGAACATGTAACAACAGAACTGTCACGGATTGATTGATCTGAGTGAATTAACCATGTCGATTTCCTCCAGGTATTCCAGTTTACTCCCACAGTCAAAAGACATGTAGGCTAATTGGTGTAGTGTGAGTGTGTGTATGTGTGTATGTGTGTGCATGTGCACAACGATGGATTGGCACCCTGTCCTGGGTACACCTAAGCATCCCTGAGGAAAGGCTCTCCAGGCCTCCTGCAACCCTTTACAGTATAAGCAGTATAAATAATGAGTCAGAGAATGAGAGTGTGTTTTTTCTTATGACTTTTACTCACTCTCAGCTTTAGGCAGGAACAAAGCCCTGTTTTAGGTTACGTTGGAATTGCATTAGCTTTCTAATTTGCACATTTTGTATTTTCATAAAACCTTGTATTGTTTATAAAAGTATTTGCATTCCATTTTTGGCAGCCTTTCTGGGGTAGAGATACTTTTTAACAGTTTTGTTTATAACTTACTCACTCATTCTCTATACCGCTTATCCCATACTGGGTCACAAGGGGTTATCCCAAGGGACTTGGGGAGCTAGGTGGGATACAACCTGGAACACTCTGGTTAATTTAAAAACATTAAGTAGCCCAACCTGCATGTGGGAGGAAACTGGAGTGCTCAGAGGAAACCTACCAAGCATGGGAAGAACATGCAAATCCTGCACACAAACCCAAGGTAGGACTCATATCCTGGACCTGGTGCGAGGGCATAGTGCTAACCAATACACCCAGTTTTAGATTTTCATATTATTTTTAGAGCTTTAAAATGACATGTTCAGGGTTACTTTAACAAGTGTGTGGACTCAGTGTATGTAGGACATTTCACATGGTACATGCAAGATGGGAAACTAAACTGATAGTATTATTGCATTATATGAACTCTTAATGCCACTGTTACTGACCCCCCTGTGCAATTTTGTCTAATGCCTTGCTTCGGCTTACACACGGCTTTATCTCATTACTAGCATTACTCCGTCTATGGAGTGTTTATACAAAAAAGAAAAGAAAAAAACACAAATATAGATGTTTTTCATTATCTGGATCAACATGCACTCATTTAATATCCCTGTGGAAAGACAAAAACAGCTTCCAATCTCTCCCTATTCCTCTCTCCAGAGACTCCATGCAGACGTACAGATATATTAAAGCGCGGTAAATGCTTCAGGAAGTTCATCAAGAAATTATTACTGAACAATCAAAAAAAGATTAATAATGCCTCATGACTGTTTTAATAAAAAGGTCCTGTAACGTTGAACATATAGTTCTGGCTGCAACAAATGTCAACTAGAAATGTAAAAAAAACAATTGTGTGTTAACTGAAGACACATTTTGTTCCTGGAGCTTGGTTCTTCCCGTCTCTCACACTGCCATGTGTATACAAATAAACAGATTCACAAACACGCGCCACCCTGCTTGTGAGAACATGCCCTGAAATGCACCTGGGACACTGGCTCCACCTGAGCCTCTCATTTGCACATCTCATTTGCACTCCTTCACCCGTATCAGCTGTCCCTTAACCAGCTGTTTATCTTACACTCCACTCCCTGCTTTAGTTTGCTTCCAAACTACATGGCGACTGACGCAGCTGTTCCATCTCGGTGCATGTGGAGGAGCCTTTCGGCCTCGCAATTTAATTAGAAAAGCTGCTGCTCTGTAAATCGTTATTAAATGTGGCATGCTAAATGAGAACATACACTCCAGGGAAAGATCAATGTCTGATGCTGAGCTGTGTTCATGTAGAGATACTCACCACTTCATCCGAGGTAAAGTCGATGAAACCAGGCAGGATGAGGAAATCACTGAACCAAAAACATTGGACAAAGAGAAGTTAATCAGAGAAAATGGTAATGAAACAGACCTACAATATATACACCATTATCTTATTAGACAAATAAATAACTAGGAGTATGTTATGCGCTTTGCTTATTTTAAAAAAATGGATAGAAACCATTACAAAAATTAGAATTGCTTGAGAAAGGGCCTTTTTTTCAGGAAAGACATTTGAAAATTCTGTACCATTGAACCACATCCCAGAAGCAAATGTTCAATTAAAACCCATCTTTTTAAATAGTATACACTATTTTACTATAGCTCACAAGTTGGAGTGCTCTAAAATAGTACAATGGGAAGGTTAAGCTTTTTATTTCAGTTCTACTTGTTTTCATAATGACACACTTGGATTTCTTAAACAGAACCAGAAACATTCTCAATCGCCAACCGAGAAAAAGCTTAGAAAACTGATTCTTACAGTTTTCTGGGATTCTCAAGGACCAGTATTGAAACATTATCAGAAAAAAGGTTCAACAACTGACAGTGCTCGTTACAGTGACATGCTTATTTAAGAGCTGAGGCCTAAACCTTGAATTAAACGCAGAGGACTGTTCTCCAAGGGCACTGTGATCTTGCATGACGATGCAGGTCCACACATTTCGGCCCACACTGTCGACCCTCAAAAGGTTTTAAAGGTGATAATGCATTTCTTCCTCCATCAGACTTTTACCTGATTGGTTCTCTGAAAGCAGCAGACTAAGATTCACGTCTGACGAAGTAGTGAAGACAGTGGTGCAATTGTGCTCACAGCTCAGCATTCTATTTATTTATTTTAATGAGGGAATGCCAAAGCTTGTTGACAGATGAACGAAGTGTATTGAAAAGCAAAGAGATTATGCCAAAAAATAAATGTAGTCATATAGCCTTTACTAAAATTTTATTAAAATAAAATTCTACAGACAGTGTGCGGATAAGTTTAGACTCACCCATGTAAAATACAGTACATGTTTGTAAATCAGAAAGAACGTGTGACTTGAGCGACTGTCACATTTCTTATTTTCTTATGTTAGTTTCCATGTGAATTTTATATAAATACTGAGAAATTATATTTAGCATTTTTTAACTCATAATTCATTGCAATACAATCTAAAAGAAGTGGTCTACAACAATACAGCATCTGTTGAAAAGTAGTAGTACATAATATTTAAAACACATATGATGTTTTCTGTCATTTAAAATTAATGAATATGAACATATGTCACCAAGTATGTGTTAATGAATAAAAATCTATGTGTAATGTGCGTTGCAGAAAATAGTTCTGTTAATGTTCTTCACTTTGTAATCTCATACAGATTTGATAGTGGCCTTAGTGTCACAGGAGCCTCTAAGACAGGGGTGTCCAAATCCAGTCCTGGAGGGCCAGTGACCAGCACAGTTTGTAATTCACCAACACCTAAACACACCCACTGAACCTAGTAATTAATAAGATTAGTTAAATCAGCTGTGTTTGAGAAGAAGCACCAAACTGTGTTGGACACTGGCCTTCCAGGACTGGATTTGGACACCCCTGGTCTTAGAGGATGAGACAGACACACAAGCAGCCAAGGATCAGCACTACTTAATCTTTTGATCCTGATGACCAATTATACACAAGTGAGTATAAGTGAAAGACTGACTCAGTTAATAGTTAAGAATAGTTAAGAGAGAGAGTGAAATGCAGATACAGTCTTTATTAGAGCAGGTGAGAGATCGTGTCCAGATTGTGGGTGTTAAAAGAGACCACTACTTTACTAACAAGTTCATTGCAGATGATAGTATCAAAGATATCGCTTTGTGCTATTCTTACATAAAAGTAAGGCAAGTGAGGCAGTGACCTTCTTTCCTTCTGTCTTTCTATCAGCATCCTTTCATCTCACCTCTCTGTCTGTTTCCCTGTTTCTATGGATACAGTCTCAAGGTTGCCATAGAGCTCAAAGCCATCTCCCTGACAGATGTCCTGAGAAGTCTATAAAAAAACAGTAGCCATTTACACAGTCTTCTCTTTAAAACTACTCAACACTTCACTCTCATGTACATCAATAAACCTATGAAAAACTTCCAAAATGAAACATTTTTAGTAAGAAAATGCAAGTGTTTGCGTGTTTATTTAGGAGATTACCTTGAGTTAAAGTATGACTGGTGATTTTTTTTTGTGATAGTACACCGTTTAAAAGGCAGTTCAGTGTTTTTGATTAAATAAACTTGTCAGAAAGGCCTACAGGGTTAAACCACATCATTTGTTTTCTTTTAGTTTACTGACCCTGAGCAAAGAGAGATACTACAGATTCACTTCAAGCAGATATTAACAGCTACTGGAACATGATAATTAAAAAATCCAATAAAAAAAATAAAAAATTTTTGATACTAAAAATCCAATTTCAAAATCACAATCCTGTTCCAACAGACCAAGCTCAAGCCAGGTCAGATATTCAATTAGCTGATGAGTACCAATCTTCATTAGCTGAGAAGTTTTGAAGCGGGGAAAAGCAGTAAAACACACAGAGCAGGGCCCCTCACTTAACAGTATGTTACTTGATGTCAGTAACCTAATCATAACTAATCATGAGCAGACCAAACAAACAAAAAATTGTATTCTTTGAACAGAAGAGGTTGATTAGTTTAGCCAGATTTAGTTACTTGAGAATACTGTTTTGCATGGAAAGGGAGACATACAGAGACTCGAAACCATGAACAGAATTAGATGGTTTTGATTCTCGATCTATAAAATTATCTATAGATCAGTCAGTAGCTAATGCAAATGGGTTGGAAGTCTGGTTGACTAAAGAGACCAGGCACATAACGTAATTTAAATAGGTGTCTAAATAGGTGTTTAAATTCAGTCTGTGCTTAGAACAGACCAATACGAGCATCACTCTTCACCATGTTATGAAAGGCAGTGGCTATATCTCATATATCCTGATCCTAACACTTTCATTAAAATTGTTTAAATTAATATGATAATATTTACATTAACACGATAATACTGATATGATATCACGATACTGTGTGCCGATTCGATGAAAAATTACAATTCTAAAAGTGTCAGGATTTTATAATTATTCAAATCCGGTATTACAATTTCACCAGGGTTATTACAATTTTAAACCTTTAAAAACATTTAATGACGAATTAAATGCTGCCTTCTTCTTATGACATTAGTTTTCTCACTTAAAAAAGGGCAGCTTTTAAACAATGCAAACTTACTTCAAATACAAGCGTTTAACATTTACCTTCGAATGAAATTAAACAACTGCGCAGCACATATTCGACCATAATTATTATTTCAAAACACATTCCCTACAAACACATGGGATGGAAATGCAGATCAAAGGCTTTAATGCACTCAATTTTTGATAAACTACAATCCCATAAAATGCATTTCTGCAGTCTCACTAGAACGCTTTTGCACTCAGCACAGAATCATTTATATCTGAGGCTGATCGGCAGATCACCAGTCACAGCCAATCAAACCAAAAACCAGCCAATTCGGGTCACTGACTGATCTATTTCATCTCTATTATAAATGTAAAAAAAAAATTCCACCATCTATAATATTCACTAATACACATACTGTATATGTGTATATATTTAGTGTGAGAGAGAAAGAGAGACAAGGCTAAATATATATGCAGTGTATAGCAGGTGTTTCAAGTTTATCCTGCTCCAATAACATACACTCCACATTTTTGGCCACTTTTATAACTAGTCTATAGCTGTATAATGTGGTTGGAGCTGCCTGGTAGGTCTCCAGAAACAGAGCACAGACCTCACCATATAACAACTTACCGGTTCCCAACCTGATATTAGGGATGCACCGATACCGGCCTCGATACCACATTTTCTAAAATACTCGTACTTGTTAAAAGTCCCCCGATACCAGGGACCGATTATACGGTCTGAAAAATGTCTATGTTTGAGCGGCGTGTAAGGGGTTAATCACAAGCGCCGGGTGGCCGCCCCCAGGCCCCGGATGCAGCTCAGAGCGGGGAGAAGGCGAGGCGAAACGAGACATGTCAGCCGTGTGGAATTATTTCAAAGTGAATGAAGACGACAAAACAAAGGCGGACTGCAAATTGTGCTCAGCGAAATTGTTAAAAATCATGTTTTTATTAGGTACTTGGTATCGGCGAGTACTGAAATGCAAGTACTCGGTTTCCAAAAAAGTGGTATCGGTGCATCCCTACCTGATATACAACCTTTCAGCAACTTCTTCGACGTTAATCGCCTGTGAACTTACTTGTATGTGAGGCCATCTCCTATGGAAAAGAGCTGCTGGGCAGTGAGTCCATCTTCTGGCACATAGCCAGTCCCTCCACTGATCAAGTAGTCAGCCATACTGTAGAAACACAGAATAAGTGACGCGTTGGCATAGTGATAGTGATCTAGGGATGTAAATGAGACTAAAAAAAAACAAAATACGGTAATAAACTCCAAACTGCACCCACGTAGCACGAATATCCTTCATTTTAGTGAATCATGAAATATCACCATTTTCTGTTCAAACCCCAGGTGTATCTCCTGTGCTCCTTACATAAATGCACCACATGGTGTGCCTACACGCTGCCTTTACAACACCCTACACAGTGCACTATGCATCATATACACGTTAGCCCGCTTCCACTGTAACGTAGCTATACATTAACGACATACGTATCCTGCGTAACACCTTGCGTACTACTGAACTACCCCCGATTACGTGTGCCGTTGGCGAATTAGCCATTTATTTCCTTCATTCTGTGCGCTTTTCTTTCGACGTATTGTGTAATAAATAAAACCCATTCACTATAATTTCCTCTCTAAATCGCAGTAATAGACGAGAATAAGCGGATTTAACGCTGAGACGACTCTTACGTTCGCGAGTGCTGAGGATTTTTTTTTAGCAGACGGAACAAAGATACGTAAAAGAAACCGCTTACTGACGGGAACTACATGAATATGAAAAGATAAAAATGAAGGCCTTACTCACATGACGGGCAGTTATGTAGGCTTCATAAGACAAAATAAAAAAAAAGAACGCGAAGTAAATTCCACGAAAATAAATAAAAAACACAAACAGTAAAGCTCGGTGTTAGCCTAGCTGCTCATGTGCAACTGTCGCGCCGCGCGTGCTCCATCTGCACGAGGCTCCAATTTTCGAATCTTTCCTTCCACGTTAGAAAGAAAGCTGGTTCTGCAATGGCGTCACGGCGCCTGTAGGGGGTCTGTTGAGTCATATTACTTGTATAGTCGGATACTTTTTTGTTTCACGTGTGCATGTAATATTACAAACATCCAGGTTAATCTTCGACACGGAAGTGTTTCCTTTATGCGGAAATACAAAGAGCTTGTGCATATCCGAATGCATTTCATAAACTATAATAATCTCCTAACGTGAACAAACCTCCCCTTTCTCGAATTTGTGCATTGCTTTGAAGTCTTGCACCATGCCTGTCAGTGCAAAGTTAAAAAGTAACTGCATGCAATATTTCATGATATACATTCGTCTCTCATTATTATTATTATTATTATTATTATTATTATTACATAACAATTGCAATATATCTTAAATACAGTCATTAGACATAGGGTAATACGAGAACTGACCGACAGTTACTAGTGCAATGCTAAGACCAAAAAAACTACAAGCTATAGAAGAAGCATATAAATACAGCATATCAGCATATAAAGAACTAATAAGTGAAATTATGTTAAATGCACCCTGGGTGTGAAATGCCTTTTTTCATAGACAGGAAGTTTAAGATTCATTACTCACTCATTTTCTATACCGCATTATCCTGTATACAGGGTCGAAAGGGGCCTGGAGCCTGAGGTGGGGTACACCCTGGATAGGGTGGCAATCCTTCGCAGGGCACACAAACACACACACACTATCACTACTTAGCCTAACCTGCAGGTTTTTTGTACCGTTTGAGGAAACTGGAGCACCCGGAGGAAACCCACCAAGCACAGGGAGAACATGCAAACTCCATGCACACACGCAGACACGCACACACACACACACACACACACACACACACACACACACACACACCCTGAGGTAGGAATCGACGCCAGACTCTGGAGGTGCAAGGCAACAGTGCTAACCACTAAACCACCATGCCACCTATTGCATAACTGTTTCTTTAAAAGTAAATAAATAGAAAAGAACAAAGGAAAAAAACAGCAAGAAGAAGAGCACAATGAGGAAATGACTTGATTCTGGGAAAAGAGACTGTATTCCCATCACTAGTTGGGAGACGAGCTTGAGTGGCCACTATATATAACTATAATTGTATGTCTGTAATTAATATATGTGTGTGCAAAATGCCCAACCTCCAAACCACAAACCAAAACTTTGATGCACATGGGAGAAGTTCAGAAATAACACAATTCGTCCTTAAAGTCACTGAACTGAAAATTGGAGAACATTTCTAAACCTCCATTTTAACATTGAATTTGTGAGGTTAACAAGTGAAAACACAAAGTATAATAACCATGCTCCAAAAACACCTAAGCGCTTTGGTTTGATGGCTGTAATTGTCTGTGCAATATATACATTTCGTAATTGTCTCCAGACGTTAAAGGATTTTTGAACTGTTTTAAGTCCCAGCTAAACTTTAAACCTTCAGCTAAACCCAAATTGAAGTCAAATGTACACTGTAATCTACATGAAGGACAAAGTATTATGAAACACTTAAACTGAAATTTGGCATTAACACTGCTCTAAATGACAGACATCATGAAGCAGATTCACAAAAGCAAGTCCACACAACATTTAACCACTGACTTTGTTATGTAAAGTTTAACTTGTGTATAATGTTCCACTGTATAGCATTTCTTATGAGTAAAATGTTACTTTTTGCATTTTTTTTAATGTATTAAAAAGTCTCATGATGCGTTTGCTTGAGTAAGTGAGCTCCTTTAATTTGCCTCTTCTAGCAGGGTTTCTGGTCTAAACCACAGTCATTACTCATGTAATCCTCATGATCTGAACTCTGCTGACGAATAAGAAGGCAAATGGTCAAATTTAAATAGTGCTGAAGTATATCAGAATTGTACAAGAAATTAAAAATGAGGAAGCTTCAGACATACAGTACTATTTCATTTTACACAGACATGTTCCCGTGGCTGTACTTCTGCTATTAGGCTACTGTAATCCGTATAGGGATTTCAAGTTAAAAATTGACATATTTGTCCCTTTCAGTAAGAGTAAAGTAGGGTTAAATCAAGTGCGTCCATAACCTTGTGCCTGGCCTACAGCTCGGCCCAAGCTCTCAGTGGCTAAGAGGATTGTGATACGTCAGTTCCAGGTACAGATTCACTGTGCTTTTTAAAGGCTAGCTTGTACTGTGCATAAAGGGTCAAAACCAATTCCCGATATCCTCAGGCAACGTTTTTCAAACAAACTGTAAGACATTCGGAAAACATGTACTTTAATGAATGCACTAGACCTATTCTCCATCACAAAGTTGCATCAAAATTATGTAGGAAACCAGTTAAACACAGAGCAAAGAATATATACAGTCTATAGAATACTGACATCCTAAAATGTACATCTAGAGTACATCTGTGTGATTGGTTTCCACACTGAAGATGTGTGTGTGTGTGTGTGTGTGTGTGTGTGTGTGTGTGTGTGTGTGTGTGTGTGTGTGTGTGTGTGTGTGTGTGTGTGTGTGTGTGTGTGTATGTGTGTGTGTGTGTGAGAGTATGTATTACGTGTGTAGCAATTAAAATCCCCTTGTTAAGAGACAAAAATAAAAATGCTCTATCTTAGACTTAAAAAAATGAAAGCTGTCAGGCTGAGTTTTGGGGCCTCAGGACGAGTGTCAAGGAATCGGTAGTGAAAATCAAAGCCATGCGTCTAATTTAGATTTAAACAAGTAAACCTTGTATATGTTTCAGCAGCTTTAACAGAGATTGCATTATAATCTTACACACAAGTAAGTGTTTAATGACAGAAATTAAGTTGTTGTAGGATTTCCTATAATTATCATTTAAGATATTCAAGAAACAATTACATTAACGATTTTAAACATCACTTGTCATCCTGTCTTCTCTTATCTCTGGACCTGGTTTCTTATTTTTACATCATCATGTGTAAACAACATTAGGAAAGATATGAAAAAGATATGGCACCACCACCACCAGCATTAAAAACATGTGAATAATTAACGCTTTTTCCCTGGCATACTAGTACATTTGCTCCACTAACATTAACAGAAATGTTGTCTGATCAGGACTTCTGCTGCACCACATGAGTATAACCATCTGTGCTGTTTCTGAGAAATGGAGCAGTGTCTCACCTCTCTGGCTTGTACCCAGCCTGAATGCGCGTTGCACTGTAACGCTGGGCTGCCGTCTCATGCCCGTGCCCATGACCATGTGGCGGGTTGTGGCTGAAAGTCCCGTGAAAATTCTGCTCCGGGTCTCGCGGGCTGAGCCATGGCCTGGCTGGTTCTGTGTCTCCTACGATGCAGCGGTAGTCGATTTGGTAGTTGTCACGCTCCCCGTCGACGTATCGTTCATAACCTTGGCTCTCCATTGGAGCAAAAAGTACAGTGTTCCCCTCCTATGTGGCCCTGGGCCAGCTGAACTGATGCCCCACGACTCAACCCAGAAGTGCATTCACCGAGGGGTCACTCTGGAGCAACACACATGCACACAAAAGTTTGATCCTCAGAAGCGAGTTCCTCCTAGCAGGAGAGCAGCCTGAGGATCACCCAATACTCATCATGCCATTAGAGTTTGCGCTAAAACTGTGGGTTGTTCCCACACCAAAAAATTATCTGTAACAAGTGATCTCCACAGCTGCCTATATTGAGCTGCTGCTGATGACTCCTGTTGGCTTAGACAGACTGTTCTTAAACAAATCTTTCCTGAGGGACGAGAGGAGCTGTAGTCGCCACTTCACCACAGAGAGTGGCAAGTTACAGCAAGGAACCAATGGAAAAGCAGAACGTAGGGCTTGGACGAAAACAAAACCCTAATTTGTTTAGACTGCAGGACGATTTGTGTGTGAGTCTCTCTCTCACTCTCCCTGTCTGTCTGCCTGCCTGTCTTTCTCTCCAGCTTAGCTCTGTTTCTGACAGAAACACGTCACTTTCACAAAGAGGATTGCAGCATTAAGTGTGTGTGTGTGTGTGTGTGTGTGTGTGTGTGTGTGTGGGTGTGTATATACAGTATGTGTGCGTGAGTGTGTATGTGTGTGTGCTCTATCTGGGAGGAGAAACTTGAGTGCATGCCGGGTAATGGAGGAAAGATAGATGAGGGAGGGCACTCAGCACCCAGGTGTAGCACTCTCATTATTTTCTCAAAGATAACTCTTCATATGTGCATGTACTCTACTGTAAGAGTGTGTAAGCATAAACGTTTTTCGTATGTGTGTCTGCCTTTGCGTGTGCATGTGTGTGAGAGGCTCGTGTACAGCTCTGCAAGCCTGTGGCTGGATACACATATGTGTGAAAATGTAAGTGTATGTTTGCAGTGCAGCAGGTCATGGAAACAGGTTTCTCCCACAGAGACAAACAAAGTCGAATCCCAGAGTGTGTGATGGTTGTGAGGGTTTAACCCATGAGACTGCCCGGTTGTGCAGCAGCAAGCAGCAGCACAGGACTGTTAGGACTCTGATACAGTCTGGTACGAGTTTTAGCAAATGCACAGTGGAAGTGTTTGGCTTCTTTAGACATATCAAAACTCCCCCACTCCAAGGTTGTCATCGCCTCCATGTTCCCCATCTGTTTTAGACAGTCATTCCTTAAATCAGGATGCTTCAAAGGTGACTACCTCACGACATGGAATTACTTCAACAGACCATTCTTCATATTAGCCATTCAAATATAAGGCACACCAGGCAAATATGAACCATCATGTTTGTTTATTCGAGCCATTAGAGTTTTTTGATTTCTCAATTTTATACCCGCAAACCCGAAACAAACGTTTTTGTATCATATTAGCTATACATTTCCCATTTTACTGGATTTAAGTTGATATTATATGGAGGCTACCGAGTTTCAGTTAAAACTTTTTAAATGAAATAACAACAATAAACTGCCAATATTCTCCTGGTTATAAACCAATCAGCCATAACATTAATAAAAAATCATCTAGGTGTTGGAGTACCCTTGTGCCGTGGCTCCACAGGGCTTTGGCGACTGTGCTGTAGTGTCTGGAACCAAGATATTAATGGTGGATCATTGGGGTGCTGTAGATTGCGGGAAGGAGCATCCATGGATAGGACTTCCTTGTCCAGTGTATTGCGTGAGTGCATGATCGGATTGGGTTGTGGGGAGTTTGGATTCCGGGTTGACAGCCTTGGGCTTTGTCTGCCCCATTTCTGGTTTATTGTTTTTTTTGTTTGTTTGTTTTTGGTGCCTTTCTAGCGTGTCCACCAGTGACTTTTTTTTAGTGCTGCATTGGCTTTTTCTAGGATCAGACTGGACAGGTTGGCTTTTGGTCTCTGTGGGTATGGGTGATCCTTTGGTGCCGATGACTCTTTCACCAGTTTGCTGATGTATAGTGTTGGATGAATGTTGTTCAGTTCACCTGGTGGTGGTCCAGTATGTCACAACTGTGGAGAACTCTGGGACCCTTCCAAATATGAAAAAAAAAAAAAAAATACTGTTTCTGGTGGCATGGTGGCTTAGTGGTTAGACCTGTTGCCTCACACGCTGTGTTGCAATGTAGCAAAACAAAGTACAAAATCCTTTTTTTTTTAGTTTCTGTCCATGAGTAGAATTTTCACTTATCTGTACTTTATTATGTATTTTTCGCCAACTTTCACTCCACTACATTTCTTGAAGAAAATGTGTACTTTTACTCTGATACATTTCCTCTAAGCATCGTCTTTATTAGTTAGCGGACTAATTCGAGTTAGTGCATGTCTTTTGCCAACCGCCAAGTGACAACCACCTAGTGCTGAACTCTGTGAAATTCATGGTGGTGATGAAGATACCATTACACACAGCCTTATTTGCAAAAAAGGCTTTTACTGCCAGAGGAGGTGTGTCTTATGCCTACCAGATGACACTGGATTATTGACATTCAAAACGTCCCTGTTTGTATATAATAAGCATATTGAGGTAAGTTTAATATTGATTTAGTAGAGTCACAATGTCAATGTTACTTAAGATTACTTATTTCGTTAGTTAGTTATTATCATAAACCTGTTCAGATATCTGGGTAATGTAATTGTACTAGCTAACATCGCTAATTAGCCTGCATGCAGATTTTTAACTGCACCATATTATGCTTTACTAGAAGCCAGTTTTTTCACTTTTCTCAGATTTAATACCAGATTTTTTTTATTTTATATATATATATATATATATATATATATATATATATATATATATATATATATATATATATATATATATATATACATACTTAAGTAGAGTAAATATCAAACACTTTATCCCTTTTGCTCAAGTACTATTCTAAAAGGAGACATTAACTGCTTCCAAAGTCATTTTTCAATTCAATTCAATTCAACTTTATTTATATAGCGCTTTTAACAATGATCATTCATCACAAAATGAAAAGATGGTTACTTTTTCAGAAGTATGGCTTTTAAGAACTATATAAAAGACTACTCCCTGGAATAGTCTGTAGCCCCTATGTGACCCTACATAGGATAAGCAGTATAGATAATGGATGGATGGATGGATTTACTGTTTCTGTCCAGGGGCATTTCAAGGAGAAAGGGACAACATGTTAAATAGATGTGGCTCACAGTGCTCTCAGTTTCTCAGTTGTAGTGATGGGGATTCACTTTCTACAACAGAAGATCTGACAGTTGTATTGTATATTAATGTGGTCATTCACCATGTTGTAGTTTCTATGGTAACGACTTACACAGAGACCTTAATGTCTGGATGCTCTGCATTAATAAATTTAAATAATGTGATTTTAATTAATCACATAGATTGACCTGGATATAGATGACTGTATCCAGAATCCAGTTTATTTTACATTTACAGATGGAGTACACAGGAACGTTTTCAGGAAGGCGAGTTTTGTGATTTGTCTGTAACATGACACTGCGTACAGGGAGGACATGCAAACTCCATGCACACAGACCAGATTCAAAACCTAACCCTGGACGTGCAAAGGCGAAAGTGCTAACTATTAATCAACTTTAAATGCAGTTAAATACAAATAGAATATCCTTAGTTCTGACTGGCTTACAGATATAAATGATTTTATCTGTAGACTAGAAGACCTCTAAAAGAAATACAGTAAGAAAATGTAATCATTGTTCTAAGTCACAATATATGAATACATAAAAGGTAGCAGAAATACCACTTTCATATTGACCTTTTTTAAAAATGAAAAATGAATGTAATAAATTCAATTAAATGATATATTATTTGTATAGCACTTTTAACAATTAACATTGTCGCTAAGAAGCTTTACACAATCAAAATAATTATTTAAGTTTGTATGGATCGTGAATGTGTATGAATCAAAATGGTCAGATAGTCCCTGATGAGCAAGCCGAGGGCGACGGTGTCAAGGAAAAACTCACTGAGATGGTAATAAGAAGAAACCTTGAGAGGAACCAGACTCAACAGGGAACCCCTCCTCATTTGGGTGAAACAGAAAGCAGGAATTGATCTCCATTCATTCATGCATCCTAACTTGAAAAGTGTTATATATACCAAAAAGTTCTGAATACTCAAAAAGGTCTATTAATTTGACCTAATTGCAATTATTTAAGTTAACAGTACTCAATGTGTTTAATTACTTTGAGCATTAGGGTTTACAGTGCAGACACCGGACGCATCCCAAAGACACACGGGGCATCCATGTGACGAGATCTCCAACCAGAAGCGGGGTTGAACCAGGATGAATCAGGCAGGTCCAGAGGGCAGAGGGAGTCTGGATCAGTGGCATCAGTGGGAGTCTGGATCTCGACTGAGAGAGGGAAAGAGAGAGAGGGGAGAGCAAAAGAGGAGAGATAACAGTTAGGTGTTAGAGTGCAAGCAGGGACTCCGGCAGGACTAACTATAACAGCATAACTAAAAGGAAGAGCCAGAAGGAAACACAGACATGAGGGGGAACTGAGATGTAAAGCGACCAATCACCTCACCGTCAACAAACCTGAGTTATGAATGAGAGTGGGGAAGACAGCATCTAAACATACTAGTTCACCATAATAATGAGTCCCCCAGATCTGCTCCTTTACCGAAGGCAAATCTACTGTTTACAAAAATGCTTGGCTAAATAAATCGATTTTTAGCCTAGACTTAAACACTGAGACTGTGTCTGAGTCCCGAACATTAATAGGAAGACTATCCATTACTTTGGGGCTTTGTAAGAAAAAGCTCTGCCCCCTGCTGTAGTTTTAATAATACGTGGTACTGACAAGCAGCCTGCATCCTTTGATTGAAGTAGGCATGGGGAATCGTAAGACACTCGCAGTTCACTCAAATACTGTGGCGTGAGACCATTTAATGCTTTATATGTCAAAAGTAGTATTTTAAAATCAATGAGAAACTTCACAGGTAGCCAATGCAGTGTAGATAAGATAGGGGTGATGTGCTCGTATCTTCTGGTTCGAGTGAGGACTCTCACTGCTGCATTTAACTAATTGAAACTTGTTTATACACCTAGTTGAACAACCAGACAGTCAGGAGTTACAATAGTCCAATAGGTGATAAAAGCATGAACTAGTTTTTCTGCATCGTTTAGTGACAGCTAAATAAATTGACATGAAATTTTTATATCCCTAAAACTGCTGGGCAAGCTAACAAAGAATATCTGTCTGTTTCACTGTAGATAGTCAAACTCAGTAGAGTCTGATTTGCATGAATTTCCTGTGCATTAAAAAAGCATTAAAATTATCAAGACACAAATCAAAGCAAATTAAAACTTATGGTTATATTTTGTCAATAAAAATGGTTTTCTGACCATATAATGGATTTCTTTGCATTGTTGATTCATCCCCATTTTGATACTATCGCCTAACATTAAGATTGAAATGTAAATATTGTTTTATTTTAGACAGAATGGAAAAGGAGAAATGATATCATCTTGCACATCGTTCCCGGCTCTGCCTATTAAAAAAGTTCTTTGCACAACTTGTCACCATGCACAACTTGCCGCAGGGAGATATAGTGTGTCTTATAGTCCATTATACAAAAGTTAGTTCTGACCGAGTGCTCTGATTGGACAAGGGGCATTGCACAAGTGGTGATATACTGTAGAACATACAGTAACAGCACTGAGACGTTTAACTATATATCATTCCATGCCGCAGGTGTTCCAGATTGTTAATTACACTGTAATTAACTGTTAGTCACCAGCATGGGCGAAAGTAGGTCAATACAGTCCGCAGTACTGAATAGAGGAGAGAGCAGCTACCTGCCAAAACCCACAATCAAAACTGGTCATGACTTCATCAATTTCAGAGAGAAAACACATCTGATAATGTTTTCTCATTTTAATCAACACTTTTGAAACATTAAAAGAACCCAAACTCAGGATCAAACCCAGGACTTTGATATATAGCGCATAACCAATAATAACACGTGAATTGCTAAGAAAACACTTAAGCAAGACATTTCATTGGGACTTATCCCTTCCTAATTATCACAGAGATTAGTTGACCTTGTAAACCTGCATGTACACATCTGTGTGTTTGTGTGTGTGTGTGTGTGTGTGTGTGTGTGTGTGTGTGCGTGTGCGTGTGTGTGTGTGTGTGTGTGTGTGGTGACACAGATAATTGTCTCTATCTTGTTGTATTCCAATGCCCCTGATGCTCTCTTTTGGTTAATTGGGTTGGATTAGGAGTGTTACATAACCGCCACTAACAGTGTGAAGGAGGAAAATTGAATTTGAGTTTGTGTTTTATATGTGAATGAAACCCCATGTTGTTTTGGATCGCTCGTACTACAGTAGCAGTGTCATTATTAGATTAATTCAATCATGCTCTGACACACTCAGCACATGTAGGACACGGTGTTGCTAAGGTTCCTATGAATGGCTTCATCTGCAGATGACAGAGTGCTTGTGACAGTTGTAGAGGGATTGGGAAAGGAAAGCCTCTTAGCCAGTGCCTTCATGGCCCACTGCCACAGAGACACAGCAAGGTTACAGCTGAGCCCTGTGCCTTCAGACAACACGCACAGCAGGGCTTCTTGACACTTCTAACTGTTGAGAATGTTCCTCATAGCGCACTGATAAAGTGCCCATAGGAGTTTGTGACTTGTTTGTTCTTACAAAAGTACACGCTAATGTTGCAAAATTCAAAGCCACTCTGATCTGATTCATTTATAGGAATTTATTTATCCCTTTATGCATTCATAAAAGTAAAATAAAGTAACTATATTCCTGTTTAAACTGTAACAGCAGTCACTTCTGTGTGCGGTTGTTGCTTTTATTCAACAGCCAAAGCAAAGTCGTGACCTTGTAGTGAAATAGAAACAACCAATTGATGTAAAAAAAAAAAAAAAGTTTTTTTTTTCTACATTTTTTTTTTCTCTTTTCTTAATTTTGGGTAGGAAAAATGGCTGTGTTTATAATATTTGAAATACGAACATGTAGAGTTTGTAATATTATTTGGTAAAACTGTGGTGGTGTCTAAATTAAAAATAGTCATGGAATTGGAAAATTGACATCACTAGAATTCCAGTTTTATAAGCAGAATTTGTAGTAACTGTTACAGTATGGTCTTTTTTTTTTTTTGCTTTTTATTAGATATGTTCGGTGTTCGGGCACTTGTGGCTCGGTGATAGGTTTCTTGCCTGTGGGAGCCCAGGGTTCAATTCCCACCCATTACAGTTGAATGACAAAACAGACATATATTCTGTATTACACAGCATTCTCTCTCTCTCTATCTCTGTCTCTCTCTCTGTGTGTGTTCATACTGTAATACATCTTTTTATGCACGAACAGCCCCCTCTTGTGGCTCTGATACAGTATACTCTCACTACCAAGACACTCTGAACAGGCTATAAATGTCCATTAATATATACAGTACTGTATAGCGTATATTAAATTACACCAATTTACTCAATCACACACACATGCACCCATTACATTAAAACGTAAATCATTAAGTCCAATCTTGTGCTGCCAGGGTAGCTCTGATCTCTGAGGCATGATTCCACAAGACCTCTGGGGGTGTGCTGTGGTGTATGGATGTCGCTGAGATGTTAGCAGCAGAACTTTCGAAAGCTTTGCGTGGCATGGTCGGGCCTCCATGAATCAGCCTTGTTTGTCCGGCACAGATGCTCGGTCAAATTGAGATCTGGTTAACTTGGAGGTCAGATTAGCAGCCTGTTAAGCCTCATATGTGGCAGGCAGTGATGCCCTTAGTGTTCGGATATTCTTTAGCAATTTATGCTACATGGACTTTTCTACATTGGTACTCAGTACTTAGTCAGGACTCTTTTAGCATTAATTAGAGCACCAGTGGGTCATGGCATGGAGGCCATCACTGTGGCACTTCTGAGGCGTTAATGAAGACAAGGTTGCTTTGAAAGCAGTCTAGAGCTCGTCTGTATTGTTGGGCAGGCAGTGGTAGTTTCGGCATTATGGGCAGGCGCTCAGCTCTGCCAAAAAAGGAAATATTCATAAATCCTGCGGAAAAACGTCACACCGTAAGCTGTCACCATCAAAATAAAAACAAAAAGAAATGTGTGTGTGTGTGTGTGTGTGTGTGTGTGTGTATCTAGGTGTGGCATTACACATTATTCTTACCTGTTTCCTATTGCAGTGACCTGTGACCATGTTGTGCTGTCAGTATGTTTTTCTCAATTGCTTATCATATGTCCTCAGATTAATTATTCAGGGATTGTTAGTTTACCCTAACATTCCCTTTCAGCCTGTACTCAATGACAAAAGCCTGTTACATTACTTGGTATTGTGTAGTGCCCATATGGCTAATATAGAGAGTTGTTTTCTTATGACAAAAGTTGAAAAAGAAGGATGTTAGCATTGCGGTTTTCCTCAAAAAACAAGATATCGGCTCTAATTAGTATAACCGTTTGTAAAGGTTTATCTAATTGTTCTTTTTCGTTTTTTGGTTTCTTTTTTGGACAGTAGCTTTGCTGTTTTCTGAACACTTACCGAGGAAAGAAACACATAATTTGTATCACTTGTATCACTACTTGTATCACTTCATATCCCAGGTGTTCTACAGTACAATCGTTTATTACATTAACTCTGGGCATGGGTAAAAGTAGGTCGGTATGGAACGTGGTACTGAGGAGAGAGCAGTTTCCTGCCAAAACCCAGATTAAAAACCATGTCCATTTAAACAACATCTTGTCTACATAATAATTGCTTCTAAGTCATTCCAAATGGGCTCCATGTTGTTTTATTCATGTTTAAGGTGAGGTGCAAAGCTAACTAGCTTCTAACACGAGGCTGAATCCCAAATCCCACTGTAACCCCTGATCAAGAAATTATACACCCTAGAGCGCAAACTTCCCATTTAACTCCCAGTTTAACATTTGGGATTTAACCCTGGAACCTGGAAGTTAACAGAGCTGATATTCTGACGCAGAATAAGTGGAAATATAAAGAGAAACTTGAAAGATTTACAGAACTTGCCACCACCTCCAGAATTGATTCCTCTCACTTTTTGGCTACCGTGCACTGTAGTACCCCTGTTAACTGTCTGGTGCTAAAAGTCAATCGCCAGCTTCCGCAATTATGGATAGGTACTGTAGTTCTGCCAGTCTTGGAAGGATATGTGCTGTCTTGCTGGTTATCAGCACACCGCCTGCACTTGAACGCTCTCGTGCCTATGACCTCATCAATGCTGTGCTGATAACTGTCACTACAGCACTCCATCTTGTGTGATATTGCTTAATTCCATGATGTCTGTGCATGTATCTTGAATATGGTCAAATTAGTCAACTGTTTCGTATTCAATCAAATCTAAGATTATTCAGCCTAAAACCTACAGTAGATAGTTTTATACATTGAATTTTTTCTTATTCTGTAGCAGAATAGTTTGTTTCTTTCTAGAAATACAGTACAGTAAATGCTTACAATCAGAAATATTATGTATCGATAGAACATGCATGGAATTCACAGCAAATGCTGGATAAATCTGCAGATTTTCAAGATACCTGAAGCAAAAGAAATGAATTTCTTATAATTTCACTGATCACTCAGGAGGTTCATTTAAGACAATCACGAACATGATACAATATATTAATTTGAATTGTTTGTTGTTATTGGCCCATACAGTGTAAGTACATACAACATACAGTAGGCATCTATCAAGGCAGAGAAATGCTTTTTATTCTACAGCAATTTATTAAAAACTCACAGGTTTGTGTAAAAATCCGATGATCCATTTTCGATCAAATACTTTCAAACATGTACTTCAGTAGAACTTATAACATTTTATGTATACCTTTGATAAAATGTTCACTATGAAAAACATTTTTTTATTGTTGTTGTTCAAAATTCTCAGTGTGGTCTCTGCGTGAGTCCACACAATGTATTAGGGGCGTTCAAGTCAAACCGGGACTTGTGATGAAATGTCTTGGGAATGAAGGCGTAAAGCTGATTTTATCGGTTTAATCATTTGTAGAAGACATCAAGCACAGTGCGGTGAGGAGACTCAAGCGGCAGTGAAACATTTGAATGATGCAAACATTTTAAAGAAGGATGTATGTCCGAGGTGGCTCGGAGCATACTCCAACACCACTTGCGCTTTAAAGGATAAATCCTCTCTCCATGCCATTTCCACATGTTAGGGCCATTAAAGGAGTTCCTGGGAGGCCAGTGTTTCAGACGTGAAGCAGGCAGTCGAATCATGGCCCTCTACCATGATGGTATCCAAACTCTAGGATAAGTGTAGCAGGGTATTGTATAAAGAATTAAGGCAAATTTTTTACTCACATAACTGTGTTCTGTTATTCTGCACAATTGAAAGTCCCGGGTTGACTTGAACAACCCTCGTACAATCACATTGACTAGAGCATTTGACTATCACATTGAAGAAGAGCACTTCATTCACATTGAGTGGATCCCTTAAACACTGATATAGAAGGAAATGCTAAATAAATGTTATCACAGCATGATGGTTGTTTAAAAGTGTATAAAAAAGGGCTGAAACAACAAAAGAAATCACTGGAAGACAATTAGTTCAACCTTTTGGCTCAGCGCACCAGTATCATCACTTGTTAACTTGTGCAACTCTGTTTAGTGTAATGAGACTTGTTTTATATCCTCATTTACTACTCTTCAGTAATAGAGAGCCCCACTGGGACAATTCTCAGAGCTTGATCAGGGCAGGCATTACAGAAGTATGGATAGACTCGCTCGGTGAACGTGTGCACAAAGGTATGCACATGAGTATCATTGTCAAGGTCGAAGAATGAAACGCAGCCTGCGTCCCAGTCCAGCAGCACTCTGACCCGCTGGAGTTTCTTCTGCAGTTTGATAGGAGTAAGGATCTCATCTGACACACCATGGCCATATTTCCCTTTGTAGTATCCTATATGCCACAGACCCTGCTTTGAGAGGATTTCTTTGTGCTTATATGCAGACTCGGAGATCACCCCGACGGCCCAGGCCGAGCTGTTCCCAACTTCGACGTCCCAGCTGTGTTTACCTGAATCGAAAGCCTTAGAACCTATGACGCTCGAATAGTCACTGAATCTCAGAGGGTTCAAAGGAAGCTCGGGACTGCCGGTGCGGAGCTCCATTCTGGTCAGATTTTCATTCAGGTTTAGGCAGGGGTGAGCGGTGTTGGGGTCAAGGGTAACAGGAGCTGCAGAAAAAGCAGGAGTTAAGCTTGGATTAGTTTAAGGGTTGATACATGAGGAATGTCCAGACTGTAAACTCACAAGTTACATTTAATGGTCGGATTTTTGCCTTGGAACCCTGTACTGGATATGTCTGGATATACTTTTTAAAAATAAAATCTTTAAAGGGTCACCCAGATCAACAAATAGCGCTACAGAGTGGAGTATAACTTGTACACACTAAACACTCTCTAAGCACTTGTACACTCTGTACACACTCTAAGCAAGATGTATAATATATATTTATTAGATAATTTAAATGTTGAAATGACAAAAAAAAAAAAAAACAACAACAACAACATGTTTACATGCATAGTAGTCTTACTTTGCATAGTAGTTACTTTGGCCTCTTGGGGGCAATATTGAGTAAAAGGGGGAAAAAAGGCTATTATGACAACCTGCTGTAACTGTTACTGTTTAACGAAGAAACCATCAATACAAGTTGTAAAATAATAATTTACATTTCAAATGAATCGTATGAATGAATGCATCAACCCAAATTCATGAAAATATCCACACTTAGTACCTGAAAATAGCAGTAAAATTCCTGTACGATTTCAGTTTTAAGGTTGCAATACAACATATGTATCAGATTTGAGTACCGCAAATGAAATTGTACAAAACTGGAATTAATTAAATGAATGAAATATTACTGTTCATGGGGTGCACCAGACGGATTATATTTTATAGCATGGACAAGAACCGTCCACCTTGTATTGTCAATAGCATTATCAAAGGCTTGTAGGAACGATTTAAAGTTAATAGGATCACCATTGAAGTCACCATCTAGTCTTACCTGATTGCTAACTATAATGTCGTTTTTAGCAAGTTACCGAGAAAACTATGCTCTAATGCACAAATTAGGTCACATCAAGCTACATTTCCAACCACATCACCAAGAGTCAAAAATGTGCATTGAATTCCAAATGCCAATGATATATACAGTATATGCAGTAGGATTATGGCTTCTTGCATCCATGACTGAGAGAACAAATCATAGTTACTGTACATCTAATTTGGGTAACATTCACATGCCGGCTGAAGGGACCCACATTACGATTTAGATACTTCTCATGCACTGAAATGAAACATGCATGACTGAACTCACTGTATTTGATAATACTCAGCATCTTCTCCCACACGTGGAACCTCAGGTTTCCCAGATGCTTTGCCACATCAATCAGTGATGCGGAATTGATCTCAGGATCCGTTTGCTCACACTCAGTTCTGGAGGAACATTCAAGGGTCAGTGGGTTCAGACGGAAAATCATAAACAGACACAAAGACAGAAACAAAGGATATAAAAGAAGGAAAGATATATAATTCGTACCTTTTCACAGTAGCTTCATGGTTCTAGAAATAAATAAAAAAATGAATAAAGATAATTAGCTTTGTGTTCACACCAATTTAAGTGATACATATGTACAATAAATTGACCTTAGTAACTTTTTACCTGCAGAAATGAAATATTGTTTGCTTCTATTCCTTCCTCAATAGCTGTAACTTTGTCAGATAAAACTAAAATATCTCTGTTAATGTGGGTCATCTTCAGCACCACTGACTGAACTCTCTGCTCCTCTTCTTCCCTCAGAGCAGAGACTCGGGCGGCCTCTTCGTCCCAGAGAAACATGTGAATCTTCTCAAACTCTCTCCTGATCAGAGACTCGGTGGAGTTGGCCTGACACTGAGATAATATTAAGCATAACGTATAGTACATAACTATAATATACAGCATTTAAACATACAGTACAGTTTATTTACATACAGTAGATTTCTATATTTATTGTAATGAATGTACTATAGTTTTACCTTAATGTATTGCTCAGCTTGAATGCAAGTGTGTTTTGCATTTTGGAAGAGTTTCATTCTCTCCTTCAGTGATGCCAGTTTTCTTTTCAAGTCCGACTGGAAATTGGGAAATAAATAAAAAATAGAGTATGATAATCATCATCATCATCATCATCATCATCATAATAGTAGTAAAAAAAAACAACAACTAGCAATGCAGGTTTTTCATTTTTATATCTTCTGCAATTTTCCCCTAAAGCTTTTTTTCTTTTAATGAGATTTTACATGGCATGGAAATAACAGATAGCCAAGTAAAAAAAATTGTTAGATACCTAGGTACATAGGTCTGCTGCTATCACATGAACAATACACTGTTTATTGGTTATAATTTATAACAGTACAAGACATATTTATTAAAGCGAATGAAAAGTTTGCACTTCCCAAAATGAACTTCATTGACTCATGGAGGTGACTCATAAAAAAAAAAATGCTGTTGTTTTGTTGTGGTTATATTTGTTTATGTTCATAATTTTCTTAATAAAATAATAATAATAATAATAATAATAATAATAATAATAATAATAATAATAATATAATTGATTATTTTGGTTGTTGGTAGTCTTTCGGCTGCTCCCGTCTAGGGGTCACCACAGCACCACTTGCCACAGTTTTTACCCTGGATGCCCTTCCGCATGGCAGACAAGACACCTGATACCGAGCCACCAATGCCCATAAGTTACTATATTAATATGTAATTAAAGTTGTGTAGTTTAATATACATATATTAAGTTGCTAAAATTTCAAAAAATTCTAAAATGACATTGTAAAATTAAGGTATTAATATCCAATTCCTTAGGCATAATTAATATCAGTTCAAATGCAATATTACTACAGTTAAGGTAGTAGTATGTATTTGCATGCATGAAGGCTTCAAATCTCTAATCCAGTGCAACCGGTTTATATCCAGTGAAGTATTCAGGTGAAAAAGCCGTAATGTCTGCAGGAAGTTTTGAAGCAATGATGCATATTTGCTTAGTGTGCTTAATATTTGCACATGTTTTGAATATCATCACATTACATTACATTGCAAACCTAATCTACAAGTGCTACAATTATTAGGGCTCCAGAAAGCGATTTCTACACCGCTAAATCTATTGTTTGACAAAAAAATGACAGCTGAACAAAAGTCTTAAGTCACTTTAAGACAGAACAGCAACAAAACACTCTGACCATCGGAATACCTTCAGATCCACGGCCACTTCATCGAGCAGTTTAAAGCAGTGCTTCTGGTGCGTTTTTGAGGTTTGACACTCCGCGCACACGGGCTGCTTATCCTCCAGACAGTAGTGTGTGAGCTTCTTGTTGTGCCGTGCGCAGAGAAGCTCAGCTCTGGCTGAAGCATTTTGTTTGCTCTCCTGTATGAAAACCTCACACAGGTTCTTCAGAACGAGATTACACGGAGGATGATTCACCGACGAGCTCGTCCTGCACAGCGGACATGTGGGAGACTCGGCGTGTTGCCAGAACTGCTCCAGACAGAGCCGACAGAAGCTGTGAGAACACATGAGGAGCACGGGATCGCTGAAGACATCACGGCACACAGGACACTGGAGATAATCCTCGAAAAGGGCTGGACCTGAGGCCATTGATCAAGCTTAAACTTGTGCTGAGTTCTAGTTATAAATCTTAAACCTCTCTCTCTCTCTCTCTCTCTCTCTCTCTCTCTCTCCGTCACTTTCTGTCTCTATCTCTCAGGTGTCTATATGAAAGTCATTTAAATACAGCAATATTTATGTGTCTGATGCAAAAGCTAAAAAAAATTAAAAAGGAGGAGGAATTTGCATATTTTACCCCCCTGTCCAATTCTAAAGAAACATTCTTCCTGATAGAGCAGGGCTTCGTTAGAAATACTAGATGCTGATTTAGTCAAAAGATAAACACACTCATTTTCCAGGACTGAATTCCAGAGAATTTCAGTGTTTGGACTGGAGACTGCGCTGGTGCCCTCTGTCTCCTGTAAACATTTTCCATTCCACTATGTCTGATACATTCATGGTGGTTCATGACGGAATGAATGAATATTGTTAAGTAAACAGGGCAAGCACTTAACCTTATTAAGTAAATCATTCAATTAAATCCTAGATCTTAACAATTAAAGCCAAAACAGGCTTTATAATAGAAACAATGCAGAACATATAAGACTGTGCTGTGTGATGTAACCTGATCTACTGTACAGATAAAGATATGCACTGGCATGGGCTCCAGGGCGTACAGCTGCATGCACCAGCTAAACCAGCCAGAATCCTACCATTCCATACTGGAGCTTTTCAAGTGCTGTTCTTTAATCCAGTCAAAAATATTGGTTTCAAAGTTGTCCGCAGATTGCACTAGCACTTACAGTAAACAGTAAAAGCATTGAATCTCCTCTTGCAGTGTAACAAAATGGCAACAACAACAAAAATTCAGTTTAAGTGTCACATGGACGTTTTTTCCAATCCTGTACAAAAACTGTACAATGTCAATGAGCTTGTTCCAAATGCCGCCTCTGATTCTTCCTCTTCGCCCCACAGGAGAGGAACCTGACTTGTGTTTCTTCGGCTGCTACTGCTTCTGTTCATTCCCCGCAAGATTCAGCATGTTGTGTATTTTTACTTGTGCGGTGGCCCAGAAGGTCAAAGCATCTCTAATGTACAGGAAGCACAGGAAGCAGCACACTCATATACAGTACACAGGAGAGATCATTTGTCCTTCTGCGCCTCTGTAGATATGCTTTTCTGCTCAGCACGATTGTAAAGAGTGCTTATTTAATGTACCGTAGAGTTTCTGTCTGCTTAAACCAGCCTGCTCAATCCCCTCTGCTCTGCCCTTTTTCATCAACATGTTTTTCACACACACACACACACACACACACACGCACACACACACACACACACACACACACACACACACACACACACACACACACACACACACACACACACACACACACACACACACACACACACACACACACACACACACAGAACTGCAGTTCACTGAGTGTCTTTTTTATGTTCTATGTTCTATGTGATTCTGTGTGTTTTGTGTGAAAATTCCAGACGATCAGCAGTTTCAGTTTACGAATAGCTCCAAAGTCTTTTATATAATTCGAACAGCTCTCGGACCCTCTTTTAGAACTTTTTTTTTTTTTTTTTTCAGAGCAAAGATAAAGCTTTTGTAAAACAAAGGTAAAAACAGGTTACGGACAGAAGCACACATTGTGTTGTCAGTGATCATAATAAACCACAACCAGAGTAACTGTACTGTAGGTCCACCCAATAATGCAGCAGCAGCATATCAGAAGAAAGTGTACAGTACGATCAAACAGGAGCCAGGGCAGTTTAAATATGAAACAGCATGTTGGTCCACAGGAACACTATATGTTCCATTGAAATTTATTCTCAGGAAAAAAATATTGAAATACATTTCTCTTAAGTCGGTGGCTTCGTGGTTAGCACTGTCGCTTTGCACCTCCTGGGTCCGGGTTCAATTCTCGACCCATTGCCCATTGTGTGTGTGTGTGTGTGTGTGTGTGTGTGTGTGTGTGTGTGTGTGTGTGTGTGTGTGTGCGCCTTGCGATGGATTGGCACCCTCTCATGTATGATGTACCCCTCATCGTGCCTTCTGGGTCTTCTGGGATAGGTTCCAGGCCCTCTGCAACCCTGAATACAGGATAAGGCAGTATAGACGATGAGTGAGTGAGTGAGTGAGTGAGTGATCCCGCTTAAGTCTTAAGCAAAGTTTTATCATTCGCTGTCAGGTCTTACACTTTAGCTAAGCATAGTAAATACTGCATATTTCAAATCTAATCTATTCAACGATTCAAGCCAATTTTATTTCTATATATAAACATGAACACAAATCGTTTTGATTTATCAGTACTGAAAAGATGGCAGAGCAGCGGACTGCCAAAAGCTACATCCAGAACCAGTCACAGAAGCACTTTCAGCAAAACAAAAACGTCATTTTAAACAACACTTCTTTCCTTAGTTATTGCTTCTAAGTCGTTCCAAATCGTCCATGTTATTTTATTCACAACATGATATGATGCAAAGCTACATCGCTTCTAACACAAGGCTGAATCCCAAATCTCTCTCTAACCCCGGATCAAGGGCACTTGCTGTGTTGAACAAGTCATTGTACTCCCTATATAGCGTACTAGCTTTACATTTAATGCTAATTGGGGTTTGGGATTTAGCTAGCTGATATTCTAAAGTGGAAATCTAAAGTAAATCTTGTAAGTTTCTCAGGACTGTCCATCATCTCTCCTCATCTTCTGGTTACATTTAAATAAAATAAAAATAAAAAAGTAAACTACTTTAATTACACCTGTTAATTACACTAACTGTGATTACTTTTTAGCTCAATGCTAGTTCCTATACTGTAGATCTTATAATACACTAACTGATACTAAACAATAATGACCAGGAAAAAAAGATATTCATTTAAAAAAATATCTTCACAATATACAGAATAATATATTATATTCATATATTACAATATATTGAAAAAAGGAATTGCCATTTTCATACTGAGAAATATATTAAAATGTAAGTAAAGCCTTTATTTTGTCACATATACATTACAGCACAGTGAAATTCCTTCTTCGCATATCCCAGTGTAACTGGGGTCAGAGCGCAGGGTCAGCCATGGTACAGCGCCCCTGGAGCAGTTAGGGTTAAGGGCCTTGCTCAAGGGCCCAACAACGGCAACCTGGCTGAGCTGGGAATTGAACCGCCGATCTTCCGATCAGTAACTCAGTGCCTCAGCCCACTGAGCCACCACTGCCCTAGCAGTGTATTTCTTAATGTATGTAATTTTATATTCAACAATATACTTCATAATAGCTATAATGTATTTCTTTAAAAAAAAATTACAATATGCTTATATGTTAACATAGTTCAAACAAAATAAACTTTATTAATCAGAGCGAACCGACAAAGTAAAAGTGTGTGTATAATTCTTAAACATGCAGGAAGTTTCAATAATGTTTTAATACAACAATTAGATTATTAGACAATATACACACGTGGACAGAATTGTTGGTACCCTTCGGTCAATGAAAGAAAAAATCATAATGATCACAGAAATAACTTTAATCTGACAAAAGTAATAATAAATAAAAATTCTATGAATGTTAACCAATGAAAGTCAGGCATTGCTTTTCAAACATGCTTCAACAGAATTATTTTAAAAAATAAACTCATGGAACAGGCCTGGACAAAAATGATGGTACCCCTAGAAAATACTGAACATAATGTGACCAAAGAGACATGTTAATTCAAGGTGTGTCCACTAATTAGCATCACAGGTGTCTACAATCTTGTAATCAGTCAGTGGGCCTATATATAGGGCTCCAGGTAGTCACTGTGTTGTTTGGTGACATGGTATGTACCACACTCAACATGGACCAGAGGAAGCGAAGGAAAGAGTTGTCTCAGGAGATTCGAAAGAAAATTATAGACAAGCATGTTAAAGGTAAAGGCTAGAAGACCATTTCCAAGCAGCTAGATGTATTTTGTTTGAACTATGTTAACATATAAGCATATTGTAATTTTTTTTTAAAGAAATACATTATAGCTATTATGAAGTATATTGTTGAATATAAAATTACATACATTAAGAAATACATTTTAATATATTTCTCAATATGAAAATGCCCATTTCTTTTTTCAATATATTGTAATATATGAATATAATATATTATTCTGTATATTGTGAAGATATTTTTTTATATGAATATCTTTTTTTCCTGTTCATTATTGTTTAGTATCAGTTAGTGTATTATAAGATCTATAGGAACTAGCATTGAGCTAAAAAGTTAGTGTAATTAACAGGTGTAATTAAAGTAGTTTACTTTTTTTTATTATTTTTTAAAATTTAAATGTAACCAGAAGATGAGGAGAGATGATGGACAGTCCTGAGAAACTTAGTGTCCACTAATTAGCATCACAGGTGTCTACAATCTTGTAATCAGTCAGTGGGCCTATATATAGGGCTCCAGGTAGTCACTGTGTTGTTTGGTGACATGGTATGTACCACACTCAACATGGACCAGAGGAAGCGAAGGAAAGATTTGTCTCAGGAGATTCGAAAGAAAATTATAGACAAGCATGTTAAAGGTAAAGGCTAGAAGACCATTTCCAAGCAGCTCGATGTTCCTGTGACTACAGTTGCACATATTATTCAGAAATTTAAGATCCATGGGACTGTAGCCAACCTCCCTGGACGTGGCCGCACGAGGAAAATCATGACAAATCAAAGAGACGGATAATCCCAATGGTAACAAAAGAGCCCAGAAAGACTTCTAAAGAGATCCAAGGTGAACTTCATGCTCAAGGAACATCAGTGTCAGATCGCACCATCCGTCGTTGTTTCAGCCAAAGTGGACTACATGGGAGACGACCAAGGAGGACACCATTGTTGAAAACAAATCATAAAAAAGACAGACTGAAATATGCCAAACTACATGTTGACAAGCCACAAAGCTTCTGGGAGAATGTCCTATGGACAGATGAGACAAAAATGGAACTTTTTGCCAAGGCACATCAGCTCTATGTTCACAGACGGAAAAATGAAGCATATCAAGAACAGAACACTGTCCCTACTGTGAAACATGGAGGAGGCTCTGTTATGTTCTGGGGCTGCTTTGCTGCATCTGGCACAGGGTGTCTTGAATCTGTGCAGGGTACAATGAAATCTCAAGACTATCAAGGGATTCTAGAGAGAAATGTGCTGGCCAGTGTCAGAAAGCTGGGTCTCAGTCGCAGGTCATGGGTCTTGCAACAGGACAATGACCCAAAACACACAGCTAAAAACACCCAAGAATGGCTAAGAGGAAAACATTGGACTATTCTAAAGTGGCCTTCTATGAGCCCTGACCTCAATCCTATTGAGCATCTTTGGAAAGAGCTGAAACATGCTGTCTGGAAAAGGCACCCTTCAAACCGGAAACAACTGGAGCAGCTTGCTCATGAGGAGTGGGCCAAAATACCTGCAGAGAGGTGCAGAAGTCTCATTGACAGTTACAGGAATCGTTTGATTGCAGTGATTGCCTCAAAAGGTTGTGCAAAAAACTATTAAGTTAAGGGTACCATCTTTTTTGTCCAGGCCTGTTCCATGAGTTCATTTTTTTTTTTATAACTCTGTTGAAAAGCAATGCCTGACTTTCATTGGTTAACATTCATAGAATTCTTATTTATTATTACTTTTGTCAGATTAAAGTTATTTCTGTGACCATTGTGAGTTTTTCTTTCATTGACCGAAGGGTACCAACAATTTTGTCCATGTGTGTATATATATTTGTTAGACAAGTATAAATATAATGGTTTTTGTGTTCAATGCAATAGATATATATTGTAGATAAGTATGCAGTTTGAGACAGGATGTTAGTTTATTTAGTTTTGGACACAGCGTCACATGGTACTAACTGCTTCCACTATTTACGCTGATATTGTATCGCACAGGTACGTCATGGAAATTTCTGAAGAATTGTACAATTGACTCAACAAACAAGAAAAACAAGTCATCTTGTACTTTATACAGTATGCATACATATTTTTGGCACGGAGTATAAACCATGCCTTAGGTACAAATCTACAGGGATGGCCGAAAGCATTAAGACAACATACATGAAATTCCTTGTGCATATAACAGGTGATGTCACTAATTAATTTCTGGCTGAAGAGTTAATTATAATCAGCTGCATAATGCATGGAACAAATACAGTATGTGGCCTGACTTGAAAGGAGGGAATTCCCAAAATTCTGTACATGATCTTCGGGACGCGGTCAAGTAAGGATTAATTAAAGAAGTGTGAATTACAGGAGGTACGACAGATGTCTGTTTGACTCTTCGCCCGGACGGATTCAGCAGGTTTTTTGAAGAATAAAGCACTTCATACTAAATATTGTTTGCTCTATAGCAATTTCACTGCACAACATCATCAACAAATTATTCTTATTAGCTTGATTATTTACATTTATTTTTAAATTCAAAATGCCATTAAAACATTTTTGTTTCAATTCCTTTGGCCACCACGATAGTATGAAGTATCCAGGTAAAATAATCAACAGAGAGTTAAGTTAGGCATAATTTGATTGTAGGTCATAAAGGATAGTAAGATTAAGATTCAATTATTTGTATCTTGTAGCACAGTAAAATTATTCTTTTCACACATCCAGGGTCAGAGCGCAGGCTCAGCCAGGATACATCACCTCTGGAGCACATAAGGTTAAGGGCCATGCTGAAGGGCCCGACAGAGGCAGCTCTGGCTTGACCTCTCAACCTCATGATCAGTAACCTGGAGTCGTAAATGTTCTGCTCCATCATTAGAATAACCCTGCAGGACCATCAAAAGGTACAAAGTAAACATATCGGGAAAGGCGTAAACATTGGCAAACCACTAAAAGCCTCTCGTTGACAGGAACACAAAGCATGCTTAACAAGGTTGAATAGATTCACAGATACACACGTGCTAATGTTTATGTCATTAAAAACTCTTCATCTAAATGTCAGATTTATTAAACAAATCGAAGCATGATGTGATTGAATTTAATTTGGGCTGCACAAACACCAACTAAGCCCTTAATCTTATACATGAAAAGGATAAACAGGATCTTCCCTCTACACCTCACTGTGGATTCCACTGAAAATGAAAATGAAAGGCACGATATTTTCATTCGTAGGTATATGATGTTATCATGCAGTGTTGTGTCTTAAACTTGAACTGACCTGCATTTACCAAAGAAAATCTTTAAAAACAATTATAGTTCTTATCAGTACAGCATTATCTAAAGAAAATCAATTAAAACGAATGACATAAGTGAAAACCAGTCACGTAAATTCAGATTTTAATTTGTAGAACAAAACAAAGCATTATTATTAATGTATCAGAGTCAACCTGTGTAATGTCAAGAAAACAAAAGAGACAACAAAACCAATGTGGCGTAGTGGCTAGCACTGTCACCTTGCACCTTCAGTGTCAAGGGTTCGATTCCTTCAGGTCTCTACTCTATATGTGGAGTTTGTATGTTCTTCCCAAGATTGGTGGGTTTCCCACCACAGCCCAAAGACATGCAGATTAGGAGAATGGCTGTTCCCAAGTTTGGTTGACTGTTTACATTTGTTTATATATTAGTATTTCAAGTTTTTGGGGGTGGCATGGTGACTTGCCTAAGTGGTTACGACTTACACCTCTAGGGTCCGGGATCAATCACTGGGGGAGGTCTGCAGTTGAGGGTTAAAGGCCTTGTTCAAGGGTCCATCAGGGCAAACTTGGTGGTCGTGGGATTTGAACCTGGTACCTTTCAAACTGCAGTCTAATGCATTAACACTTAATAATATATTAAGGGGCACTTTGCAGGATGTTTTGGTTGAATACACTGTATAAATGTTTATGTGGCATGATGCTCGGGAACCGCTAGGGGAGTTGAAAGCACGGATATGCTTCCTCCCTGACATGGATCTCATGATACGTTAATTACTTTGAGCCTATTTAGCTAATTATGTAGTTATAAACCCCTCCAGTCCCCCCACCCCCCACCCATTCAATATTATGGGCTACTTCCTACATCCAATTCAAATTGTTATATTACAACATGTGGAAATTTTAAGGGCGTGAATACTTATGCAATACACAATATAGTTGAACAGTTATGTAATTCTTTAAAATCTTTTGACTCGTTCCACACTCGCAATAAACGCACACTTCAACCTCTATGGTAGCTTTTACAGAAGTGAAACAATGTCTATCTGCAAAATATTGTTTTTATTATTATTTTTATACCTTCTAATAAAAACAATTCTATCCCAGGAGACTTGGGGCACATGGCAGGGTACACCCTGGACAGGGTGCCAATCCATCTCAGGGCGCAGACACACACATATGCTCACTCATTCACACACTACGGGCAATTTGGAAACGCCAATTAGCCTAATCTGCATGTCTTTAGACTGTGGGAGGAAACCGGAGTACCCGGAGGAAATCCACCAAGCACGGGGAGAACATGCAAACTCCATGCACACAGAGACGCGAATCGAGCCTGGCCGGGGATCGAACCCGGACCCTGGCGGTGCAAGGCGACAGTGCTAACCACTACACCACCGTGCCACCCCTGCTAAGATTTTTTTTTAAATAAATAAAAGTGTTTGCTATTTCATAAGAACTCTCCATTTACTGCATGTCATTACTTCTTCTCCCTCCTATTACATTCTGTCTTAAAAATAGGGCACTGTATTTGTAATGAGACAAGCAAGATCCATATCTGTGGTCTGTTCCCTGCCCAATGAACAATACCTGAGTCGTACACTAGAGGGCAGAGCAGTACTAAAACACTGTGTAGAAAGGAAATTGCAAGTCTGGGCAATTTAAAATCATCTTAAAATCTGTTTATATGAATTGGTCTTGTTATTCTGGAAGATATAAAAACATTTTATCTCACGTATCAAGTTTGTTGCAAACATGGCATGCTAAGAATCTGATAATTCTGGGCAAACAAAACTTTTCTTTGTTTACAAGTTCCAGGAAATGTTTTATATATATAACTACTGTTCAGAAGAATGGCAGGAAGGAATATTCCAAAATAACTGTCTTAAATATGTATTTATTATTACTATTTATATACTTATTATTTAAAAGTATTACATAAGAGTTTTACATTATGGGTATGACTGCAGTGGACTCTGAGCCATCTCAGTCAGGATTGTCATTCATGGATTGAAGATTGCACCATACTGATATTTTACTGTATCTCATCACCGCACTGTGCTTGAAGTCTTCAGGTTCATTCACAAGAAATCTCCTCACATGTTTGATTTGAACGGCCCTCATACGTTTGTTTTATTACACTATGTAACAAATTTTCACTTTTGTTCTGTTCCTGGGTTGAAAGTGTGTTTTCCTAACCCGTTAGGTTTAGAACAGAAAGGAAATCGCTGTTATTCCAGAAAAACTTTGCTTCTGTGACCGGGACAGTGAAATTTTGCTTGAGAAAATTCTCGATTCGCTTTCAATGCCGAGCTTCCTCCTAGAATATTCCTGAACTGCTAGAGTTGTCCAGATGTTTCTACAATTCTCCTGAACACTCTAGAACATTCAAGAAGCTTCCAGAACTTTCGAGAAACTCTCAGAACTTTCTAGAACGTTCTCGAACGTTTCAAAAGTAGCTATACAAGTATAAAAGCACAGGTGTCTCGAACTAAGATTCCAATTCTTGTGATTGCTGACTGAAAGGATGACGATTAATAGTTGAAGAGAAGTTATTTATTTGATATGGCATCAAGAGGTTGTTTGCAAGCCCAAAAAATCGTTGCATCTGCAAAAATGCCCCTCAGATCGTTTATTCAGACATACCTTCTTCCATTGCCCCAGTACCACACAGCCCCGATCTGCCTGTTCCGACTCCTCCTAGGCGGCATCTGCCATCTTCAGGAGACAGCAGCAAGTCAGATAGCGAGGCAGATACTGGAGATATGGACTACGATTCCGCAGATGAAGTTGGGGATAGAAAGCCGTACTTCCCTAACCAGAAAGACGTGAACGATTTAATTAGGGACCTCGGGCTTACGAAATCAAATGCTGAGCTTCTGATATCCAGGCTCAAACAGTGGAACTTGGTTGATGATAGCGTACAAGTCACGGATCAGAGGAAGCGGCATCAAATATTCTCCAACTTCTTCAGTCAGCGTGATGGGCTGTGCTTCTGCAACGATGTTGCCGGTCTATTCCAGGCTATAGGTATCGCATGTAATCCTATTGAACGGCGCCTATTCACAGACAGTTCATCCCGGAGCCTCAAAGCCGTGTTGCTTCACAATGGAAACAACTACCCATCTCTCCCGATGGCCCACTCTGTGCATCTCAAAGAGGGCTACACTAGTGTCAAAATGTTGCTGAGTGCATTAAAGTATGACGACTACGGACAAAATTTCCTTGTTTCCTCTGTCTCTGGGACAGCCGTGACACTAAGGCGCATTATCGCAAAAAGGACTGGCCACAACGGACCGAGTTTTCTGTTGGGAAGAGCAATGTGAAGTGGGAGCCGCTGATAGAATCTCATAAAGTGCTTATGCCACCGCTGCACATCAAGTTAGGCCTCATTAAGCAATTTGTCACTGCTCTTGACAAAGAGGCAGCAGCATTTAAATACCTCCAAGATCTTTTCCCAAAGCTGTCCGAGGCTAAGGTCAGGGCTGGTATCTTCGTCGGACCACAGATCAAGAAGATCATAGAATGTGAGGATTTCGCAAAGCTGTTGAACAGGACGGAGAGAGCGGTTGTTGGTGTAGACTCTCATAAAGAATTACGCCAAAATGGGATGCAGAATGTCTCTGAAAGTCCATATCCTTGATTCGCATCTCGACAAATTCAAGGAGAACATGGGCGCTTACTCTGAGGAGCAAAGCGAGCGCTTTCATCAAGATATATTGGACTTTGAACGTCGTTACCATGGACAGTATAACGAAAACATGATGGGGGACTACATTTGGGGGCTACTTCGAGAAAGTGATTCACAGTACAATCATAAATCTAGAAAATCTATGCATTTCTGAACCTTGTTGAGTGGTTTCCGACTGTTTTTGTCTATTCCTTGTGCAATTTTTGTTTTTACCTGATCATAATGATGAAAATGAAAAAAAAAAAAACGAGTTTTCTTTGTGCTGTTGTCATGAAAGCAAAGTTTGTGCTTAATGAAGTCATTTTTTCACATACTTTAGACATAAGCAATTGAAATATAACACTTAGAAGCCAGGAACAAAAATTGTGTTACATAGTGTTATTAGTACAATATATATATTAGTGGTTATTACTTGCACCTCCAGGATCTGAGTTCAATCCCTGGGCCAGGTTAGATTCCCGCCTCTGTGGGCATGAAGTTTGCATGTTCTCCCTGTGGCAATCCCAAATTGCCCATAGTGTGTGAATAAGCGTATAAGTGTGTGTATGTGTGTCCCCTAAGATGGATTGACAATGACTCTGTATACAGGATTAAGGAGTATAGATGATGATGAGTGAGTGAGCTTTTGGGGGATTTTAATTAATTTTGAAGCTTCTTTGAATATTTACAAACTGCTTCTAAGAGCTTAATATTGTGAAGGAGATAATAGGCTTTACAGCATACTGTATTGTCTAGTGGAACGCACATCCATCAGGCATTCCTTTTTACTGCTGTCTAATTATTTCAACAGAGCGTCAATCTTTTCAAAAGTGAAAACACAGACACACGCATGACAAATATTTCCTTTAAAGATACCGTATCTCTACTTAGAGGCTACGCAGGATAAAAAAAAAAAAGATTAAACCATTCCTTAGAAGACACGAGTTAACACACACACACACACACACACACACACACACACACACACACACACACACACACACAATTGTCTTTATTTTAGAGTATTTTCACTGAGTTTTGTGTAACTTTTCTTTTTTATATGTTTTTACATTTATTTATGTATTTGATATTTATTTTTATTTAAGGGGAAGTTTTACTATTATACAGCTATGTTGGGTTACTATTCATTTTAACGCAGAATAAATACACACGTGCTGTCCACCTAATTACAAGTAAAATCATGCTGCATGTATTATTAATCTTTTACACAAGTAAGAAAAAGATGTCTGTATGTTCATGGAATTGCAATTTACTCACTGATAGATTTACTAACAAATGTGACATGCATGCGTGTGTGTGTGTGTGTGTGTGTGTGTGTGTGTGTGTGTGTGTGTGTGTGTGTGTGTGTGTGTGTATACTGTAGTGGAATGGCCTCTTTTTAACTGTAATCTTAAACTCGGTACTTAAAGGAAATCATTTTCATGGTTCAAGGAAAAAATTAAACACAAAGGCTTTTTCTTAAAGAACAAAAAAAGATCACGTTACCTAAATTACAACATACTGTAGCATGACTTTTATTCTGAGACAATGGCATGTTTGAACAAACAGACTAAATAAAAAGTCTGCTCTGTGTTTCTGTAAGAGAAGAAGCCTAGATTTACAGGTCAAATAAACTACAGTTTAAACGGTGAAACCTGTTTTTAGCCACCAGATCAGATTGTTTTTAAGCCAGTTTTCGAAACTTTACATACCCCTCTTATGATACCAAGATAAAGCTGTTATGATCTTCCCGTATTTGTCTCTGGCTTTTGTGTTTCGTCAGGCTCCTATTAAGGCTTGTTCCAGACTCCATTTCCCTGGAACATTACACTAGTCACTTGCTTTTAATGACATTTACCTGCACCGTGTCCTGTCTAATTAGTCAGCCTATTTATAGCTCATGTTTCAGCTAATTCTTTGTCTTGTGTCTGTTTTGTTTCCTCCTGTAGGTATCCTGTTTTGTTCCCTTACTGTATGTCTGGGTTTGCTTTCCTGAGCTGTTTAATTTGCTAGCCCTGTTCGGTTTAATGTTGTTGTCCCCCATGCTATTTTTATTGTTACCATTTTGTCTTTGCCATAGTTGTTGTTAGCATTAGCGTTAGTCTTAGCCTAATGTTGTTAGCATTAGCATTAGTCAGGTCACGGTGCACGTCATACTGTATGTCCTAGCTATAGTCACAATATTCATGTTCCTGTTAGTATCTTGCGCTTATGATGTTTAAACCCCAATGACCAAACTGTCCTGATCAGAGTGAATTTTTCAATTCCTGGCCAGGTTTAATTCTCATCTTTGTTTGCATGGAGTTTGCATGTTCTCCCTCTGTTAGTTGGGTTTCCTCCAATCAGGAAGATTAGGCTAATTGGCCTTCCCAAATTGTCCATAGTGTGTGTGTGTGTGTGTGTGTGTGTGTGTGTGTGCGCGCCCTGAGATGAATTTACACCCTGTCCAGTGTGTACCCCTCCTTATGGCCTAGGTCTCCTGGGATAGACTCCAGGCTCTCCGTGACCCTACAGGATAAAGTGGTATAGATGGTGAGTGAGTAAGTTATCTGTTCAATATGTAAATACAAGGTGGTATCAAGAGTAGTTTTGTAGCAGATGGCAGCACAAGCTCACACGCAAAGTCACTGGGGGCACCGACCTTCATAAGTCAGTTTGTCAAAAGACATTGTCCTGTGTACATTAAGTCCAATATTTGGCTAGTTTATGGTGATTCTGCAATCAGTCGTTCGAGGTGTTTTGAGTGGTAGAACATCACTGGAAGACAACAAGTGATCAGGAAGACCTTCGATGAGCTCAACCCCTGAAAATGTAGAAACCATTCGGCAACTTGTGTATGATCATCGAGAACAATTCACATTTTCTGCCATTGTTGGTGTGTCATACAGTCCAAACTAAATGTGCTGTGTTGCTCCCAAGTTCATCCTGGAGCAGAGGGAATCCAGGAGCAGAGGGAACACCGTCTTAAAGTCTGCCAAGAACTCCATCAGAGTGCCCTCGTCAGAGTGCCGTGGATGACCCGGCCTTTATGTTGTGGACAATTACTGGTAACAAAACTATGGATACAACCCTGACACGGTGAAGCAACAGTCTTCACAGTGGAAGAGCCCATCATCTCCACTGAAAAAGGTAAGGCAGGTCCAAAGCTCAACCAAGTTCTGGTTCATCTTATTTTTCAACATCCGCGACATTGTGCATCTAGAATTTGTCCCCAGGGGCCAGACCGTCAATAAGGAATTCTCTTACCAGGTTTTATGGTAGGACATAAGGAGCGACTGGGCATATCTTGAAACTTTTAGATACCACCTTGTATTAGCCATGTAAACTCTTCACCCAAACATTTCTCTATAATTAAAATGTATTTATTCTTTCTTTGCCTGTTTGCCCCAATACAGACGTAACACCAGGTGATGTGATGGGTTACCAAGAAGAAAGGAAGAGTTTTTCTTCCGTTCCTGATCGGTGTAACAACTCTCTCTCACCCGCATTTACTTTCATACGTCGGGTCTCTGGCTGAAAAAAGATCTCTGATTGGCTCCCCATATCCTATGTAATAAAACATATAACCAATCACAAATGAGGCTGAATTATTGTAACCAATCAAAATGCAAAAAGCAGGATTTATCCGAAACAGATAGGAGACCTAAACTAACCTCAAATTTCCATTTAGAAACACACGTTGTGGCACATCCTGACTCTGCAAATGTTTCTCATTCTTTCTTGCAAAAACAATTCTAGATCTCTCAAATTAAGGTCCTCTCACAGATTCTTTAGTTGGATTCAGCTCTGGGGGCTAAAACATGAATCTTCTTCATTGATTTTCTTTTGGTTACACCATTCCTGTTTTTTTTTTTAGTTGGATGCATGCCTAGCACCACTATCATACTATTGAAAGATAAAACCCTTTTTTATCTTAAGCTCACTAGAGGACACCTGAATGTTCTGTACTAAAATCTATTTTTTTTCCAGCTACATGTAAGGCGTTCCACCTTGATAAAAGATTCAGTCCTGGCTAAAGAGAAAGAGCCCTATAACACATTTTGCCACATGCCGTCCATATAGCCGTCTAACCACATTGGCCAGACACATGGACAATATGTTTATTGCCTGCATACCTTTATGTGGTCTGGGAGCCACAAAAACCTTTTGACGTCTCAAATGTAGATTACCTTTATGCTATGATGACGACCTTTACGCTATGCATTAAAAAAAACCTATAGTGTGTTGTATTTATGAAATCAGTGAACTGCTACAGAAAAAATGCTACAGAATTTTATTTCTGCATGCAACAAAAACAGTTTGAACGCTGGGGTTGAAGGTTACTTTCAAATAGAATACTCAATGTCTATTTGAGTCCTCCACATATTAATGAAATAAAAAGCCGAACTACCTGCAGCAAACCAAACATGCAGTCTGTTTCTGTGTGCCAGCTTCCTTTTATCTATGGTACTGGAGTGTGCAGTCATGCACGAAAACCTGACCAAAAGCTCAATAAATCGCGTGCCGACGGGTGTCGCACACCTGGCGGTTGTCACACATATTTGAAGCGACAAAACATTTTATATGTTTCATTTTAATGTTGCAAGATCACCATGATCTTCCAATTTAAAATTACATTTAAAAAAAAGTAACAAACTACTTTTTGTTATGTAATATTATAATAAAATAAAATTCATATTTAAAATGAAATATTCATTATTTTCAAAGGCATCGGGGAGCTGCAGCAGGGGTATAAAACAGCCACATGCGACTTTGTAGCCTCAGGTTGCCAAGTAAAAGTAAAAGCCCTCTATACATGCCTACTTGACGAAAAATACAAAAGTATTCACATTGTATCCAAATTTACATACGTATCAGAAATACTGAGCATGTACTAGCTTAGAGTAGCCTTTTCTTTTTTTTTTTTTTTTTTGGATTTTTCCTCGATTTTCTCCCTAATTTAGTCGTGTCCAATTCCTCCCCGTCACTAGGGGGCTCCCACATTAAGGTTACTACTACCACACAGCCAGGAGGGCCGAAGACTGTCACGTGTTTCCTCCGAACCACGTGACGCCAGCCGACCGCATCTTTTCGAACCGCTCGCTCGCGCATCGTTGGGGGCAGCGTAACACACTCGGAGGACAGCGCTATCCGCTTCGTCCGTTGCGCGATCTCATAGACGCCCCTGACTGGCTGTAGAGCCGTGATTAATGTGGGAGCACTATGTACCACTCATCCCTCCCCTCTGAGAGAGCTCGGCCAATCAGCTCTTAGAGTAGCCTTTTCATAGTAAAAAATAATCAATCAATCTCTCTCTGTCTCTGATTCTTAACTGTATATGCTCTGTTTTTGTCGCTGTCTGCAACCTTTCTGGTTTCATTCATTTGTAATGCTATCAAGCGTAATGGTGAGTAGGTGGCAAAATTCCTCCTTCAAATACTCTACACCACTCTGGTAAAGTAACACAATGACACGCAGAACTGTAGTCAAGTAAAAGTAAAGATATTTCTTGTATGATATAGTCGAGTAAAAGTAAAAAGTATTTTCTGAAGTAATGTGCAGATATGTGAAATATGCTCTTAAGTTCCTGATGTTCCTGCAGCTCCTTTGATGTTTAAAGTTGAGGTGCCTTGGCAGTCTGTTTCTGTCATTATCTTTTTTTTTCAATCTTCTTGGCAATCATGCTCTGAGAAAAGTCGGTGATATCATGTACAGTGCATGCTTTGTAACCTTTTTTGCAGAACCAGTCTACCTTTATTTGGGGATAATCAGAATAGTGTTAATACTGATAACTACCTTTGAACATGAATTGGAATGCGATTTAATTCACACTGGAATGGATTAATTCATTATATACACTGTTTTGTCTCATGACATGCCAGTAAGGTATTTTTAGAAAGGAACAGCAAGGTTCTGTAAAACACACTGCCTGCACCCCTGTCGCATGGCAAGCTTCAAGGCAAGCATGCATATTAAGCAGAGGTGGGTAGACGAGCCAAAAAAATACTCAAGTAAGAGTAGCTGAACTTAACAATAATATTACTCAAGTAAGAGTAAAAAAAAGTATTTGGTGAAAAGATACTCAAGTACTGAGTAACTGTTTCAATCTTAATGTCTGATGTAATATACAATGTATTATAGCTCTTATATACATGTGCCAGGCAATGGATAACATGAAAAGCCCAAGGTGATGGGTATCATGTAAAGCTGCTGTTCTTGGAAGACCAGGTTTACAGTAAACCTCAATCATTTTGAACAAATGATTAGCTGTCCAGAGTCTTATATGTTTAAAGCATCTATCAAAAATCTTACGTCTGCCCATTACCTCTTAAAGGTATGCTGTACAAATAGACGACCATGGATCCTTATGTCACTAGTTCAGTGTGGAAATGGGTACCTTATCAAATAACGAAGAGGCGCTTAAACTTGAGAAGATGATAGAAGAGGCATCAATCCAGCCATGTCTGTTTAACCCAGAGCTAAAATCTTTAACCAAGATTCCATTAGGTTTGTATGGCAGATTTCCTGCACAATACTGACAATTCCTGTTTTTATATATATATATATATATATATATATATATATATATATATATATATATATATATATATAAAATGAAATGCTTTGCCATATTTCATGTACAGTTATTATTATATGATAAAATTTTACCATTATTATTTTATTATTTATTATCTGCTATAGAACCGATAAAAATAATGCTTATGGATAAAGGACTTGTTTGCTTTTTTTCTTGTTTTTTCTTAGTAAGATGTAAAATTTCATTTGAACTTTTGACATTTTGCTGAACCTCATTCAACCTGCGAGATTTCTATTACAAATCCTCAGATCCACAGTCCGTTCTTCAGCGAGCCTGTACAAGGACCAGCTTCACCGCTCTGGCATTCTGTACATTCCTCTTTGACCCCTCTGGTTTTAAATTCATACCCACTTGGGAGGTCTTTAATTGACATTTAAAGGTCTTATAGAGAACGAGAGAACATGCTGGAACAAGGGGTCAGAGTAGCACTGCGGTTTACTGTACGGTTCTTTCTTCTATACCGCGTTCGTATTTCAGTTTGCATTCTGTGTAACACAATGAGAAAGTCAAATTGAAAGTGAAGGCAGGCATTTCTAAAGCCTTAGCACCTCTTGTTCTCCACGATAAAGATATCGAGATTTATTATTTAATAAATTACCCTACACAGTCACTGAAAAAAACAGCTAATCGTATTTACCCAATTCAAATGTCAGTTCCACATGATTGAATTAACACGGTTTCTTTTCATACATTATAAGCCCTGAATAAAATCGTACCCCATGCTCTTAACTGTTTGAGACTCTACTGTACCACATGGTTTAACTTGAAGGGTAGCGCTGACCCACCAACTTCACAGAAGAAGTGTGGTTTAAAAAAAAATAATAATAATTATCAGAAATCACTTGGTGAAGCTGCATTGCAAAAAATATCAACAAGAAAATCAAAGCTATGTTTAATAGTAAAAAATAAGAGCATACTGTATTCATGCACATACTGTACAATGTGAGGAGAATGGGACGAAACAGATGTGTTTCCATGCGTGTATGTAAACCACATGTGAGACTCATCAGAACAAAAGGCTCAAAAAAATGTTTTTTTGCAGCAATGAAAAAATGTAATTTGGTCTAATGAGCCCAGACTGACTCTGTTCCAGAGCGAACAGGGTAGGAAGGCACCATTCATGCCTGGTGTACACTGTACAACCTCTGGGGGCAGTGTTATCATCTGGGCTTTAGCAATGATATAGGTCAATAAAATTAAATCAGCTGATGACCTGAATGACCAGGTTACATCATAACCATCATGACCAGGTTACATGACCATAGTTTCTCATCCCTGATGGTCCGGGCATATTCCATAAATCAGATGATGAATGAGCATATGAGGAATCAGTGTCACATATGAACTGTCCACTTACTCACTCACTCACTCACCGCTTTGTCCTGTATTCAGGGTTGCGGTGGAGCTGGAGCCTATCCCAGGAGACTTAGGGCATGAGGCGGGGTACACCCTGGACAAAGTGCCAATCCACCGCAGGACACACCCACATACTGTACAGTACACACATACACTCACTCACACACTAATTGACATTTTACAGGCAATTTGGGAACAGCAATTAACCTAATCTGCATGTCTTTGAACTGGGGGAGGAAACCGGAGTACCCGGAGCACGGGGAGAACATGCAAACTCCATGCACACAGAGACGGGAATCGAGCCTGGCCGGGGATCGAGCCCGGACCCTGGAGGTGCAAGGCGACAGTGCTAACCACTACACCACTGTGCCGCCCAATAATAATAATATTAATAATACTACTACTACTAATAATAATAATAATTAGTATTATTATAATTATGGTAATATATTGCCTATGTTTAAATTATTACAATTGTTTTAGGAACAGGAAAAGCTGCTCCAGGAAATTAATCACTGATGTCTGGTGTTATTGGTGTTATCACTCATTCAATGATATTACAATAACAGTAAGTTATGTTCAGTACAGGAAATAAACTGGACTAAACCTTATAATAATAATGGATATAGAAATAGCACCTGGAATAGAGATATTTCTCTCTCTCTCTCTCTCTCTCTCTCTCTCTCTCTCTTCTGCAATCTGCAATCCGTCACTCAGACAGTGGCACTGAAGGTACAATTCATTTGCCTTTGTTGGCTCGTTGCTTTTCTTATGAGTTAATTAGTCCACATAGAGTTAAACGAGCCAAGGCAAGGAAACATTCCTGCCCATGTGTGTGTGTGTGTGTGTGTGTGTGTGTGTGTGTGTGTGTGTGTGTGTGTGTGTGTGTGTGTGCTCATACAGTATGTGTGCACGTCTGTGTGTGTGTTCGCGTGTGCATGTGACCCAGGTGCGCATGTCTGCATGCATTAGGCTGTAAGAAAAGAAAGACGAGACACCGTGGCTCTGGAGGGAAAAGCGCCTGCAATTTTCAGATGTCACAATCATGCTCTGAGAAAAGTCGGTGAATGGCAAAGAAGGAAATGGAAGAATATGGAAAAGGAAAATAAATCCACCTGAATAACCTTGAACGGTGTGTCTGTGCATGTGTGTGTATGTGTGTGTATGTGTGTGTATTCATAATGTGCATGTGAAAAAATAGGGCTTTTTTTGTTGTTGCAAGAAGCAAGAAGTGTGTTACATCCCTAGAGGCTTCTTTTTTTTTCTTCTTTTTTTTTTGGTTGCAGAATGAATGAAGACACACACACACACACACACACACACACACACACACACACACACACACACACACACACACACACAGTACACAGTTTTTAATAACCATCAAGGTGAAACAGGTGCACATTTCACAGAGCTATCGGAGCATCACTGCTGTTGTTCATGCAGAGATATAAAAAAAATTTAAATAAAAAGTTTCTTAAACAGTGCACAGAGGGTAAAAAAAAAAAAAAAAGCATTTCATTCAGAGACACATCAATGTTAGTCTGATATCTCAAGCTCACTTGTGATGCTCATTGATTTCCATGGTGGACTCTTCTCTCTTTCCTCTCCCTCTCCCTCTCTCTCTCTCTCTCTCTCTCTCTCTCTCTCTCACACACACACACACACACACACACACACACACACATTCGGCGCCCCACATTTGTCAGCCCGAGAAGATGGATTTCCAAGCATGAGAGTGTGTAAGTGGCTCCGTGTGCTGTGCTGCTCATTCGTTCGTGATGCTGCCTCCGGTGTTCTCTCCTCCAGCGTGTGTGAGTGTGTCAGAGTGAAGGATCTGTGTATATGTATATATATATATATATGTGTGTGTGTGTGTGTGTGTGTCACATCGCCCGTTCTGAGAGGAGGAGGGGGGTTCTAACTAGCTGTTTGACATCAAAGAAGCAGCAGTGTGTGTCTAGAGAGAGAGAGCAAGAGAGAGAGGGAGGTTTGGTGCAAGCCAGAAACGCTGATTGAGGATCATCGTTGAGGAGGTGTTGGACTCGTCCGTGCTGCCCGTCTTACCTGAGCGCCGTGTTACCTGCTGAGATCTTTTTTGGACGTGTGCAAGGAACAGCATGGCTGTTCAACTGATGCCTGAATCTGCCGTCTGTCTCCTTATGGTGAGTGAAGCGCACACACATTTACACACTCAAACACACATGCACACATGGCTGTATCCGCCACACCCTCGAGTACCCTGTCAATCTGGTCCTACTTTAATGGATTTGACCATTGTCCTCATACTGTGTCCTCTCCTGCTCTCATTCTCTCTCTCTCTCTCTCACACACACACACACACATACACACACCACACACTTTGAGCACGTGCACCTCTGCAGTAGACCAGCTAAGCAGAACTGATGCGGCACACACACACACACACACACACACACACACACACACACACACACACACAAACATCAGCGGTTCAGTCTTCATATTGAAATCATTTCCATTCCATATGCACTACACCTTGTGTGTAACGAACCTGGAATATCTACGAATTATATCTGGGAATTTTGCTTTTGCTCGTGACCTCGCACAACACCTCGTGTAGAATTGTACGATGTGGACAATATTTAACTGCTTGGCTGGTTCAGATGGTGCTGTATGATTAGGATCAGCATGTGACCTTGGCAGCTCATGGAATACAGATGTGCATTGTTTTGCTGACTTGATGAGTGTGTGTGTGTGTGTGTGTGTGTGTGTGTGTGTGTGTGTGTGTGTGTGTGTGTGTGTGTGTGTGTGTGTGTGTATGCGCACTGAGTGGTTTGACATAAGGAAAGCATGCATTGGAGTGCACCCCCCTCACCTGTCTGTCTCCATGGCAATAGGCCATGCCTTTTCCTGAGGAAGGAAGAAAGACAGAAAAAGAAATCAAGAGAAAGAGAGAGAGCGCGACTATCTAATCTATCAATTTCCACCGTGCTTTCCGTGTTACCTTCTTTTAATATCTCTCTGGGTCTTTACTTCCACTCCAGTCCGTAATCCTTCAGCTGTGATGCGTAAAATGTCCAAACTCTCACTCTCTACACCTTCTCTTTTTATTCATTCCCCAAAGGATTTCTTACTATTGTTTTTGTTATAAAATGCTGACACGCACGATACAACCGCTCTACCCCACAGACCTACAGTCCTACAGTAGTCCCACACCACAACTAGCAAGCAGGCAAAGAACTGTAGAACATATAAAGGTAATAACATAATCCTTACAGTATTATCACTCCGGCAAGATTTCCCAAACCCTAGTGATTGTGAGCGAGTATGCACGTGTTCACGGCTGATAAATGAGAAATCGGCAAACCAAGATAAAAAGGCGGAGCAGGAGGTTCGTGGACCAGTGAAGCGGAGTGATGGAAAGTCTGTCACGAAAAGGAAAAGACTGTAAGAGAGAAAGAAAAAATGAGTTTTATAAGTGTGGAAAAAATGGCCAGAAAAAAGACATGCATATATATTTTGATGTTCTTTCTTTTTTTCTTTCTCTTTCTTTCTCTTTCTTCTTTTTTTTTTTAAATCAACATGTCTAGTGTAAAAGCATATTGAATAACATAAAGACCATTCAGGTCAAACCAGGACTTTTGATTGTGTAGAATAACAGAACACACTTACAGTATAAGAGTTAAAATCTCCGTTTATTTCTCTATGTAATCCCCTCCTACACTAATGCACTTATCCGAGAGTTTGATAAGTGCTTGGATACCATCAAGGTATGCTGGAGCCATGATCAGACTCCCTGCTTCACTTCTGGTACGCTGGCCTCCCAGGAACTCCTTCAATAACCCAAATGTGGAAATGTGTGGGGGAGCGGGGGGGGGGGGTTGTGGCAATAACTCCCAGCTGAGCTCCTGTAACGTAGAAGTGGAATTGTTGAATGATTGTGTGTCCAGTTCTCACTTACTCATGCATCTCGTATGCAAGTTGGCGACAAGTTATGCGTCATTCTTTTAAGGGATCACGGGTTCCACAATGTTCAGAGAGCAAGCCTTTATGCACAAGAAATTGAATCACAAGTCCCTATTTGACTTGAACAGTACTTATATATACATACATACATACATACACCAGGTGTGTTCAAGTCAAACAGGGACTTGTGATTCAATTTCTCGTACTATATATATATATATATATATACATGCATCTTCACCAACATGAGAAAAAAATGACACTTTGCACGTTTCTATATTTTGAAGTAACCTACATGCAAATATTATGTGATATTATGATATTACAATAAATCAGATACACACTTATATGCGTACTTATAGACATATTTTACTATTTTAAGGCTGTACATTTTCTTATTATGTTGGCCGATAAATTATAATTATGAATGCTATATAATCAATAATGAATGCTTTTTAATTTTAAACAAAATGATCTGTCAATAAAATATGAAAACATAAATCTTATAGACTTCTATAAGTCTAAATAATAAAATATGTCTAGACATATGTCTAATCTTATTAGCTTATAATTGGTTATTGTATTCTTATAATAAAAAAAATTATAGATATCATTTACTAGACTCAAGACCTTGCAAATGTGTATTTAATTATTTTATTTATTTATTTATTTGGGGGAGATTTATATTTAAAATAGTGAAATAAATAATTTTTAGCAGCAAAAAAAAAATAGTAAATGGACAATGTCTGTTGCTGTGTAGAATACATTCTGCATGGAATTGTGTTTCTGAATAATATAGGATTAGTCATGGAACCAGGATTTGAAGAGGATCGAGTTAAATCTTGAGTTTTTTTTTTTCTTCTTTTTTTTTCTTTGAGCAGTGAAATGTTTGGTCAGTTAAAACGGAATGTAATTTCAGCTGGACACAGAACACACTTTCACACACACACACACAAAAAAAAATAAACAGTGAAAGAAGAAGTACAGTAGCAGCAGGTCAGGTGGTTTACTTTCAGAAAGCTCACACACACCCCGCACACACTACACACACACATAAATCATGTCAGGGCTACGCTCCCTCATGAAATATTAACCGGAATTTGTGCAGCATTTGCCGCTTGATGAATATTAATGCTGTCTTTGCTGTGAGCATTAATATTTCAGCCCGAAGTGTTAATTAAGGCACTTGACATCCGGGAGATATGGACAGACCAAAACAAATAAAAAAATGTTAAAAATAAATAAATAAATAAATAGATAGATAGATAGATATCACAACAGTAACACAACAATCAAAAGCTGATATACCATAAGGTCTTCGGTTTCCCTTTTTCTACAGTATCTGTCTGTCTCTCAGAGAGGGGACATCTGTTGATGAGTGAGTGCCAGATGAAGAGTGCTTACTCCTCTAGCTCTCATTAGTGTGTCTGTTAAAGCAGAAAACAGAGAGTGCTTTATCCACTTTCATTCATCTCTCTCTCTCTCTCTCTCTCTCTCTCTCTCTCTCTCTCTCTCGCTCGCTCGCTCGCTCGCTCATACCCCTCCTAAACCCTTGGGGAAGTCAAGTCCCTGGAGAATTGTTTTACAGCCATAACACGCTGACATCATACTATTCCCCGATACTGTAATTGCAGAGTATTTCCATGAACATCGAATCCAAGTAATTGAAAGTATTTTTACGATGCTAACACATAAACACAAACAATAACGAATGCACGCTGCCGATCTTGTTTACACTGCATAGCTGAGCATATTAAATGTCCAGTGAATACATTTTCCTGTAAAAAAAAAAAAAGTTCACTATGCATCTGCTGCATCGAAGGACGCTGTTATTCTCAAAATAGATTTACAGAAGAGAAATGTGACTCAAGAAAAATCAGGCAAAAGTTTACACGATTTAAATATTTGTTTATTTCTCTTATGACTGCGTCTTTTCTTCCACATACTTTTTTAAAGGATTTTTTTCAAATTTTTTTCATGTTTTTTTTTTCTCCATTCATTAATTATGTGATTTTTTTGGTTATTATAATTAATTATTTTTTGTGTGTTATTTTAGTGAACATTTATCATCTATTTTAACACGTGATTGTTTTTGCCTTTCAAATGGCGAATCTAGTTTTACGCGTTATTTTTTTTACATTCTAAACATAATGTTTTGTTTGATTTTTTCCACAATTCATTTAATTAAATGTGTATCAATTATGATTCTTTTCTTTTTTAAATAAACATTCTTCACCTACTGTATGTTTTTGTTTATACAGCGGATTTATACATGTTTTTATTTCTATATATTTTTAAATATATTTTATTAGTATTTACTTTTTTAATTAAATAATTTTTTAAATGAAAATTCATTTAATTTTTCTTTTTCTTTTATTTTTTGTATATTTACATGATTTTTACATATAATTTATGCGTACTTATGCTATTCAGTTTTTAATTGGTTGATTTATTTTTACGTCAAGTTTGCGATTCTAACTCATCTGTTGTTTTATTAGATATTGCACAGAAGTTGGGTTTTTATTAAACAAGTGGTATTCCAACAATGTAGATATTTAATATAACAGCACTGGTTTATTGCTTTGTGTGTGTGTGTGTACGTGTGTGTGTGTTGTTGTTGTTATTGCTTGTCTTTGTTTCTGACATACACTTTCAATTCTTGTAACTGTTAATTACACTTTGTACGATACAGCTTTAATATAACTTTTGACTTAATATAAAAATTCATCAGGTGAAGATAAAAAAGAAGACAGAAAGCCAATTTCACGCGATGTACCTTTTACAAGAATGCAGAAATTACTATTGGGGTAACAAGCAGCAAGCTAGCCAGTTACAGTACTGTTGGTCACAGGCTATGAATGATTTTACCCTTTGCATGGCAACACATCTGTCTCTCTCTCTCTCTCTCTCTCTCTCTCTCTCTCTCTCTCTCTCTCTCTCCATCCTTGGGGCTTTGGAATATACACTATTTCCACCAGGAAAGACAAAATATTTGGCCATTGTGTCTGAAATGTCAGTTATTCTATTTTAACGCCTTGTGTATAGAGCTGTTTGTATAAAAGCAATGTCGCACTAGCAAGATGAGCAGTGAGATCCAGTTCCAATCGGTGTGCAGCCTCACAACCCGACTGATATTCATTGCCCAAGCAATATTGCTTAATCATTCATCTGGTTTAACATCTTGTTTTGTGATTTATTTTAGCATATGATTTTTTCCCCCTTTTCTTATCTGATTTTTGATGTTTTTAGGCATGTATTTTATTTTCCACTTGATTTGTTTATTTAACTTTGTTTTTTCATTTGCTTTCATCAATTTCTTCATATAACCCATAAATACACACACACACACACACACACACACACACACACACACATACTGTAATGCCTTTAATGCATGTCTTTTAACTGCGGGAGGAATTTTGAGTACCCAAGCATGGTTAGAACAGACAAACTCCAAGAACACCAAGCCAAGGTGAGATTCAATCCCCAAGCCTGAAGGTGTAAGGTCGATAACTACTAAGCCACCACGGTTGTTGTTTTTCATTCATGAAATATTCATCCAGTGACATCACACATGCAGTTTCAGAATATCTTGAAATGCAAATAATGCCCATGGAATGACGTGTGATTGCACGTGAAATGTTCGTGTTTTTGTAGCTGTTGTTGAAAATCACTTTAGGAACCAATCTGAGCAAAGCGAAGTAAAATGAATTAATGGAACGATTTCAGAGATGAAAGTAAGAATTATGAAGCCTTGATGTGGAAACGGCTGCACCGCTCTGCCCTCTTTCAAACCCGCAGCTGTTTGTCTGTGTGCCTGCATTTACAACTAAATCAATAACTCTCTCTGCCTTATCTTTGATCTAAAGCTGTTAAAGGAATGGAAAGATTTGTTGAGATAAGCATAAGCGGAAGCCTCACTCTTGTCTGATCTATATCTATCGTTACTACGGAATCAAATTTGTGTTTACGCTGCCTGTCAGAATTATTGATTTTATTTTTCCACTAACATTGTTGAAAGAACGTACTGTATAGGTCAAATCATTCACTGGACAGCTCAATGCTTTCGGATCTCCACGCAGCTAATATTTGTGAGAATTAACTTTCGCTCTGCTGCATTTCACCAGGCAAACTAAGCACAGTGTGGGCAATTATCCTGCAAGCTTGAGCTTTATTTTCTCACACTGGTATATTTAGGTTACAGTGTATGTACGCGGAGAGTCGACTGCACGCATGTTAATAGGATTACGGTCCAACACAGCAGGGAATCCGGGTGAATTAAAAATAAAAAAGCTCTCACTCACGCCTTCAACTCATTAGTCTCTTGGAGATATAAATGGTTAAACCGAAACGCTCGTCAATGCAATAAAGTTTTTTGTTTTGCTCAAAAATGATTTACATGACTGCTCATAATGATGCACTCACCATGCATACGATGTCTTGGGGAGAGTAGCAGAGACTACGATCTAAGATTAGAAACCGTGATCTTCTTCAAGATGAGTTCAAAGGTAACGGGTTGGAATTGGAGCTTAGTGAAAGCAGAGCAGGTCTGTCGGGGATTTGGGGCAAAATAGAGCAGTAGTAATCTTCTTTAAGCTCCATTTTCATGTCTTCTGATCTGCCAGGGTTTTTCGCTAGAACAGATCTATCCAGTAGGGCAGGAAAAAGAGCATTTCCTGAAGGGAAACATGAGGTATTTAGAGAACGTCTGTAAACACAAGGATGGGCCTTTGCATGCCAACATGGCTGCATTTCATTTCTCTAACAGAAACGGGCGACGGCATGGCGGGAGCACGCAGCGAATCCATAATGGTGCTATTTTTGTTTATTTTGTGTTGAAGCCCTTTTCACTGTGTATTGCATTGTGTCATGTTTGTTACTGTTGGCTACACAATGCACTTTTCTTTTTTAGAAGATTTTGTCTTTGTCTTTTTTTTTTCTTTTTGTGTAGTTTTTAGCTAGTTTTGTTAATTTATGGTGTAAATTTATGTTGTATGTAGCACCTTGGTCCTAGAGGAACGTTATTTCGTTTCACTGTACTGTATATGGTTGAAATAACAATAAAAGCCTACTTGGGTAAAAACATTTCAATGGTGAATTCCATGAAGAACATTATATCTTTGGAAAAGGTGTGATTAATTTATTTTTGGTTTATCTCGTTCACCAAAGTTATGATCAAGTGCACGCACAGCTCACCATCTAGCCACAAAGCAAATAATTGTTGGAATAACCCAATAAAGGTCTTCATGTTCCAAATAAAGTGTCAGTGTGAATGCAAATAAACCAGATGTAATGCCTTTGAGCTTTATGCAAATAAATAACTGGTGCACACAATATACAATAATAATTTGTGTGAAAAATACAAAGAATTTCAACTACTGAATGTGCCACAAACAGTTTTATTTTACAGTTTTTACCCAGTTCTGGACTTTATATTAACTGAAACGCATTTAAGCAATATAACAGGAGAGGTTGGCACTGTTGGTGCAGCCTGAATACAGAAGATGTCACATCTGTGCTGATATTCAGTAGATCAGCATGACCTCGAGTGTGATATCACTTTTATACAACAGTTATACAAACATGATTTATTATCAAATTATGATCCGCACTTTTGTAAGAAGTCGCTCTGGATAAGAGCAACTGCGAAATGTCAGATGGTTCAAAGGCAATACACAGTAGAAGCGATTAATAAGGAGACAAAGTGTTGTTTAAGATGACAGCATTATCAGATGTGTTTTCTTGCTGAAAGTGCTTTCGTGACTGGTTTTGAATGTGGGTTTCCAGTACTGTGGTCTATACCGACCTACTTTTACCTTTTCTGGTGACAACTGTTGTATTAAGCAATTGTTAGAACACACTGTTAGAAAACATATATAGAAAGAACTTCCTGAATTCCTTTTGAATCTGGTTGCTCTCAAGAGTTCTTCCTCATGACCTTCATGGCATATCAGGGAGTTTTATTCTCACCACCACCATTGCCTCTGCTTGCTCATTAGGGACAAACTGATAAACCTGTAACAATGTCCTTTGTTAAAAGCGCTATATAAATAAAAATGTTAACTTGTGTGCACCAGATAATAACTTTTGAGCATAAAATAATAAAACACAATATAATTCACTGTATGGACAAAGGTATTTGGCCAAACATGTTCATTATTGAATTCTGGTGTTTCAAGGCAGGCCCCTTATCCCCAGTGAAGGGAAATCTTAATGCTTCAGCATACCATGGAAGGCCATTTTCTCTTCCAACATGACTGTACCCCAGTAAACAAAGTATGGTCTATAGAGACACGGTTTGATGAGTTCAATCTGAAAGAACTTGACTGGCCCGTACACGGAGCCCTGAGCTCAACCCCATCGAGCACCTTTGGGATTAACTGTAACGGAGACTGCGAGCCAGACCTTCTGTTCCAATGTCAGTGCTTGATCTGATAAATGCTCTACAGAATGAATTCCCTCTGAAACACTTCAAAATCTTGGTGACAGCCCACAAGAAGAGTGGAAGCTGTTATAGCTGAAAAAGGCAGACCAACTCCGTACTGAAGTACTGTATATGTATTTGGATACAGTGTCATTGCAGGTTTGGTTAAACACTTTTGTCCATATATTGTATATAATGTGCACAAGAAGTTATGATAAATTTGGTGTTTGAAAGTTTGAGAAAAAAGATCCTAACTAATGATCACAACATGGGATAAATTACCTGGTATTAAACAGACCTGATTTTGGAACACCGAAAGAAAAAAAAAAACTATCTGCTATATACAGCAACCACTTTGAGATGTCTGTGCAGAAATGTCACTCTTACTAGGAGGAAAAATGCTTGCAGCTCTAACGAGTGCAAGAACTGCATGTGTCCAGTCTGTGTCTTAACTAGACAGTCCAGGTTGAACACATTTTTAAAAATGCATGATTTTTTCAATCTAGTAGATGAACTAGTTTTTCCATGTGTGTGTGTGTACAGTATGTAGTGCCATATGATGGCCTGGTGTTCCATCCATATTATATTTCTCCCTCATGCCCCGTGAATTTTCCAGGAACTTCACTGAATAAAAATAAATACATGAACGTTTATGTGCACATTAAACCTCAGAAATATCTATTTCCATAAAATTACAATACACCACTCAAGTCAAAATTACTCTATGTGCATGTAAGGAATTACCATAAAAGAAAAAATAGCCTAAGTCTTGTCCAAATGTTAGGTCAGCACATAAGCCAGGTGTTTAATGACGCTGCTTTTTGCTATATACAGTACATCAGCAGAATGTTCTTCAATGCCCTTAATGAACAGAAAACGTGGAAACCACAACGAAGCGCTCTTAGCACTTAGAATTTGATATTGCCCTGGTATTGATTGAAGAACGCTCGGTTGTCCAAAATAGCAGAAAGTGTACACAGTGTCCATCCAGCAAGCAGATACACGTTTGTTGCGCCTACGCATCAGATATGACATGGTTCTGCAGAAGTGGATAAATGGTTTTGCTTTCTTGGTAAATACACTGATGCATGAAGAGCTGCAAACAAGCAATCGAGTGTTCGCTCTACAGTATGTGAGATTAAACGTAAAACAGCTCGCCGCACCTTGCACGTTTAACAGACTCTCTCTCTTATCTGGTTTGACGAACACAAAAGATACATGTGTGTTTTGGGTATTTATAAAAGCAGTAGTTTCAAGGGCACAGTATTGAATCTATTTTCCCTCTCTCCTTCATCCAGGACTCAATTTGCAGGGGAATGCAATCCACCAATTCAAAAAGAAAAAAAGAAACTCAATCCAATTTTCCATCCCGTTTGGATGGATTGATTGTGTTCTATTACCAAAAAATAAATTATTAATGTGTTGAATCTATTTATAAGATTTATACACCTCATCGGAGTCTCTCTGGATATATGAGCAGCTTAAATGTCAAACTACTGACTTATGTTCAGACCAAAGCAGGAACTGAGGAGAAGGAAATGTAAAACTATAATGAGTGCATTGCAGTTTTTGGAGGGGAATGACCAAACACCTACCACAAAAGAAGAGATATCAAGTACAAGATGCATGAAGTAACCTTCATACGGAGTTGAGCTTGGCTGAAAAATATTATTATTATTATTATTCACTCATTCATCGTGATATCTAATCATGCTTGCACTGAATCCAGAACTCATACATACTGTATTTCAACCATGAAAAAACTTGTTCTATATAGTACATACAGTGTGTGACCCATCACATCAACTTCTTTCTATATTGTAAATCATGTATATCTGATCTGTAAAACTGAAGTGCAAAACAAAATAACAAAACAGAAAACAAAATAGCATTCAAAAACAAAATAACAAAACCCAAAACAAAATAACAAATTCAAAAACAAAATAACAAAAACAAAAAACAAAATAACAAATTCAAAAACAAAATAACAAAACCCAAAACAAAATAACAAATTCAAAAACAAAATAACAAAACCTAAAACAAAACAACAAAACTAGAAACAATAAACCAAATCAGAATACAACAACGACAATTCAGTCAAACCGGAAGAGGTAGGTATGTTTCTCGAATTTAATTCTTAGCGCTGATTGGAAGAGACATCTGTCACCCAAAACAAGCAGTACTATCAAGTCAAACTTACTTTAAAAGCACATTTAACACAACTTAGTTGACCAAAGTAAAATCTTAAAATACCGAATGAAAATACATCTAAATGTCCGTGAGGCTGCAGTACTTCCTGTATATTTTGAGTGTCAGATGTCTCGTCCAATCAGCGTAAGAATAAACAAGTTTTAAAAAGTGGGTGTGGCTTGCGAATGACATTCTTACCACTGATTGGACGAGACATAGGACACTCAAAATTAGCGGTAAGAATTGAATTCGCAAACCACACGTAAGCATTTTGATTCTCACCGCTGATTGGACGAAACATCTGTCACTCAAAATGTACAGGAAGTATAGCAGTCTCACGGACATTTAGATGTATTTTAATTTAAGGATTATTTTTTAGTATTTTAGGATTGTGCGGCACTTTGGTCAACTAAGTTGTGTTAAATGTGTTTAAAAAATAAATTTGACTTCACTTGACAGTACTTCTTGTATGTTTTGAGTGACAGATGTCTCTTCCAATCAGCGATAAGAATTTAATTTGCAAACAATAATTACCTTTTCCGGTTTGACTGAATTGTCGTTGTGTTTGCTCATTTGGTATTTTGTTTCTGGATATGTCGTTGTGTTTTCTGATTTGTTGTATTGATTTTGGTTTTGTTGTTTTGTTTTGGGTTTTGTTATTTTATTTTTGAATGTTATTTTGTTTTCTGTTTTGTTATTTTGTTTTGCACTTCTTGGCCACCGTAGAAACCGGTTGAAAACGATTAAGAATTCCAGTTGAACAATAAACTCAAACTTGCATTTGATTAAGTGTGTGAGTATAAGAAATTGTATTAATAATGAATAACAGTGGATATAATTCAGACGCAGTGACTATGTTAGACTACCTAGTCTACTGTGGCTAAATGTTTGTACAGGTTGGTCCTGGTTCTGATAGATCATTACAGACAGAGCTCTGAGATTACTGAATGAGTTTAGTGCATGCACCGATGATGTCATGGCCGACCCACCGGTGTGTGCTATAATGAAGTACATAGGGAAGGTAATAAAGCTTTCATTAGAGATGCACAGAGCATCGCCTCTTCATTATTATGCTTTATAGGACGTGGGAGTCTGTGGCTTCTGGACTGGAGACTAATGGAGAAGAATGGCTCTGCTTTCTCTCTCTCTCTCTCTCTCATGTATACACAGATTGCAGTCTCTGATGTAGGCTCTGCATCTGCTCTAATGTTATTCTACTGCTTGTGTACAGTAAAAGGAGGGGGTCACATTAGATTAGAAGTCATTTTAAATGCACAGACAAGAACACACACCCACATACACACATGAACACACACACATGTATATGTGTGTACATGTACACGAAAAGCTCCAGATGTCTCTGACTCAATCGTTCTTAATTAAGTTTAAACGTAATTACAGTATTGACCTTGTATTGCTTTGGCTTCATGCTTTTGTGTAGTGACATACAGCATGAGTTATAGTGTTTTATATATATATATATATATATATATATATATATATTATATATATATATATATATATATTATATGTGTGTGTGTGTGTGTGTGTGTGTGTGTGTTAGCATATATACATTCATATTCAAGTAACCTCACTTTTAATTTTAAGTTTTTTTATTAGAACATAATAAAAATAATCTGATCGTAGCGGGTCTCATTATTAGGCAATGAGGCAGGGTACACACTGGACAGGGTGTCAATCAATCGCAGGGCACACACTCATTCACACACTATGGACAATTTGGGAATGCAAGTCAGCCTAATCTACAGGTCTTTGGACTGTTGGAGGAAACCGGAGTAGCTGGAGGAAACCCACTAAGAACCCGCAGACTCCATGTGCACAAAGACGGGAATTGAGCCTGGCCGGGAATCAAACCCGGACCCTGAGTCTGTATTACCTAGGTGTAGTGGTTATAGAAGCAATTGTTGCTGCACATAAATTTGGAAAGGGTTATAAGACCATCTCAGACCCTACAGGACTCAGTGAGCATGTTAAATGTAAAAGTCCACGACAGCACAATCAGAAGACGACTGAGCAAATGCAGTTAGTTTGCAAGCCTTGCCAGGAGAAAGGTTTCTTTTCATATAAAAAGAAAAAAAAGAAGAAACCACAAGACCTCTGTCAACTGCCAAGCATGGCGGTGGTGGGGAGATGATTTGCAGCCACAGGTCCTGGTCAGCTACAGTTACTGACTTGATCATGAACTCTTCTGTATACTGTATATTCTGTATTCTAGGGGCAGATGTGAGGCCATCCCTCTGACAGCTAAAGCTTGGTCAAAATAGGGTCATGCCACAGGATATTATGGGATGGAAAAGTTTTTATTGACTTTCCTACTTCAACTTAAAAAGTGAAACTCTTACAGTACTATATTTTCTAAATTTATTACACATAAAAAAATCCTGTAATAAATAAAACAGTATTTCTTTTTGAGCTTGAGTAATGTGTATATTTCAGTCTAGTTGAGTACACATCACCACAATCATGGAGGAGACGTGTGTGCGCGCGCGTGTGTGTGTATGTGTGTGTGTGTGTGTGTGTGTGTGTGTGTGTGTGTGTGTGTGTGTGTGTGTGTGGTTAATATTTTTCAGTATGACATCATGCAGAGGCTTCTGGTCAGTTGCAGAAGAGAAGGGCAATATGAGTTATGGGGGGATTGGGGGAATAATTTATAGGGTTTAAGCCTTACTCATACTCAGTCTCACATTCTCCCCCGAGACACACTGTTATTATGTCTGCTTTAAACATGCCAGGAATGCTTGCCTCTAAATTGATTTCTCTTTCCTTCATTGCCAGTCTTTATCAGTGTCCTTCGGAATCCAGAGTAAAGCCTTGAATTAAACCTGACTGAAATTGAGAGTAAATGAATAACAGTTCAAAGGAAAAAATAAAAATAAAAAACACAGACAAAAAACATATGAAGACATGATGAAGCTTTTCGTTGTGATTCGGTTTATACTGTACCAAGTCCCTGAGTCAATAGACAAATGTGTGTGTGTGTGTGTGTGTATTTGATACAGGGAATGAGATGTGATCAATATTCGTTAGTGTGTATGAAGTAGCACCGTTTCTGGATGAAATTTCAAGATTGCATCAGCGGATCGATGGAGTGTTCTTCTCACACTGGCTTTTTGAGTTTTATAAATATCCCCTCTCCGTCTCTCTCCCTCTCTCATCCTCTCTCTCACACACACACACACTCCCGGTGCGTATAGTTGTGTATGTTTGTGGGTTTGTAGGAAAAGAGGATGTTACAGACCCTGACTAGCTGGAGTGAAAATCCTGGAATTTATTTATAGGTTTTCACTCAAATTTGTTGGAAAATGAGAAGATCTTCAGCACATTGTTTTCTGTACTGATGCCATGCATGCATTGCTCATTTTATTCTATCTGGCTGCAAGAGGATAAATATTTGTTGCTGTTTTTTTGTTTGTTTGCTTGCTTGCATGATCTGTTTACAATATTTCAAAGATTTTACCCAAAAAATGGGACAAAGTATTCAATTGTGAATTGCTTATGGCATATAGGCATCTCTTCAATTTTATTGCAGCTGTGATTTTGTATTGCAGTTGTGATTCAGTTGTGTTGCATTTAGATTGTATTTACGTTGCACATTGACAGTTTCTATTTGAAAAAAATTAATATGAAGATAAAAATGAATAGAATATTAATACTCAAGGGGAACCCAGAACCTACAGTAGGTAGTTTTAATGTTATGGCTGATCAGTGCATATTATAGGCACATGATCTGTATATTATAAGTCGATAATATGTGTATATAATCCCATGACATATGCAGAGCCTCTCAAAAAAAAATTGAATGTCGTGGAAAAGTTATTGTTTTTCCTAATTTAACTCAGAAAGTGAAACTTGTATATTTCAAATTCATTACACAGCAAGTGCACCAACCATTGCAAGCCTTTTTTTTTTTAGTTTTCAATGATTACAGCTTATAGCTCATGAAAATCATAAATCCTGTAATAAATATTGGAAGCATTGAGCTTGAGTAAGTTACTGTGGTCTTGGACAACAGGACACCCCCAACTTAGAAGTAAACATATTGTAGTCACATGGAGAAAATATATTATTATTATTATTATTATTATTATTATTATTATTATTATTATTCTATTTTTTTTTTAGCAGTAGGAATACAAGAGCGTGAGAATGTAGGAAGGTGATGCACTTTACAGCATGCAATTGTCTTGAACATATCTGGTCAGCCAAAATCTTCACATCCAAATGTTCCCCAGTGTGTCCCAAGCGACAGTTCACAAAAACACTAAATTATTCAACAATCCTGTGGAATTTGTTTGTAAACTCATGAGTTTAAAAATGTAAAAAGTAAAAGTTAGAAGACGCGAGGCAGCCACTAAGCCACTGTTCCCATGTGACAGATCTTGATCAATTTAATTAAAAATCAATGCACTGAAATAATACTTTAGGTCTTAGTTTGTAAGGGGCGTTCAAGTCAAAATAATAGGACTTGTAATGACATTTCTTCAGAGTGAAGATTGTACATTACAGGAATCCATTCGGGAGTTATTGTCACATCCCCTGTACTGTACAGTCCGGACCTGGATACAAGCCATTTCCACATGTTTGAGCCATTAAATAAGTCCCTGGGAGGCCAGTGTTTCAGATATGAAGCAGACAAAGTCTGATCATGGTTCTGCTGTTCTGAGAACTCTTTCTACCTTGATGGGATCCAAACACAGCACTGATAGAACACCGGAAAGTGCATACAGTAAATGTAGCAGCGGATTATATAGAGAACTAAACAGAGTTTTTATTCTGCACAAGCAAACGTCCCAGTACCAACCTCCAACATCACACAGGGAGAAACATTCAGTGAGGACGCCAAACTCTTTCTGCTTAAAGCAGCCTTTTATAGAAAGTATGAAGGTGGTTTAAAAAGACATTTGGAAGAAACATAGTAAAGAGTAAAACTATTTTAACAAGCAAAGGATTAATTTTAATGTAAATACTTTGGGTTGCAGAGAAACCACCTGATCTTCAGGCAATAGGACCAGGCTGATTCCAAAACCGGTTGTGTGAAAGAAAAAAAAATAGAAGAAAAAATAAAAGGAAAAAAAAAGTGTAGTAATACCCCCAAATTACTGTGGACTGAACGGAAGTAAAAACAAAATGTTAGAAGGAAAGTGGGCTGAAAGCACAGCCAAAGCCATTATAATGTCACTCTGTAGCAATCTGAGGTAATCCCAGAAATAATTCCTTTACTTTGACGGGATTTTCTTAAAAGCTCAGCAGTCTTAGCTGGTAACTCCGAGCAGATCCTTAAACGCGAAATGGCTTTTTCTTATTGTTGTTCTAGATAAGCAGGGTGCATGGGCATTTTTTTTTACGATGGAAGCATATGAATGGAAATGGCACGTGTAGGGTTAACACCGGTAGGAGGTGGCGTAAGTGGCATGGGGGTAGTGCCAGCGTATGCATGCACAGACCCATCTGCTTTACAGACACAACAGATGGCTAAGACGCAAATCGCCCACCTCCTGGGGCATGTGCCTTATTCAAAAAACTGCTTTAATCAGCATATTTCTATCCTTTCTTGCTGAAAAAAACGGAGGCGATTTTATTTGCTAATGATAGACAGTCGTGCTCAGTGAGAAAAAAAGTAAAACATCGTTCTAACTTCTGCGTAGTTATTAATTAAGAATAAAGACAACAGCAAAGAAACTGGAGTCAGAGCTCATCAGTGGTCTGTGGAATCACTGGCTATTAGATATGTGGATGTTTTTTTTGCTACTTCAGCATGCAAGCAAAGCACAATGAACTGACAAGGTCTACGTTGACAACACTTATAGTACATGATATCATGTCTGACTTTATGGACCACTGTGCTTATTAATCAAAGTACTGTAAAATAGACAATATAAAATAATGCACTCATGTGTCTTCCTCTCTACCACCATTAGCTCTGAAGACGTCCAGAATGAATGTGGACTACCAACCAAATAGTGAATGCACATAAAATATGGGACTGTGTCTGCAGTATGCACGTCTCCTCTAGATGGAGCTGGAGGATAAACTGTAAGCAGACTGGACTCTGAAATCTGTAATGCATGTCATACACTCCTCATGTGAAGGAGCAGTCATCTGTGCAGCTTTACTCAAAACATTCATTTCACTAGCCAGTGACGAGGAACTAAGACTTTCTTCCTATTAACTCATCTCCTGAGTTTCAGGATTCAATCCAGATATGAATTACAGTCAGTCAGTCAAAAAAAAAAACTTCAGCAAAAGAAAACCTTGTATAGATATTTTAATACTAAATTTGTCAATATACTGTATATATTGATATATATATGATTATATATATCAATATATATATATATGATATAGTTAGTATTATATTCATATACTGTAAGATAGATCATACTATTTTTCTTTTCCTTAAGTGTGTATACATTTTCTTGCCTGAAAAATCAAGTTTCAAAAGGATTCAGCTGGGAGAACATCTAGCATCAGGTCTTTAACATGATTAACTATAAAAGGGCTGTCTTAAAGGAGAAAGGTCTCTAGAAGTAAAGATGGCCAGAGCCCATCTGCATGATTGTGTCATTGAGGATCCTTCCAAAAACCTCTGTTGGTAAACACAATCTGCCGAACTAAAGCTCTATCATGCAAAAAGGAAGCCATATGTGAACATGGTCCAGAAGCGCCGTCGTGTTCATTTCATAGTCGAAAAGTTTTCTATGGTCAGACGAGTCCAAATTTGACACTCTTGTTGAAAATCATGGACGCTGTGTCCTCTGGTCTATTTAAGGGAAGGCCTTGTGTATTTCAGCAGGACAATACAATGCCACATCCGGCAGCTATTACAACAGCATGACTTTGTAGCAGAAGAGTCCGGGTGCTGAATTGGCCTCCCTGCAGAGATGATTACACCATGATAAACATGCCCCTGTCCCAACTTTTTTGAGACCTGTAGCAGCCATCAAATGAGCTCATTTTGTGCAGAAAAACTGTCAAATTTCTCACTTTAAACATTTGTTATGTTCTCCATTTTCTATTGTGAACATAATATTGGGTTGTATGATTTGAAAGTCATTTAGTTTTCATTTTATTCTCATTAAAAAAAAAAAAAAAAACGTCCCAATTTTTTCCGGAATCCAGGTTGTTTATATGACTGAATTGTTTTACATATTGTTTTACGGCTGATGTAGTTTGCCGTTGGCTTACAAAGGGCAGGCATAAGCGGGTTTGATTAAACAAAAGAGTCTTTTATTCCAACTAAATATGAATAATAAAGAAACAAAACAAACAAACTTAAACAAAGAACTCAAAACTATAAACAAAAGCATAGAGCTTAACACAAGCCTCTTTAGCAAAACACAGGGCTCTACGGCTTAACCAGAGAGGAGACAAGACTAGAGATGAGACTAGAGACTGGACGAGACTAGAGACTGGGTTAGTCGTTAATAGGGTTAGTATCCAATCTGGTTATTGTTGAGGTGGAAGATGACCTAACCGGGTTAGTAACCATGAGGGTTAGTAACTAAGCAGGTTAGTGACTGAACCTACAGGGGAAAACCAACAAAAGGCTAAGCATGCATGAGGCTAATCCATACTAGCGGCTAAACCTACTAGAGACTAGAGCCACTAACGGCCAATCCTACTAGAGGCTAAACCTACTGAAGGCTAAGCCTACTAGCAGCTAACCCTACTAACCCTACCCTAGCGGCTAAGCACTCGTGGCTAAACATACTAATACAAATACATTCAAGGAACGAGACATACTAGAAACTGAACAAGACGCAAACAAATACTGGAGACACACAGAACAGTACTTACAGAAGACATTAGACAACCTAACCAAACCAGCTCCATAAACGGAATCATAAACATAACAAAACTAGGGCCTTTCTTAAAGCAGAGGTTACATAACTTAAAACAAACTAAAACACATTTCTATTTTAATGCTCAACCAAGTTTCCCAGAACTAACAGCTATTTATAGGATGTTTAATGAGCTACCTCGGGTCAGGTGAGCATTCTCATCACCTGACCGAGGTGCATTCTGGGAAACTGAGTCTACTAACAAAAACTACAAAACTAAACTTATCAGGCAAATGGTGCCCTCTAGGGGTGAACCCTTACACATATATAAATTTTTATATACATAATCGCAATAAATGCAAAGTCACACCTTCATTCCGTGCACTTCATGGTAAACAATAACACATAAAAATTTTTGTTCATTCCAAAATTCAATAGCTGGCGTACTTATTTTTTACAACAAGCTTATGAGAATTAAATTGTGGGCGAACGAAATTGCGTATATTATACATTAATAACAGTATATTATATACTGTTATACAGTATAATGTATTTATGTCCATGTTTGCTATGTTGCAATAAATACCTATTATCTTATTTTCCTGGTAAAATATAAAGAAACAAGGAGTGGCTCCAAGAATTCTTTTTTTAAGTACTGTACTTGCCAAGCAGCATTTGGTCAGTAAATGGTTTCCAATACCCTTCCATAATGCATGTGGTTCAGAAAATTAAACACTGCATGCAAAAGAGAAACACAGATCTTTGATATAACAGTGTTTATTTGCACATGTTGTAGCAGTAATAGCTGTAGCAGCAGCAGTAGCAGTGATAGTGGTAGTACTGTGTTCTTCTTATTAATATCCATGAGTCCAGTCAGCCACAAAGAGGCGCTACAATGCAATGATACACGATTTACCTCCTGCACCATGAGGTCTAGAGACAAGACTTGCTTCTGTACCAAAAAAAAAAAGAAGGCTCAAGAAACAGCAAATCACATCCAACTTCCTATCTACACATTTAAACATCCAAACTAAGAATGAGAATGTTTTTTTTTACTTTGTAAAGCTGCACTGTATTTGACAAGAAAGATGCCAAGCTTGAAGTGAGACTACGTCCCTCATTTCATTTTCCATGTACTGACTAATGCATACAAAAACATTTGACCCTGAATGTTATATAAGATTGGTTCATGTTTGTCAGTAGGGGGCGCTCATTGTTTCTCTGCAACCTGCCTGTCAGATCAAATTGTAAATTAGCATAATGAATCTTTTATGAAAACAGGTTTCACTTAACAGTTATCAGTTCAGCTTTGGCCAACCAGAGTGAAAATGTTTGTGCTGCATCTGAATCACCCACTCACTAACTCATCGTCTATACCGCTTTATCCTGTATACAGGGTCGCGGGGAACCTGGAGCCTATCCCAGGGCACAAGGCAGGGCACACACTGGATGGGGTACCAATCCATCGCAGAGCATACACACATACGCAGGCAATTTGCACATTCTCACACTACAGGCAATTTTGAAATGCCAATGAAACTCATTTGCATGTATTTGGACTGTAGGAGGGAAAGCACAGGGAGAACATGTAAACTCCATGCACACAGACCCAAGGCAGGAATCGAACCCAAAGTCCAAAGCCCTGAAGATGCAAGGCAACAGTACTAACCACTGAGCCACCGTGCTGCCCCTGCATCTAAATGTTTTATGTTTTTAACATTCATTGTCAAACAAACAAACATTTTTGTTTAAATGCAACAATAATAATAATAATAATAATAATAATAATAATAATAATTGTGATGTTGATGTTGATAGTTTAGAAATGGCGATGGAAGTGTTGGTGGTGGTAGTTTTGGGAATGATGTTGGACTTGGAGGTGGTGATGATCTTGTTGGTGATGATCGAAGTATTGGTGATGTTGGTGTTACATGGGAATACATGGGAATGGTGTTGGTGTTGGAGGTAGTGATTATGGTATTGCTGGTGATGGTGGTGTTAGTGGTGATGTCGGTGAGTGCAGGTGCTGGTTTAAGAAATGGTGATGTTCGTGGTTTTGGTGGTGGTGGTTTTGATTCTTTTGGTAGTGTTGGCATTGTACTGTAGGTGGTGATGGTGGAGAATGTGTGGGAGTTGGTGGTGGTGATGATGGTGATGGTGTTGTTGATGAAGATCAAGGTATTGGTGATGTTGGTGATGGTGGTTTTGGGAATGATGTTGGTGTTGGAGGTGGTGGTGATGATGATGGTGATGGTATTGTTGGTGATGATCGAGGTATTGGTGATGTTGATGATGGTGGTGGTTTTGGTAATGCTATTGGGGTTGGAGGTGGTAATTATGGTGTTGCTGGTGATAGTGCTGGTTTAGGGAATGGTGATGGTGGCGGCAGTTTTGATTCTGTTGGTGGTGTTGGCATTGTAGGTGGTGGTGTTTTTGTTAGTATTGTGGTGGTGGTGTTTATAATGACATATGCATGGACACAAAAGCATGAGGCACTTACATAGTTACTCTGTGTGTGTGTGTGTGTGTGTGTGTGTGTGTGTGTGTGTGTGTGTGTGTGTGTGTGTGTGTATAGCCTTTTCTGTAATGATTTTATCTGATGGTGCAGGACCAGCTGGAGGTGCTGCTTGTATGCTATCTCACAGCTGCACACTGCCTGGGAGGTTAACAGCGGGAGGCTGCGTGTAAAGGACAAAACATTATGTGCATTTTTTATTCAGATTATTCACATTGCAACATCTATTTTATCCTTGTGGTTACTATTCACCTTGCACAAAGGGCCGTTTGGGATGTGTAATATTGAACTACTGCAAAGGCACCCCTAGCACAGAGAGAGAGAGAGAGAGAGAGAGAGAGAGGGAGGGAGATGAGCCTTTGGTGGGTGCATATGTGTGTATTTGTCCATAAGATTAAAAACTGGCCATCAGAAACCCTGGTTCACTGAAACCAAAAAGGTCAAAGTTCACCGGGTCAATCAGCCCCTTCTGGATTCCAAAGGTCACTTCATATCTACACTTGCCCTGAGGGACCAGAACTAAAGAACACATCAAACAGAAAAACACACACATTATACACCCAATATAGACTCAGTGCAAAAGAGATGATAAGGTCAAGAAGAAAAGCAATGTTTTGAACACAAAATCTGACTGGATATGCAGATAAAAGTATAACGGATACCGGATATGCAGATACAAGCAACTGCGAGCACTTCCACACACCCCATCCTCATTAGATGTATCATGCTCCGTGAAGATCATCTTTCATTATTCTGACACTTATTCAGTCCTCGCTCTTTCTGCCGCCGATGTTCCCGGCTTTGCCAGCGGCTTGTGCTGAGTGTGTAATAACGTCGGAGACGTTTTATGACATAATGGTGGTATGACTTATGATGGAATCATAGATGCTGAGGAGGAAAGTGCTTTCAATTGAAGACGGCAAATCTTTCCCAATGGTAAATAAAAAGATGGTTCTTTAAAAATGATATGTTGTGGAGAGACTTTAGACGCCATCTCTCCAGGGTGGGTGCGGGGTTGCTCTTGGACAGAGGTTTTGGACTGATAGAATTTTGCCCATCTAGCATTTTCCCCCCTCCTTCATTCTGCTCTTTAATCATAGTCCAATCAATCAAAATTGCGCTTGTGTAAAACTGCTTAGGATGCAGATTAGGTGCAAAAAAATCTAAATATATTTAGATATAAATGGGACCACCATAACCAACCTCCATCAAACGAACACCATCACCAGCCTCCATCACCACTAAGACCATTATTATTATTATTATTATTATTATTATTATTATTACTTTTTAATAAACAAAAATGTAAAAAAAACAAACCCCAAAAAACAAACAATTTAGTTAGATCGATATTAATAACCTGTACCAAAACTGTTAAATTTATATTTTCTTTCAGGAACATCCATATTTATAAATGAAACAAATAAATTGAATATATTTTTGAAAAAATGGCAATTTTTCAAAACTATTCAGAATATTCAGAAATCATAGTTAATCAAAGAAAACCCCAGAGTTTCATAGAGAGATGGTGCTTGTGCTGAGGAATTCATTAAGTTAGAATTAATTAAATAAAGAATCATTCTATTTCTGACTTCCTTGATTACCCAGTTGTAACTATGTAATGATGCTGAGTTATAGGACGAGAGTTCTTTTAATCGAATGTTCCTCAGTCTAGATGGAAGCTGAGCGCAAAGAATACGAACGTCTCATATCGTACCATCTCTGTTCTGTTTGACTCCGAGATGCTCATTATACATGGCACAGAGGCAGAAAGTAAAGGAAATGAACTATGTCGGTCAGGGACCATCAGCTCCTCCGTCCTCTTTATATTCAGGACATTATATGCAGGCCATGGCGTCATCATCTCACTTGGTTTGTGTGTGCTATTGATTGCCTGCCAGAGGAGAAGGAATGGCTCTCTGGACACTGTGGATGAGAGCCAGATCGAGCTGTCCTCTTTCCCAGTGTCCCCCTGCTGTCCACTCTGTCCAAAAATAGAGGACCTGATGAGACAAGAAACACAGACGCTGCCATCTCCACACGCTGTCTGCCGAACCAGGCGGGGGTTGTCCCTGATGATGGTTGCTAGGAGACAACGCAGCGTGTGACTTCATGCAAACCGCGAGAAAGATGGGTCATTTAAAGCAGTCATGAGAATTTGTATTTCAAATATTGAAATAATAATACCCTAGAAAATAATTATTTATACATCTTTACTTGTATGAAAATTCCAGAATCTAGGAATATACTTTAAATCACTATGTACTCTGGAGACATTCTATTTACTTCAGTAGCCAGCTAATTATCTACTTCTTAATTAACTTGCATTTATAACTTGTTGACACAGCAGAAGTTCATTATCTTAGTGTGTATTTAGTTAAACCACAAGGTAAGCCTTTTATAACAAACCATAATGATCAAACAATTTTTGTTCTTCTGTGAACTAGCACAGACATACACTAAACCATGAACAAAGTTTAGTGACATCATTTAACAACTCAGCAAGCATCATCCAATTACCAATGTCACTCACTCAATCACTCATTGTCTGTACCGCTTTATACATAGTCGTGGGGGGCCTAAAGCCTATCCCAGGAGACTTACAGTAGGGCATGAGGCGGAGTACACAATGGACGGGCTGCCAATCCATCACTGGGCACACACACATACACACATTCTTATTCAAACACCTGGGGTAATTTGGGACCTGCATGCCTTTGGACTGCAGGAGGACACCGGAGTACCCGGAGGAAACCCACCATGCACGGGGAGAACACCAAGTGGGAATCGAACCCAGACCCTGGAGGTGCAAGGTGCTCGTGCTAACCACTACACCACCGTCCTGCCCAGTTACCAATCTACATGATTAAAATTAATCATGCTTTAGTGAGAACTGGTGGGTTTGTCCTTTCTTGTAAATTCTGCTATGTATTTTATGTCTTCTGTGAAGTTCTATACGTCCCCGTTGTGTCCATGTGGGTTCCTCCGGGTTCTACTGTTCTCAGATCTTAAACAACATGCTGTTAGATGGGTTGGTGACTCTAATGCTGGCACGTTTTTGTAACCTTCAAAGCATTTATTAAACGGCATATCAAGTCAGGTATTAAGTCGCACAAGTTAGTATTTGTTCTAACACCTTATATTCCTGATCCTTCAAAAGAAGTAAAGTTTTAATCCTAAACATTGTTTTAAAGCACATTAATGAACACTATCCAAGCTGCTTATTCCAGCTGTGATAGAAAAGCAGCTTTTCTTTCACTATAAAACTGTGCTGCTTGTTATTGCTAATTGCTGGTGTCAGAATGAGCCTGAGGGTTCCCTGTTTTTACAACATCAGAGAATTCTTGCTTAAATACTCAAAAAACTTGATTTTGACACATTTTCCCGCGGTGCTCCTCATGATATCAAAAGATTATTATTGTTATTGAACCAGGATTTTGAAAATGTGCATAACTCAAATCACCCAAAGCATGACTTGATAAGTGATTTGTTGTGATGAGTCACATTTATGCATGCTGCAAAATGGCCAAAATCCATGTAAGCCTCCATGTTCTTCTAAACTAACCATATTGTCCTCCTCAAAGCAGAGACCTTTATTATCAGTGTTAGAAATGCAGTTAATATGAAGCTAAATATTTTATATACTGTATAGTATAACTCATTTAAAGTTACAGTCTTTTTTATTATTCATGCTGTGCGCAGTCATGTTGATTTGGTGTCACTTGCTGAACTTGCAGTTGCAAATTCCTGATTAGAGAGGGTGTTTTCCTTGGTTTGTCCTAATCGGAGGTCTGAAATTCTAAGTTACTATGACTAGTTGAATTAATTATTAATTGTCCCTGGATGGCGAATTAATGGTGCTTGCAAAGCGAAGCACTACTATTATTATCTCAGAGGCTTATTCTTCTTCTTTCGAAGAAGCACATAATTAGTCCCGTACCGTTTGCTGTAGACCCATGAAAGAGGTGTCAAATCGTGAGGCCTATTCAGGAATGGGGTGCTTGACATGACTTTTCAAAGGGCAATTTACCTGCCCTAAAATCCTAAAGACTTAAAATTGAGACCAACTTCTAGATTCTTGCGCAAATCAAGAATTTGGTAGAAATCTCAAATTTACCACATTTGAAGAGGCTTACAAGCTGTGTCAGAACATTCCCTGCACCAGGGTATATGTTGTAAGCCTGGGGCACAAGAGGTGCCCAAATTTGCCCCATTGATTGGTAAATTATTGGTAACGTCCATAGAAACTTTAAAACTGAACCTAAATTTGGATCCCATTGTCACACACACAGTGGAGGGCTCATTGAACTCAGACAACCAATCAGTCTTTCACGTTTATCATGATGCTAATAAGCCACACCCCTAGCAACATCATTAGAATGCTTTAAGCATGATGCTACTCATATTAGCATTTTTCTAACATGATGCTAACTATATTAGAGGAAATTCTAGTACCCGGAGCAAACCCACCAAGAACAGAGAGAACATGCAAACTCTACACACACACAGACCCCGAGTCACGAATCGAACCCAGAACCTGGATGTGCAAGGCAACAGTGCTAACCACTAAGCTACCGTGCCAGCATAATTAAGTCATATTTTTGTTTAAGTTTGGATAAACAAATGTTTCATGTTCCAAGGATTATCACATATCAATTCAAATCTTATTGCATGCGATTTTCAATAAAGAAAATAATATTCATCAGAATGACACACTGACCGCACCCACTGTCACACAGGTGAAGCAAAGTGAAGAGCAGTATGTTTACAATGAGAAGCCAAACTTTGCTGCTTGTAGTACTGCTTTCACTAGACTATCGTCTTTTGCGGATTATGTAGATTTTTATTGATATTTTATTGATCTGTCCATCTAATCTGCTTCATCATCTGTATGTAAGTATAGCATTTTCTGACAGAGGTTAAACTATGTTATTTGTCTACGCAGGGCTCATCTAAAAATCTCATTCAGCGCTGCCATAGAAATCAAGTTTTAACACAGAGTAGATGTTAAAGGAGTTTCAATTTCCGCAGCCTCACATTCTCACTCCATTCTGCTACAGAGATATCATCTAGTAATAGAGGAGCAATTCTGTGCCAGCACTAGACTTGACTGTAGATAGCTGTTGTAAACCATTCAGCGATGGCAATATGAGAAGCCCCAGGGAAAAGAAAATGCAGTCTCAGAAAACAAACAAGTTGCACTTATTAAACTTAATGAGATCACTGTTAATGTTAATGGTCTAAGGGTTGACTTTTCTGGATAGTATGTAACCACAAAAAGAAAGGTTTGAAGACGAAATGGCTCAGTCCTAACAGCTGAAATTATACAAATGTCAATTTTACTGGCGCTTTTACTAGTGCACATGCCACCGTCTGATTTTCACAATTTCTCTTTGTTCACAATATCAGGATTTGTAAATTCATTTACAAACATTGAAAAGCATCAGCTTCTGTTCCTCTTCAGAGATTCAACTTCTCCAACAGTTTCCTCTAAAACCTCTAAAATCATAATACACTTTTTATTTACAGTATAAAGCAATACATGACAAAACTATGTTTATGTACAGTAGTTATCAGGGTGGGCCATCAATAGAATTTGTGCAATATTTGACCATCCCTAGCGATACAGATGGCGTGCCAGCAAAGCAGCATAGGTCCATGATGATTAAAAAAATTATATATATCATCGAACTGTGACCTTGGGTTTTCTGATATATCAGGTGGAAAGAAAGTTTTTCTATAACGGGTCAATTTTACCACTACTGGAATATGGGAATGGTGTGAAGAAATGAAGAACTCGCACTTATAACTGTTATTTTTTGGCCATAGAAACAACCAAAAATAAAAATAAAAATTATTATTTTTTAAATAGTGCAACAGCACCATTTCTTTGGCAAAGTGATCCAGTCATGTTTGTATAATTTTTGATAGGAAATAAAATTCATTTCATCATATTGCCTAGGTTGTGCAGAAAAATTTGATGGACCCTAATATTCCTCTAATGATCAGATGGATGGATGGATGGATGGATACTTTATTGATCCTGAAGAAAATTCCACAATAGCACAGAATCATGTAACCATCTCAGTCTGAAAACCTGTTCAGACTATTAAATGTTAGCCATAAACACTTTATCTGATCTTTTTACTCTTGTGGAAATAAATGTATTCTTTCTATGCATGTTTGGCGCAACATAAGGTAATTGGATAAGTTTCCAGGAAGGAAATTTAGCTCCCATTCTTGATTGGTAAACTATGTGTAAACAATTCTCTCCTACCAGTCTTTACTGGGTGTGGTCACTCTTTTGACCAATCATCACGCACAAGGTACCGTAGGATTTCTTGGAGAGTAGTCTAACCTAACCCTTACTTAATTTTATTTAATGCTTCTTTAACTTTCGACAAACACAAAGAGAAAAATATCAGTTGCTACACTTAATTGCTATTAATAACTCATATAATATTTTAGAAACGTCTTTAGAAAAGAACATACAATATCAATTATTTTCCAGTTTTATGAAAGTAAAGGCTGGTGAGGTTTTTTTCCCCATAATCATTATGCTGATGTCTCTCCTTCTCTAGTGTGTGCTGGCAGATTGCTATTTGCCTGCAGTGCAGTGTATGATGGACAGGTTAGAATGTGGTGCAGTGTTCTGCAGGGTTTGTTGGATAATGAACTTTAGATTGAAAATGTCGACATGGTCGAAATCCCATGGCTGATCACATGTAGAGCTACAGACAGACAGACAGACAGAGAGAGAGAGAGAGAGAGAGAGAGAGAGAGAGAGAGACATGCAAGCCTACAGCCAAAACATCACCAGCAACGAGTCCAGTACACATTCTCTGAAATCAATAGCACCAACTCTCCCCCAACTCAGACCTCAGAGCTCATTAACACACTTTCAAGGTACTGAAGGTGTGTGTGTGTGCGTATGTGTGTTTGTCATCATTTGGTCCTTACTATTGATTCCTATTCTTCATGTTGGGAGCAGTGATTCAAAAAGATCAAATCAAATACTTAATTTTTCAATTTCATTGAGTAGGTCGGAAATGTAATTTAATCCAAAAGCCTAAACATGATTGAATAACTCTTGATATGGCCTTTGCTGGCTGTAGTTACTATGGTGATGGAGAACCCCTCTCTCTTTCAACAACACACGCATTTATATATATATATATATACACACACACACACACACAACCACATATTTCTGTCTGCGTGTACTATTTACAGATTATCTACAAAAATCTTCCATCTACAAAACAAAGACAAAAATAAGAATAAACAAATTATCATTATTGCTAATGTGTTTATTTAAAACAAACAGGATTCATACACAAATGTAAGGAAACATAACATACAGCAGTTGATCCACAAAGACATTTTTGCAGTCTTGTCATTTCCTTTATCAGATTTTAGAAACAAGGCTAATAATGCTAGCAACTAATAGAGGTTTACAGTTGCTAGATTAGCGCCAGAAAGAGAAGCTAGTATAGAATATATACATAAAACATCTAAAATGTCTAATATCATTGTTAGTAGTAATAATTTATATTGTAATGTATATATTACTTTTTAATCAAATATGTTTTTGAGCAAAGTGTGTGATAATTTAAGCGTGCTGTTTACACAATTTTAAGCTAGCAAGATTTGTTTGCTTGTTAGCAGTGTTTAACAGTGCAGGAGAAGAACACTTGCTTGATTAATTATTTTTAACATAGGGCAGAAATTATGCAAATTTTGGCCAGAATCAACACCTGAATTCCTAGTTTCCTTTGGGCGCGCAGTATTAACGCTAAGTAATTGATGATTATGGGTATTATGAGTCTTGCACCACCCCAGTGTGTAGGCTTGGCACATCCCTAAACACTGCCAAGGCTAATAGTGTTCTTTACATTCTAATTAAAGCCCTTCGCTGATCTATTTACAGCAAATTACACTCCTCTGGGCTAAACCAGGAATCCGTGATAACTAATTTAGACAGCTAGCCTTGATGCTAGACAGTCGGTAGCTTTAACATGCTGGGATATGAAGCTTAAAGGTAAAAATGTAAGGAACCGTAAGGATACATTTCAAATAATTGTGTGTTGCTATTGTGTCTTTTCACACAAAAGGACTTGTTAAGTTTGCAAAAACAAATTTTGCATACAGCTCATTCGTTCACACACAACCATAGACTAATAAGCTAGCAAGTGTTAGTACATCTTTTTTTTTTACATCATCTCTAAACCTCCCTCCACACACACACACACACACACACACACACACACACACTATATCGATGTAGACCTGTTAAAGGGAATTTCAGGCCTATACTCTGTTCATGTTTATGGGAAGCGCTACACTGCAGTGAGCTTGGATACTTGAGAAGGACTGTTGCTGTGCACTTAACATGGAGAAGCTGGATGCTCAGAGAACCTGCTGTTGCCATGGTGACTGATACAATGATTAGAAGCGATAGCACCAAAGTGTGAAAGTATGAGAGACAGAGAGAGACAGAGAACAGGGCTCGTAGTGGCAACTTGTGACAATATGGAAAGTGAGAATAAAGTTTGAGATGCATGATTGAGGGGAATGAGAAGATTTTTATATAATAGTCATGAAATTAACTACAGTTCATTTCACATCTCAGTGAAGTACATATTCATTTAGAATAATCAATGTTCTGTTTTGTGTAATAGTGTAACATGATTAAAGAAAGCTTGAGCACTTTTATCTCTAACATTATTAAAGCTACTGAAATATTACAGGGAACTTTAATATGAACTCCTACTCTCCAGTTATCCAATCAACGAATCATGTGGCAGCACAATGCATGAAATAACACAGAAACAGGTCAGAATCGTCAGTCAATATTCACATAAAAAAATCAGATTTGGGGAAATTATGGTTGTTGGTGTCCAGATGGGCTTGTATAAACCGTAGGTCTGGCATTTACATACAAAGCAGTCTGGAGTGTTTACACAGAATGGTGTGGGAAAATAAATGAGCCGAGAGAATGACCAGACTGATTCAAGTTGAAAGACGCTGAGCAGCAACTTGAATAAACACTCTTTACAATCCTGGTGTGCAGAAAAGCATCTCCGAACACACAGCACATAGACCATTTAAGGTAGATAGACCAGAACAGCAGGAAACCATGTTTATGTTCCTCTCCCATACACCAAGAACAGGAACCAGAGGACAGCTGATGCTAATAAAAACAACAACAAGCATGCCACATTCATTCCTGAATCACACACCTGAGCAGGCTGTGGTGAAAGTCCTTGCTGGAGGATTTAAACTTATCGGATGCTAACTCCTGAGCCCCAAAATATATATGAATGGAAATGACTTACACACATTTCTCCTTCAACCTGAAATAACTAACTGAAGAGATCACAGCAGTTTTTTTCCTGGATTTATTTCAACCGTCCTTCCTGCAGAACAAACTCACACCCTTGGCACATCATTTTACACCACCTCTGAGAGGTTGGAGTGGGATGAAGGGAGGTGTCCAACCTGCTTCACAAACCTCTGTGGAGCCCTCAAAGATGCACTATACAACAAACCTGAGGAGTTACATTATGTTTCATCACTTTTATTTCATTTGGCAAATGCTTTTATCTGTAGTGACGTACAGCAGAGAAAGAGGTTTGCACAAACAGCCCGAGTAAACTTGCAAGCTCCTGATTAATATTTCAGAAATCACCAGGAGAAAGTTTTCTCAACAGAGATAACTGCTAAAGTTTGATGAACACACACTGTAGTAAAATCTATAATAAATAAACCTGCATACATTTAAGTTACACAAAGTTTTTTTTTTTTACTGACTTCTTATTTTTGTTTAATTTGATGTTGATTTTCTATTAAAAAAATTGCAATAGCTTTATGTACATGAATGCACTTGTCCTAATTTGGTTGCTTTTGTGTGGAGGTCAGCACTGTCACTTCACCTCGTCCCTCCAGGGTTAGGGGTTCAAATCTCATGTCTTGTTTTTCCCATGCTTGGCTGGTTTCCTCTAGATACTCTGGTTTCCTCCTACTGTGCAAAGACATGCGGTGGAGGCTAATTGGTCTATTTCCAAATAGCCCATTGTGTTTGAGCGTGTGAATGTACCTCGCAATGGATTGACCCTGCATCCAGAGTGTTCCCTGCCTTGCACCATGAGGTCCCTGCAGCAGGCTTCCAGTCCACTGTGACCCTACACAGGGTAAACTGTATATAATGGATGGATGAATGGAATTGTTTATATGATGAATTTCATCTATGCTTATTTTGAATTTATGGATGGAGACTCCAGTATATCCTTTGGAACAGGGATGTAACCTTTTTATTTCAGGACAGAATGTGTTGTGGTTTCTCAGTTTCATTGCAAGCTGTCTTTTTGTCTGTTCATGAGTAAGAAACGAATGTAATGGTAAAGAAACTAGTAAAAATGTATCTTGCTCCTAAGAGGTGATGTAAGTTGTAGAAACAGGAATGTAAATGTAACATAAGACATTCAGTATAATTAAAATTACAGTATGCATAAGTACTATGTGTCTTTAATGATGATCAAAAACGTTTTTCTTCAAGAAAAAGTGTTACAGAAGTCACAAGGGTTATTAATACTATTACTACTATTAATAATAATAATAATAATAATAATAATAATAATAATAATAATAATCCATCCATGAAGCTCTATAGTCTAACTAAGGACTCTGGTGGAGTCCACTGGTGATTTTGATTCTTTTGA
>QNUK01000044.1:2462500-2527500 GCA_013621035.1 Clarias magur | reverse complement strand
TATGAATTGAAGGAGAGAGAGAGAGAGAGAGAGAGAGAGAGGCAGCCAAGCTCTATGAGATAAGGTTGATTAATGACAGAAGCGTGCATGTGCTTCCTTTGAGAAATTACCCCCAACACACACTCCTACACACCCGGGGAGTGTCCCGTCGCTACACCTCAACACCTCATCTTCTGCTTTAGCTCTCAAAATCCCATCACTTCATTTCATATATACTATATATGTGTTTCCAAATTGCCCGTAGTGTGTTTACCCTATCCAGAGGGTGCCAGTTTTTCTCCACAAGGCCGACTTGTCCTGTGTAGGGTTAGAGGGTATCTGGAGCCTATACCAAGGAATCCAGGGCACAAGAAATAGGACATCCGCACTGGGGTGCCAATCCATTGCCAAATCATGCACTACGGTCAGTTTGGAAACATCAATCCGCCTGCATGTCTTTGGACTGTGGGAGGAATCTGGAGAGCCTGGAGAAACACTCAACGAGCACAAAGAGAACATGTGATTTCCATGCACAAAGACATAAAATAATAGAATATAACTTGCTCAATATTCAATCTACTCAAATTCCCAACTAGTTAAATTCCAAGTGCTTTACAAAGAGCAGCAAAGGAGGGATAGCATCCCAGTGGGCCAAGGTAGGACTAGAGGACATTTTCAGAACACATCAAAGCTCTGTTTGCACTATCTGCAGGGCATCTTCAGAAATAATTTCTTAAAGTCATATTGTATTTTATGGATGGGCATCATCAGGGACCCCCTGATACAATATTATCATGATACCTAGGTGTCGATTCATTTGTTCTGTGATTCTGTAAATATCATGAGTTTATAAATATCCTGATTTTTTATATATATATATTATATTTTACATATATATAAAAAATTTTATGTCACAAATAATTTGCTCCTTCCAGTATGCTGTGCTGCCTGTTAATGTGTGGAAAGTTTACAGAGCACCACCTGTAGGATGATAGAGGAATGGCACAGTTTAACCCACCTCTAATGCATTATTCATTCATTCATTCATTCATCTTCAATACCGCTAATACTGTACAGGGTCACGTGAGTCCATCCCAGGAGATTTTGAGCATACGGTGAGGCACAATCTGGATGGCTTGCCAATCCATCACAGGGCACACACACACACACACACACACAAACACACACACACACACACACACACACACACGCACACACACACACACACACACACACACACACACAGAATTTGGGAATACCAATTAACCTAATCTACATGTTTTTGGACTGTTGGAGGAAACTAGAGTGCCTGGAAAAAACCCACCAAGCATGGGGAGAACATGCAATCTCCACACACACAGACCCTGAGGTGGGAATCGAACTCTCGACGCTAGAGACGCGAGAACTACTACGCCTCGAAATCAAACAGATATAAATTGAAAAAATATTTTCAACCCTGTCCGTCACTGTTATATTATATTATGTATTATGTATTTTATTGTCGTCTTGAAGATCACCTAAAGTCCTTTATAGCAATTACGAGTATTAAAGACTTTCTACAGGCTACCTGAGGTGCTAATCTGTGTTCTCATTGGGATACTTTGTCAAGACCTTATCTGAAATGTACATTTTTTTTTAACTAGCCCAATTTAGTGTGAAAGACATAACTTTGGCAACCCTATCAATAACTTGCTCTGCATTAATGAGTATATTATATAACAGAATTGTTGTTCAAATGCAGATTCTTTGAAGCGGTGGGGGCTCAAGTGGCTAAGGCCATGGGGATACTGATCGTATGGTCGGGGGTTCAAGACCCCGCACCACCAGGCTTTCACTGTTGTGCCCTGTTCTATTCCGGGTTGTTGTATCCTGGCTGACCCTGCGTTCACACCTTAGCTTCCTAACTTGATTTGTAAGATACATATGACAAATAATTGAATCTTAATTCTTTATGGTTTTGTTAAAATAATTTCTGGTATATAAATAGATATATAGATGAGTAATTTTTAGAGTATAGATTGTAGACACTACAAATGCCTTTCAAGATAAAAGATATACAGTGAAGTTATAAAAGGTCTACACTTGGCGACAAAGAAGAGGCGCACTCAATACCCTTTTTGTTCTCAGATCATGGAGATGTTGATGTGAATTACTGTCCATTACTGTAGAAGTATTGTTCATAGTTCTGAACCTATTTGACGGACCACAGCGACAAACCTGGAAAGTTTTTAAATCGGAGTAACGGCATTCCCACGAGTGCCTCCTGCTGAGAAGCCACCTGTATTTGAGCACACGTCTGAATCCTCTCCGACATCATGGTGATGAGGCAGCGTTATTCGTTCAGAGTTCACCCTAGCATAAGACGCGAAGACGCAGCTGACTCTCTCTCGTGTCAGCATATGTAGAAATAATATAACATTAGTCTTCAGTTAAGAGCCTCTGGGTATGAAAACAGGTTTCAGCAGATGTGAACAATTTAGCACCCTTTAGCTAATGAAGACGAAAAGGCAATATGTTTTTTTTTTTTTTTTTTACAATATTGACTCTCATATGAGGTAAACACACAGAGACATAAATGAACAAGCTGGAGTGTGTAGAGTAGATGGAGTTCGATTCCTATCAGTCCTTTAGTCTTAGCGTAGATCGATATATGTTATCAGGGATTATAAGGGTCAGGGCTTGTGAGATAAAGGTAGAGTAAGGTGTGTGTGTGTGTGTGTGTGTGTGTGTGTATGTGTGTGTGTGTGTGTGTGTGTGTGATTAAAGGTAGTTGTTATCTGAGATGAGGATGTCAGAGTGTCTCAGTATTTTCAATCGTTGCTGCATCTGATGCTGTCTAGTCAGACACGTCGATGAAATCATTGCTGTGTATGTGTGTGTGGACTTGAACATCATTAGTGTGTGAGTTTCCATGGTGAGCAGTTTTACAGCTGTCTATGCTTATGCTAGCAGATGGACCCATTAACTCAGACAGAGGCAGAGCCAGGCTCACTCCCCTAGTACGGCAACCTGGGGTACAGTCTACCACCCCTCTCTCTCTCTCTCTCTCTCTCTCTATCTCTCTCTCTCTATCTCTCTCCCGGTCCCTTTCCCACCTCTGTTAATTAACACTGATACAGCTGGCATGATGTCCCAGGTCAAACAACAGACCAAGCTGCAAATCCCTCGTGAACCCCGAAAACACGGGCCGATTAAATTACCAAATAATCCCAATTACGTCCTCCGATCTCCATCCTTCACTCTCTCGCTCTCTCTCAGCCAGAACTAGTGAAGCATAGCTACTGGCAGGTGGTAGCCATATTGGATGCAGGACAGGGGTACTCGATCTCCCAGCTGTCATTGTTACAGTGATGAATATTTGACCAGATTAGAGAGCGTGGTCAGACAGCGGGGGCACGAGAGGGCGGCCATCAGGAAGTGTTTATGAGGTCATGTGACAGGAACTCTAGGGATTACATGTACAGAGGGCATGAAGGATGCGCAGAAGTGGTGTGTTGGGGGGAGGCTGAGAGAGACGCTACACGTTAAGGATGTTGTAAACTCAATGGTGGTGTCGTGTTGCCTTTGTCTTTATGCTAATTGTCTCCAGGAGCGTTCAGAAATCACTGCTTTTGTTTGTCTTTCCAATTGTGTACGTGTTTTATGAGAATTCGTTCACGTTTAAGATGAACCATCAACTTTATTATATCACAGTGATATTGAATTCATTATTTTGATTGTTCAGGTGACTTTTTTTTCTATAAGAGTATCTCTGACAGTAGTTCCGGCTGTAATTCAAATCAAGTTTATACAGTGTCAGTGCACCTGTCTTAATACGTTGTACAGTAACTTGTTCACAGATGTGCATATACAGGATGATCTACTTAATCAAAGAAGGGCTGGGTGATGTTAAGGGTAATGTTTAAGTTTAGTCTAACTAAGCAGTAAGCAATCAAATATTATAATAGCAATTCTTTAATAATTTCTAACTACTTTAATACACTGTTATGTTAAATAAATTGCACCTCCATGGTCCGGGTTCGATTCCCACCTCGGGTCTGATTGTTATTATTATGGTGTTTGCATGCTCGATGGGTTTCCTCCGGGTACTCTGGTTTCCAAAGACATGCAGATAAGGGTAATTATGCAGATAAGTTCCCAAATTGCCTGTATTTTGTGAATGAGCATGTGTGTGTGTGCTCTGTGATGGATTGGTACCCCCGTGCCCAAAGTCTCCTTGGATAAGCTCCCTGTATACAGACCCTGTATATAGGGTAAAACATTAGAGACGATAAGTGAATGAGTGACCGTCATTAATATTTTACTGTATATGCATCACTGTCATAAACTGTTCTTACTTTGTTGTTCCAAAAGCCTTAATTAATCATAAAGTAATAATGCCTTTACCATTTTTATTAAGAATTTTATGTAAGTCATTACAGATTGGCTGGTATGGTAGTGAGGACAAATTACCAGAAAGGTTTACGTTTAATTATTCAATTATTATATTTTCATTAACGTTGCTATTTCATTACCAAGTTCAGGAGTAATTAATTATTAAGTATATATTATATTTAATGCCAGAGTTTGTTTAGACATGCAAAATATTTTGTCTTTGGTTTGACAAGTAGCTCACAGTATATTGTACATACTGTACTATAAGTAACAATTATCATTAAACACTAATGCAAATCAGCCAGAAATTGTAAACAACATTGCCATCCGCAAGGCTACCTTGGCAAGCGTGACTATGTTCCAAGGGTTCTATGTTCCCTAGGTAATTTTTCTAGTAACACACATTATTTGTTCCATTTTCTGTTCGACACATGTGTAATGTGTGATATTTTCTGGAATGTTAAGACCAGTTTAGCATCCATAGGGCAAAGTTAAATTCATTATGGCCACCAATGGGGTCATGAATTTGAGCAGAAAGTAAATAGAGTTTTCAGTTTAGCAACCCTAGCGCCTCGGGTCTGTGTGCATTGAGTTTGAATGTTCTCCTTTTGCTTGTTGGGTTCCTAAATGCACTCCGGTTTCCTCCCACAGTCCAAAGACATGCAGGTTAAGCTAATTGCTTATAGTGTGTGAATGTGCATGTCAATGTTGACCAGAGGTCCTACCATGGTCGTAAAATTGGAAGAAGTAAAGTGGTAATCATGTACTTCTGTCCATGATACCCAGTTGGACTACAGAGGTTCCTAGATGGATGGAGGGTTCTACAGTATCAGCAGCATTATTACACTATTATTATATTATGTGTGCTAAATGTTTAGGTTTGTATCACCTATATAAGGTGAAAATAATTAGCATGTAAAGCTGGAGGGAGTTTACCACGATAACACGAGGTAACAGATTGTTTGTGCTTGAAAATTGATTTATCCACACTCTTCTTACAAGACTGACCTGGAAAAGATTTGTTTCTGAAGCGGCTGTCGCCAAATCCAGCCTCCAGGCTGCTCAAGTCCTGATCGATCACCTGCAATGAGTGCAATTTACCTCACACCTGCCTGGAGGGTTTTAACTCTCACCAGAGGTGCATTAAGTATGTGTGTTTGCTTGTGTGTGTGTGTGTGTGTGTGTGTGTGTGTGTGTGTGTGTGTGTGTGTTCGACATTGCTTCAGAAACAGCGTGGTCAGTTTGTTTTTGATTAAAGATACAAAACGCGGTTGCTCACCAGCTACAGGTCTTACTCGCTTCTGCACCCTAAAGCCATGTGCGGTCGTCATGGTAACGCCGAGCTGGGCTTGATGGGATTCCATCACAGTCTGAGGCGAGACAACTTCACACTGTGCTGTGATTATTTAAACACCACGTCTCTACAGATAACAATCACTTCATCACCTTCTCATCACTCTCCAGTGTGTGTGTGTGTGTGTGTGTGTGTGTGTGTGTGTGTGTGTGTGTGTGTGTGTGTGTAAAGGTCATTAGAATTGACAATCTTGATTTTAGCACTCTACAGCCCTTTACCACAGAAGTAAAATTGAAAGGTCAATAGCGACAAACACACACACACACACACACACACACACACACACACACACACACATGCACACAAACTAAAGAATATCTTTTGGTCCATAAAATATCCACTTTTTAAGGTTACTATTGCTATTGGTTCCCATAAAATATTCAAAAAGATAAAAATGTCCCCCTAAAACATTTATTAACTCTTATTGCTGTAACACACAGATAGCGTTATTAGCTAACTGTTAGCTAACATGTTTTCCTCACCGGCTGTAAGTTCTGAATGAAAGTATGAAAATTGTTCACTGAATGTTTAAACACACTCTGAAATCCAGATGTTACTGATGTTACTCACAACACTTTATACTTTATACTGCTAAATTGGAAAGTTCTGGGCTGTTCTGGGCTGTTCTGAACAGCCCATAATAATCAGACACCTGGAGCAGTGACACAGAGATAAGCCATACACACAGGATGTGACTCTGATCACTGGAGAGAGAGAGAGACAGCATATGTGTGTGTAGGTGTGTGTGTGTTTCTCCAGCAGATAGCAACAATGCCAGTACAGTGTGCATTGTGTAGCAGACGAGTGTGTTTGCTTAATGAATATTTAATGAGGGAAATGTGTGTTCATTCAGATGCAGCGTGGTGTGTTGTCCTTTTTTTGCAGCCTGAAAACACTTCTGTACATCTCATCAAACCTTGTGTGTGTGTGTTTGTGTGTGTGTGTGTGTGTGTGTGTGTGTGTGTGTGTGTGTGTGTGTGTGTGTGTTGTGCACTTTAACAGCTGTTCTACCCAAATGAGCAGATGAGTAATTGAGGCTTTCATGTGTGGGACAAGAAGCATCTCTCTCTCTCTCTCTCTCTCTCTCTCTCTCTCTCTTTGTTTTTGTCTCTTTCTCTTTGTCTCTTTCTCTTTTCTGTCTGTCTCACACACACCATTTATTTTTCTGTTTTTTTCTCTCTCTCTCTTTCTCTTTTTCACACTCTCCTTCTTACTTTTTCCCTCCGTCTCTCTCGCATTCCCTGTCTCTCACACTCCCTGTCTTTCTCTCTCTCTCTCTTACTTTCACACCATCGCAATCTTTGCGATTCCCTTAATAATGCACACACTTAATAATCATTTGCCAGTCACAGAAAAAACATGTTTTTGTATACACACTAATTATTTGCAGAGTCTACAGGAAAGATGAGGTCTAGCAAATGGCATAAATTTTATGCCATTTAAGTTTATGTTTCAAGAGAAGTGTCAGGCTTTATAATCATTTTCATGTTAATGAGCTTCAAAATTTTAAGTGCAAGCTGCGTCCTATAAACCTTTATGTTTAGTGAGCAAATTTGGATTTACACTATAGACTCTATAGGTGGTAAGTCTGGACCAACATGTCTGCTACAGCATTTCAATTTACAAGGGTGAGTGAAGTGAATTATCCACAAACTGGATAGGATTTAATTAAATTGACTGTTAGAAAAGACAAATACCTACCTTTTCCACATAATCTCTTTGCTTTTCAAAACACTTTGTCCATGCTTTCGAATTCCCTCATTAAAAAAATGTTTTATGCTGAACTGCTAGCTATGAATGCACTGCTGTCGTCACTTCTTCATCAGAAGTGAATCCTCGTCCCCGTAGGGCTGCTTTCAGGAGACTAAACAGGTTAAAGTCAGAACTATTAACACCTCAAAACCTATGAGTGTCGACAGTGTGGGCAGAAGTGTGTGGACTTGCATCGTCATGCCAGATCACAACGCCCTTGAATAGCATGTCACAGTAATGAGCACTGTTGATTGTTGAACCTTTTCCCATTATTGGATAATGTTCCGATACTGGCCCTTGAGAATCCCAGAAAACTGTAAACATCAATTTTCCAGCTAATGGTTGACTTTTAGACTTTTTCTCGGTCGGCGATTGATGATTTCTTTTCCATACTGTTCCATCAACACACAAGTAATGATTTTCACCTTTCAAGAAACTTTCGCCTTCCTTAGAGTATCAGTCCAAATTTTGACACAGTATCCAAAAACGTAAAGTTTTAACATTACTGGAGTGCAAATGATTTTTGACACACCAACGTGAAAAAAAAAAAAAAAAACATTAATAAAGCAGCTTCACAGAAATTTAAATGTAGGTTTAGGGTGAAACAGCTACAGAAACTATAAACTCCAAAGGAGAGCCATGTTCTTCTAAATGACAAAATCTGGATGATTGTAGAACGTTGTATGAACAACAGGAAAGTCATTACAGCGGCAGTTCTTATTTCGAATTCTACAGTATGCGGATAAAATTTTCCATTCTACAAGGGAAAACTCAAAATCTTCATGGTGTACAGTAGGCCTGATCTGAATGCTTACTTGTGTCATTTCCTTTGTGAAACACAGGCGTGTTGATTTTGGAATGCAGTCCGGATTACGCTAGTCAGCTAGCAATAATCTGTTTAACTCCATAAGCCTTAGAACTGCAACACACAAATCAATGAAGCAATTAAGGAGAATACAGCTCAAATGTTTTAGAGATTAAGGACCCCTCTTTATGGGTTTAAGGGTTTGAATTTCATGAAGAGAGTTGGTTAAGGGAGTGGCACGGCGGCTTAGTGGTTAGCACTGTCGTCTTGCACCTCCAGGCTTCGATTCCCGCCTCGGGTCTGTGTGTGTCGTGTTTGCATGTTCTCCCGGTGCTTGGTGGGTTTCCTCCGGGTACTCCGGTTTCCTCCCACAGTTTAAAGGCATGCAGATTAGGCTAATTGTCGTTCCCAAATTGCCTGTAGTCTGTGAATGATTGTGTAAATATATGTGTGTGCTGAGATGGATTGGCACCCTGTCCCAGATGTACCCCGCCTCATGCCCTAAGTCTGCTGGGATAGGCTCCAGGCTTTCAGCGACCTTGACTACAGGATAAAGTGGTATACAAGGTGAGATAAGTGAATTGGTTAAAAGCTTCACAGTCTTAATTCCTTCTAGGAGGAAATGCTATTATGTTCTCAGATTGAATGAACACCAGGATAGAATTTATTCAGATGCATGCATGTGTTGCCACAAAGTTGTTGTAAAGATCTGCTTTTAGTTTCTGTTTTAGGTGTGGTAGCTTTGTGACTAGTCTGTTATTGAGATACTCTCTTTGTGCATGTTGTATTTTTGGATCAATCTATGAATTCATAAAAAAGCACACATAGCCTGACATGGTCAAGTTGTAGTGCGGGGTGCACGACGTACAGCCAGGAGAGGGTGCTGTGCGATGCTAATGTGGCTTAAACCAAAAGGCATTTCACTGGCACAGAAAGAAAACCGAGGACCACTACACACTACAGACCCAGAGTCTCTGTCTCACACCCAACATGAATGGCTTTTAAAAATATCATAGCATTCCATCGTGGACCATTTTAAACCCTGTTAATAGCCCTACCCGTGCACAGACAGGAGCTGAAATACAATACAGGGACACATGAAGATGTGTTAAATACCATGACACGGGAATGCAATGCTGCTATGTGCTGTGCTACGTGGGTCAAATGTCCATGATAGGGTCAGGGTTAAAGGTCAGGGCTGTATAGAGACCGAGATGGAGCAGGGCAATAAACGGGATATTAAAGCATACACAGGGAATGGATGCTGGCAAAGGAAGAAGGGTTGCGTCTAGGGCGGAGGAGATACTATTTGAGAAGGAAAGAGAGAGGGGGAGAGAAAGAAAGCGAGACAGACAGGGGGCAGACGAGACAGGGTGAGATTGTGCGTATGTGATGAATTTCAGTGACCCCTAAAGCTGAGCAGTGTGCAAGGCTCATCACTCATGTGAGTGTGCATGTGGAAAGGAGAGAGAGAAAGACAGACAGAAAGAGAGAGATGATGCTTTGGTACAGCTGTCAGGGCACAGCATATGCTAGTGAGGTGCTCTGAGATTAATAATTACTGCCCTCAGCACCATCCTGTAGGAGCGATCACAAAAGATCCTTCCCTATACCTCATTCTCTCTCTCTCTCGCTCTCTTTTCTTGAATAAGTATTAGACAAAAGTACATTGTCAGCTTCCTTCAGACAATGCTTCCAGTGAAACATTCTCATGGGGTCCTATTTCTGTAACCGTACGCCGATTTGAACACATAAAAACATAATTAACGGATACCAAATATAACCATTGTCTTTCGCCAGGGGTGAGTAAGTGTAGCTCTCAGGTGGCATACGGAAAAAGAATGAATGTGTGTGTAGGGGGTGTTTTATATATATATATATATATATATATATATATATATATATATATATTATATATATATATATACTGTATATATATAAAGAGTGTGTTCAAAGGGTACAGGTGCGGGAGTATGGTGGGATAACTTGGTTAGGTCTAGTTGGGGAGCAAGTATCTTGTTAACACACCCATTGTTGTGATATCCTGGTATTTTTTTATATTTATTTTTTACAGTACATTGTCTGGTTTGGATGTGACTGCACAGTATACTCAAGTGAACTTAATACTCCATTAAGACTTGAAAGATGCACATTAACATTGTTCTTTCCAATCTCTGTTGCCTGGATTTGTGGTGTATGTGTGAGTACTGTAGAACAGAATGAATATGAGTACAGAACAAAAATGCCTAAGGGCTGTTGGTGGTACACCATTAAATGTAGATGGAATGACTTTATGGGTTCTTTAACCAAATATATTTCTAAATTAAGCTCTAAATCTATATAATTCATCCCAAAGGTGGAAATCTTTTACCGAAGAAAAAACAATGATGATCGTGTTTAATACACACTTAATGTTATTTACCTTACAACTTTGCTTATCAACTATTGTCAAAACTATACATGTTGACATGCTTTGTGAGTGTGTATGTGTATGCACTGTATATAATAAGTGAAACATCTTATAGAGAGCCATGGTACTTTTGCAATATTTGGTGTGTTGCATAACTCTACACTACGTCATGTAATGAATAAAGTATGAGGCCAGGTCAATTTACAGACATGTTTGTGCTTTACATTGCTCATGAGTCCAATAAAACTGTCCTTTGTTGCAGTCACACCAGCACTTATCTAATAATGTATGCGATTAGGTCACAGCCAGGGTTGCCAGATCACAATGAGGAATCCCACCTAGACAGCAGTGAAAGACTACAATGACCATAAAATTTGAGAATTCTTTTGTTTTATTGCTATCATGTAAAAATCCACTGCAAAAACGTACAATTAAACTAATTTGTATTATCCGCCCATCTCACATGGGCTCTCTACGCGAAGGTGATTTGAAGGTGATAAAATTTGCCATTTGGGTGGAAAACCACTTTACAGTACACTTTACTTTAACAACTTTACAGCTTTTAAACGACCACTTCCTACAGTATCGTGATCGTTAGAGTCATCCCACTATTCATAAAAACACGATTACATCATAATCTTGTGCATGCTTATCCATTAATATGAATGCATACTGTGTTGAAAGTGATCCATGAGTGTTACTAGGTCTGCTGTATCAAGAATCCCATTGTGACTTTTGAGGAAACGTGACTAGGGTGAAAATTTAGACATGTATTTCAATGAGTGCATGACTGAAATGGGCTCTATTGTGCCTTTTTTTGCAGTGCGTTTTTGCTCACCATGGTTGTGAAGAGTACTTAAACTAGCACAGCCTTTCCTTCATCTTGAACGAGTTGAACGACCTCCAACCTCTCTGGTCACCAAGGCACTATCTTGGGATGTGTATAAAACCCAGGAATTCAACAGTTTACGAAATAATCAAACCATCCCATCTGCCACCAACAACCATATCTGAGCCAAAGTCTCTGAGATGACACTTTTACTTTCACCATTCTAATGTTTTATCTTACCCTAACCCTAAGTGTTGCGCATTTATTTATATTTAGTCATGTGTCAGGTTTAAGGATACATCAAAACACTTATAAAAGAAATGAAATCTTCAAATAAATAATACTAATAGGTTGTTCATATAGCGGCTTAGTGGTTAGCACTGTCACCTTGTACCTCCAGGGTTTGGGTTCGATTCCCATTCGATTTTGCATGGAGTGCATGGTTTACAGTCCAAAAACATGAACGTTAAGCTAATTGGCGTTCCCAAATTGCCAGTAGTGTGACTGACAATCGGGCGTCGGGCTGGCAACCTGAAACCTTAAGTAACTGCCACAGAAATGATGGATAATAGCTCCAGAGTGGGAGGTATCCATCGCCACATATGCCTGATGGGTAAAATACTTAAAAATACCAAATTCATATATGAGAAACATGGAGGTTGTTTATATTTCTTGGCAGGGACCAAATGGCCCCCCTTGCGATGGGAATATCTGACAGTCTGGAGCTTATTCGGCTGGTCTCCAGCCCTGCAGGGTGGGACACATTTGAGTGAAGATGGAGGTAGGGGTGGGGGTTTTCACTGCTGTCTTGAGGAACCATTTCATTACCCTCAGGACCCTGATTTGTGTGTAACAGTGGGGGTTAGTGGAGATTTGGGTTGTACTCATACCTCTTGTTTATTGCTTATTACTCGGTAACCTTTTGTGTGCGTACGTTTGTGCCCGCAGCATAGTGGTATTGTAATTCTCCGATATAGAATGCCTGGGGAGTTGATTGACAGGTCCCGAGAGGCCTCGTTTTCTTTGACAGAATACACTACAGTACATATACACTGAGAGAATGGAGCAGACGCAAAGAGAGGGACTCAAATTGAAATATGGTAATGAAAGGGGAAAGACGGAAAGTACAGGAGGGAATCTGCGACTTGACGACATTTTTGCAGTTCCTTTCTACATCTGAGTTTGTGTCCTGCTGACCTTGAGGACCAGACATCCCAACCAAAAATCTTTAACAACTGCCTTTCTCTTCGTTTGTCTCTTTCTCTTTCTTTCTTAGCCTTTGTCTCTCTCTCTCTCTCTCTCTCTCTCTCTCTCTCTGGCGATGGTGTGTCAGCGTCTGAAATTCCCGGTTCTGTTTTATTTAAGTGGTCTCAGTAGGAAACCATGAAGCTGTCCTCCCCTCAGAGAGCTACACCTGACAGTAGTCATTAAGAGAAAGATGGGCAGAGGGACAGATAAGTGGACAAGTGTGATAATGAGAGGGGGAAAGAGAAAAGAGTGCACCTCTCTCTCGCTCTGTCCTCTCTCTCAACCCATTAACAACAATTCCTGCTCACAGATGTCCAATATATGTGACCAATCATCGTCCTTTTTATGGACATGTCCATTTAGGGCAGCGTTTTCATCCTTCTCTCCATCAGCCATATCTGTATGTACAGTATAAGCAAATTTCTCTGTTTAAAAAAAAAAGAAAAGGAAAGAAAATGAGTTTAAAGTCTATATTTTTCTGGACATCCACAAATGTAAACCAGTTTTATTGATTCTTTCATATATACTGTAAATAATACCAGCCATCGTTATAGGTTACGATGTAGTCTGATGGTGCATGGACACTATAAATGAGAAAGTGCTTATTGATCCAGTGTTTGGAAGAAAAAGAAAAAAAAAAAACAAATACATGAGAACAGCTTTGCTAGGATGTTTCCTCTTGTCTTGCTCATGCTGAGACTTTTACTTCTAGCATGTAAGATTCTAATTCTATCATTACATATTTATTTTACTGACAAAGAGATCAAAAGTGTCATGAGCGAATAAGTAACCCTGATTTCTCTCTTTTGTAATCTCAGAAGTGCTCTGAGAAGACAGCGTCCTCTGCGAGGATTTAATCAATACCGTCTTTATCGGAAAAGCACAAAAACAAGCACGAACGTCAGAGTGTCGCTCCCCTAATCCTTACACAAGAGTTTGTCTATCATTAATACCCCTAGTTACACAAGAGCCGGCTTGCCTTTTAAGCTGTACCTGCTCAGGAAAAACCACAGGTGCTTGCGCCTACGAGTGTGTGTTTATGTGTGTGTTTGCTGTACGTGCTCTGTGTCTATTGTGAAGCCTGGGAGATTGCTAGAGGGCTGTCCTCATGTCCTCACATCCTCACATGCTCGAGAACAGACGTGGGAGGAGAGAATAGGTGTTATAGAACAGTTTGCCTTACTGGAAAACAGCAAGAGAATTACCACATAACCTCAGCTAGACTGCAATGGCAAGGTGTCTATAGGAACATACTGTAACTTATACAGAGTTTAATGCTCTCTGGGATTTATACACAGTGTTGTGTTCACTTTATGATATGTTAAATCATCACGTTTTCTTCTTCTTCATGTTTGAAAATTAAACTTATTCATTTGCTATTCAGTCTAAATTATCCCAGGCAGTAACAGTGTCATGTGTCCATGTGCTGAGATCCCCATAAAATATTAATGGAAAGGCCGTAATGTGTATATATGTGTGTTCGTGCGTGTGTGTGTGTATGTGTGTGTGTGTGTGTGTGTGTGTGTGTGTGTGTGTGTGTGTGTGTGTGTGTGTGTGTGTGTGTGTGTGTGTGTGTGTGTGCGCGTGTGTGTGTCTTCTAATAAGTCATGCAGTTACTGTAGGTGACGACTCTCACGGATCTGTAATCTCACTCTCCTAGAACACATTGCATAAAAAAAATAATAAAAAATATAGCACCAAAATAAATAATGAATAAATAAATAAATAGGCCAAGATGACATTAGAAAACATGTTTACACTATTAGAATTTACTGTAGCAATTTCTAGATTGCTCAGATTATTTATAGACAGTGTGCTCCTTGTACAGTGTTATGCATAAGTATTCACCCCCCCCCCTCCTTCTCTGAAAGTGAAATGAATTTAATTAGGATTATACAGTACGCTATCGATCTACACAAAAATCAATCTTGTTAGCCAAATTGTTTATAAGGAAAACACATAAAATTTGGAACTGTGTAAGTATTCTCTCCAACCCCGAAATGAATTCTAGTGAAATCTAGAGAAACACAGGTACAGATTATCATTGTTAATCTAATTTCTGGTGACTATTCATCATGTAAAATATGTAAACTAGGTGTAAAAGATATATATATATATATATATATATATATATATATAACATATTAACAAAATAACATTTTCTGCAATTACCAGAATTAACCAGATTTGATATTTTTTTCATCTCACCTTGAGTCAACCTTTTGTAAACGGCATATATTTCAGCATTTTTGCTTAAATAACATTTGTTTCCATTCTAACTGAAAATCGAACAAGAGAATAGGTATACGAGGTATGTTCAAGTCAACCCGGGACCTTTGATTGTATGAATGACAGAGCATTGTGAGTTAGGAGAGTAATAACTACCTTTATTTCTTTATATATTCCGCTAATACACTAATGCACTTACTGTAGCATTTCACTAGAGATTCACTTGTGCTTGGATAAGGGAAGAAATTTTTCTCAGGACAGCAGAGCCATGATCGGACTGCCGGCTTCACGTCTGACATGCTGGCCTCCCAGGAACTCCTTTAATAGTGCAAACATGTAATAATGTGTTTTAATAATGTGTTTTTTGTTAAGGAACATGATGTAACGCAGAATAGTACAAGGGCATGATATCTGTTTGTTGGATCTCACAGTATCCACTAACATCTTTAAAAAACAGTCAATGACTTCTTATTACTTGCACATAAAATCAAAGACTGATTTAAAAAAAAACTCTGATGTTACCAATATAATTTCTGAAGAGAGGTTTTGAAACTCTGTGGGAGCTCTGTTCTGAACTATGATTAATCCATGAATGGGCAAAGCTAGCTGGCTTAGCTTTAGCTTAGCTAAAATTCTAAGGTGACGAACACTAATTAGCTAGCATTACTTTGCCTTTTATTAAACTCATCAACTATACCCATACATACTTCAACCAAACTCATTAACTCCTACATTTCCTGTGGTAAATTAAACTACAACAATTTCAGTTAGCTGGTTAGCTAAAGTGGTGCCTAGCAAACAGCTAGCTGTTTGAAACCTGCACTGCGGCTGTCACTCAAATTAGCCATGCCCCAATCATGCATAATTTTGTGGCTTAATGAATTTTTATGAGTTACATAAAAATTCACCCATGTACAGTTGTCATGAATGGGGAATCTAGCTTTAGAAAACAAAATGTAATTTTATTTATTTATTTATTTTTGTACCAGGCTGTATTGTACATTTTAACATAAGGGTCCATGGGAATTGACTCACATTTTGCAACCTAGTGGTCATTTGAGGAACTGCTGTTTATCATGTTTTGTATGTGCTTCCGCTTATTTTATTTTATTTTTTTAATTTTCCATCAAACACACATATTCAAATTCAATTTGCAGCAGGTTATTTTGATGTTCTTCTCTTTGTAAAGACACCAAAAACTGAAGGACCGTTAAACCCGTAATGAAGACTGAGCGACATTTCTGTACTACACCATTTAACCATTAAATGATTAAAAGTGCACTCATTACTCTACCTTATTCATATGCTGTCAAACATATTAAATGTTATTATTCTGTGTGTGTGTGTGTGTGTGTGTGTGTGTGTGTGTGTGTGTGTGTGTTTGTGTGTGTGTTCAGGCGCATGCAGAAGTGTTTGTAAGGCCCGGACGCAAGAATGTCTTTGTGTGTGTGTGTGTGTGTGTGTGTGTGTGTGTGTGTGTGTGCTGGGTAATTATGTATGCTAGAGTAGCTCTTTGAGTTACCTCATGCGTGAAATTGGTTTATGAGACTCAAGTTGTCGCTTAGATGATAGTGGCGGGAAAACACATAGACAAAAACACACATCTTCACTGGTGATAGACGGGCATGTGGGGACTCAAAGGCTGCTCTTCAGTGCCGTGGTGTCCACAGAAACGCTGACATGCCGTCTTTCATCTCTCTCTCTCTCTCTCTCTCTCTCTCTCTCTCTCTCTATCTCGCTCTCTCTCTCAGCAGGTTATATATTACCACCGAGATATGCAAACTACAGTGATTTATTATGGGCTACGGCAAAAGTCGCGGCCATGCTTACCCTCTGTAATGTTTTATATGTTGAGTTTTAAATACTATCCCTGGAGAGCTGTGAAGGCCTGAGATCAGCAAAGTAATGACTTAAAGTCATGACGCCCTTGGTGCGTGTTCTGAGTTTTCCTCTTGGAACTAATCTATAATCATGAGAAAAAGCTCACTGGCTTTGAAACGTGCTTTTTTGCCCAGGTTCTTGTGGAGAGTACATTTTCTAATCTCAGTTCAAATGAAAAAAAAATATGCTGAAATATGAAGTACCTTATATTGAAGGAATTATGATTTATTTGGTGATAATGGTGCTACAGTACGTTGCCTAATGTTAATTTAGGCAGACATGACTAGTGCACTTACAATGGCATTTTATAGGAGAATTATTGGTGAGAAACCCAGCGTAGATGCATTGCAAACAGCAAACGTTGGATTCAAAGTCCCAGAATGCAACTTACCTGTACTTATGATACTGCTGAGACTCAGCTTGGTTAGTTGATGATCCTATTGGATAATGAAAACAATGGCAGTGACCGCGGTATTAGCATAAATGTTGGCAGTTGACTATTTTTCTTTAAGGAGCATTTATGGAGCACCATTTGACCTTATACTTAGAGTTCAGGCTAATTTGGCTGACAGGTACCAAAATGTCTATTACATACTTTTAACTATGTCAGTTTGATTTCTAATGCTATGTTGTATATTACCAGCAATTTCCTGCTCATGCTAAGTATTATCTTTTGGAACTAACTAGGAAAATGTGACTCTCAGATTAAGGCTCACAGATATAGTGGATTTTCACACTTATCATGCCTGTCAGCATGCTATTTCACATGGGTCACCCTTTCCAAAATGGTTGCTACTACAATGTTACAGATTTCAGCTAGCCACTATAGATATGCTCTAGAGAGTGGTTAAGGCATTGGGCTATTGCTCAGAAGGTCACAGGTTCAAACCCTACCACTGAGTTTACTCTCAACTGTTCAGGTGTATAATAATAATAATAAAAAAAGTCAATAAGGGTGAGGCCAAATGTCTTTAATGTACATCAGCATATCCGTGTGAGACTACTGGAGAACCAAATGTTCGAGGTAAAGTAGCCTGTTTTAATGTATAGCAAATATTTAGGGTGAAATAGACTTTCATTACTGCATTAATCCTATGGTGCTGGTGCAAAACTTTAGAGATAATATATTGGTTTAATGGAATACATTCAGACATAAGTGGAAAATTCCATGCTAAATAATAATAATCCATTCATCTAGGAACCTCTGCAGTCCAACCAGAGACTATGGAGGCCAATGGTGACCATTGTATTTATTTCCATTTTCCACTTTCATACACACATTCACACACTATGTGCAATTTGGGAACATCAATTAGCCTAATCTGCATCTCTTTGGACTGTGGGAGGAAACCGGAGTACACGGAGGAAACCCACCAACCATGGAAAGAACATGCAAACTCCATCCGTAAACTTAACCTGGGAATGAAGCCACTGTGAGTAGCCAATAATAGTAATAATAATATTAATAATAGTCCTTGGTTTGATCCTGATCTACTTCAATTCACCAGGATAATGAGCTTTCCAAAAACGAATGAGTGAACTTTTGAATTGTTTTGTGCCCTAAGACTCATGTCAGTGCGCCATCGTTAAGCTGCTAGGATTCTCCACCTTTCGTTTCGTCTCATGTTTTAAAAATTTTTACTCAGAACTCCCTCTTATGTGGATCTGTGCAGTATCTGTGTGCTTCCGTGTAAGCGTCTTCCTTCTCACTACTTTTTATTTCTCAGTCCACGTCAGCATGCTGGTGTGTAATACAGCTGCCTGTGTTCCACCATGTTCACATCAGGATGAAATATGTAACATGCTCATGAAACATTTACTTTTCCTGAGAGAGTGTGAGAGAGAGAGAGAGCAGAGAAAATGAGTCTTGCTCAAACATCCTGGCGTTCACCATGCTAAAACCCTAACAAGACAGTATTAGATTTCATGATGCCTGTAATAACTTTTTTATAATCTCGCCGAGAACAAACATTTTTTATTTCTTCATGATAAAACATTGGGTTTCGTCCTGTTTAAAGGGTCCGGGGTGCTAAAGGGAGCAGGGTGTTGGAATGCAAAAAGAACTTCGCCAAGCATTGCAAAAAAAAAAAGGAAGAAATTCTTGAAACTTAACACTTTCGTTGCCAAACATGCAGGTTTATGGACTGCCATTTTTTAAATCTTGTAAAAGCATAACTGTAAGATGAAAAATTTTTTCTGATTTACATAAATATTTGGTTTATGAGTGATTTCTGTGGTTGTGTACAGTATTTGAGAATATTTCTTCATGAAGCATGCGTATCATATACAATATCTATACACATTTTCCTGCAAAAAAACTTTTTTTTTCCAAATTAATTGTAGTTTTTAAATACTTGCCATGTTTACAAATAATAATGATAACTTCCATAACATTAACGATGTTACTATAAAGTCATTGGAAGATTTCAGGTTTCATTTTGATTTCCTTTAGGTATACTTTTAAATCATTTTTTGCTACTAATGTATCAGTGGAATAAACAGTGATGGGAATCACCAGGGACCACCTAGTACTGATATTGTATTCAATTCGTAATTGCAGTTCTTTAAGTATTACAATTTTATAAACATTGATATGAACTTTTTCTCAGATTTCTGAATTCTAAACAAACTTTACAAACAATTTGTTCCTACTACACAGGATGCTGCGCTGCCTACATTCATGGTGTGGACAGGTTAGAGTGTTGAATTATAGTGGAAGGCCAACATTTTACATGAAATGCAAAGATTTATATATATTAAAAATGAATAAAAAATCAATAATTTTGGGGTCAGTGTGACGATGCATGAATTGCTAAACAAAAGAATCACGATATGTAACTAGATCATTTTCTAGTAGTATTGTAAATCTATTTACTATTTATATATTAAGGTATACTTAGGCAAAGATTTGCCTTTTTTGTCCTATAAAACACTAAAAACGGTACAAATGACCTGTTGAACTTGCTAAGTATTTTAGAGATTTTTTTTATTTTTATTATTATTTGCACTTGATTTGCATTCAGGTGTGGATGTGGAGAATTTCCAGCTTTGCCTCTTTCATTTTCATTTCCACATTAGAATCTGATGAATCCATTTGTTGATGGCAAGAAAAGACAAATCATTTGGAGAATTTGTGTTTAATGGAGCAGAAAGAAGTGTGATGTTACTGAAGGCTGCAGGCTACAGAGCAGCAGATGGAACTGATGCAACCCATGGAGGAGAGAAATTGCGACATGAAATAAAAAAGGAAGGGATTAGAAAAGGAATAAGAATGGGAAAGGAATGAGAAGAAAAGAGCAAGGAAAAAGAATGGTGAGGTACTGTAGAGAGGATAAATGTGTTCTGCCAGGTCTCTGCGTCTTGTTGTAGAGATCACCTTGATGTAGACTGATACACAGATACAGGGGTGCTTTTTAACACACACACACACACACACACATGCACACACACACACACACACACACACACACACACACACACACATGCACGTTCACTGTGTCCTAAAAAAGGAGACGCTGACGGTGCAGGGAATGACTACGATGGATGAATCTCTGCACTGCTATTTCTAAATCTTTTCAAAACATTTCAGCGTTTTCATAATCAAACCAAACTCCTTCTCGCAACCACACACACACACACACACTCATATATATATACACACACACACACACACACACACACACACACACACACACACACACACACACACACACACACACACACACACACACACACACACACACACACTCTGGCAAACCCAAATCCGTTTTTTCAAATTGAGTTGTTTGACTGCAAGAAAAAAGTTCCATTCCTGGTGAATACCTACAGAATTAATGAACTGAAAAAAGTGCAGAAAAAAATTCTTTTCAAACAAATACATGCTGGCTGCTGCAACAGCTGCCTCGAAATCCTTCCAGTAAATGTCTTTTTATGTCGTTCCAAAATGTGCAACTAATCAATGCAAACTAAATAGTCTTTCCCCTTTTCTTTCTTTCTTTCTTTCTTTCTTTCTTTCTTTCTTTCTTTCTCGTTAACCCTTTTCTCTTGTGTCACACCCCTTGGCTTTGCTTCAGTAGCTGCATTTACATTGACCCGAATATTCCACTAATAATCAGAACAAAAGCCCAACGCATCGTGTAAACACCTCAGTCTGACCCGATCCGAGCTGATCAGAATGAGCGCGGTGTAAATGTTTCATAATCTTTTCAATAGGTTAGTATTAGCCGTGTATGACTTTTTCTCATGTTGGAATAAAGCTTTGCCCCATGTGGAGGTAACGTTCACTGACTTACGAGTTTCTGCGCAGGAAATCTCGGATCTCAAGTCAAATTCAAATTCATCTACCCAATCATAGATAAGACTGAATTCTTGTCACCCATCATAATGCAGTAGGTGGGATTTGAACAAAGCAAATGGGAGGCGCAACCGTGCTACAAATTTGGAGAAAAAAAATCCTTTTTCTTGTGTTTTATATTTTCCTTGGGCATGGGTAACTCAATGGCCACCAATTCTCCTCTGTGCCACCGAAAGGCCCAGCTTCCCAGCCAATCCCCAAACCCCGGCCATTGGATGTCCAAGCCCACATAAAATGGAAGGGTTGTATCAGGAAGGGCATCAAAACGTGTGGCAAGTTGTATGAGGATCGGATGGTCTGCGGTGGCGACCCATTGATGGGAGCACCTAACAACAACTCCTGTTATATTTCCCACCAGATTAAATGCATCCAAGCGAACAGAAAATCCAAAACATGTCCCGTTCTGATTAAATGCTCAGATCCCATAAACACACCAAGAGTTATAATACTTGCAACGTACACCAATATACCAATAGGTCAATTGGTAGCGGTGGCTCAATGGTAGGATTGTGGAAGGCCCAGGTTCAATTCTCACCCGAGAATTGAACCCTGGTGTGAACCCTGACCATGTTACTGATATTATAAAGCAGCCATTCCAATTACAGTACATGATCAATTGTGCTTTCTTCTTATACTGTACATCATACCACAATAAAACACTATGGGATCTGATAGAGAGAACACTTGATGCGTTGGTGGGTCGTGCTCCAGATCAGCTCAAGCATTTATTATGATGTAGTTGGCCGTATACAAATCATCATGACGTATTTCTCACCCCAGGAAGTAATATATGGATTGGGAACGGAATGAGAAAAAAGAAGACAAGATAGATGGCACTGATTTCTTCATGGCTTGTACAGTAGTGGAGATCACCTTGATGTAGACAGACCCAGAGGTGTTTCGCTTCTCATATACACAGAGTTCCAGTTAAACAGGCTGAAGAAATTCAAACGACTTCTCATCTTTTGTTCTGTTAAAATGTCCTCTTCTACTGTTCTTGTGTTCATGGCTATACCAGTATGATTTTTCTACATTTATTTCATGCTCTGTATATTTGGTCCCTTTTACGAACTTTATATCTTGACTTTAGATTGATGAATTATGAGAGACTTTGGATTATTCGGAACGTCCTGATGTCTACGGAAAAAAAAAAAAGATGAAGCATTTCAGCATTTGAATATGTCGGCTTGCTAGGACAAGCTAAAACACACTGAAACACTTTTTTTTCCTTTTTAAAGGCTCGCTAGATAAATCTGAAAATGCTGTTCTGTTGTAATGTGAAGCAAAAACTTTTCCATTTTCCATTTTCCATTCTTTAAACACTGATACCCCGTCGATGACGGAAAGTCACATTTTCTGTTTTCTTTTCATGCTAGGTGTGTGAGAAAGCAATGTTTTATGTACATGTTGCGAAACTGAAGACAAATGGCATAAATTCAAGAGTTATGAATCATGTATTTCTTTGTACCGACCCAGTTTCTAGCATTTTTATTTCGTTTATAGTGGACGGAAAAAAGGACAGTGTTTAGTCCCTACTCCAGAACCTGATAATGTTTTCTCAAAGGAAGTTATTTAGAGAGAGTACTTCCCTCTTCCCATATGAAAAGCACCCAGGGATCATTAGGGGATAAGGGAAATTACTAACAAGTCCAGCTGTGGTAGGAATCTCAGTGTTCTTCCAGCTGCAGACTCAGTGCCTTCGACTCCTGCTGGTCCTGGAACTTGAACTCGCAATCATCTGGTAACAGACACCGATCTCGAACCACTGAGACTCCATCGTATGTCAGACACACACATAAGAACAACTACATTTGAATATGTGATAAAAAAAATATGATCAATGTTATGATTAATATCCTTTTATTAATCCTGTAGAAATTGTTTGCTTTTTATCACATGGCCAACACATGCACAAAAAAAAAAGAGAGAAAAATACCAACTAAAGAAAAGGCAATGACTTTTGTGTATTTTGTAATAATTTACTTCGTGCATGACATCATGTTTGAGGCATACTGAGAGAGTGACACATCTTTAACAAATAACTGCTCATCTGCAAGCAGTGTCCACTAGGGATAGGTTTCCATTTGCATGCATTAAAAAAAAAAGTTCATGGTTTCATGCCAACTATTCTGAGAAAGCAATGATTTTTTATCATTGTGAACCAAAATTGTCCCCCATTTGCTTGCCTATTGTGTGACTGACAAAATGTCGTTTTTGGGACTGTTGCTGCACTAACTCTGGCTCGTGCATACAGTCCACACACATCAATGCATATTTCTTCGAATAGTTTTACCTTTTAGAAATATCTCCATCTGGCTGATTTGATTCGGAAATGATTATAAAACACGTACATTTGTCAAGCAACTCCAGTTAAACTTATGAAATGAGAATGCACGAATGTCAAACATTCTATAATTCAATCAAGGTTTTGAAAGTTTTCTCAGAACACCGGAGCCATTATTGAACTGCCTGCTTCACTTCTGAAACGCTGGCCTCCCAGGAACTCCTTTAATGACCCAAACGTGTGGAAATGGCTTGGAACCAGACTGTATGGGGGATGTGGCAATAACTCCTAGACAAGTTAATGCCAGATAACCTAACCTGCATGTCTTTGGACTGTGGGAGGAAACCAGAGTTCCCAGATGAAACCAACCAAACACGGGGAGAATATGCAAACTCCATGCACGCAGACGAGAGGCAGGATTCGAACCCTCGACTGTGCAAGGTGACATTGCTAACCACTAAACCAGCGTGCCGCCAAAAATGAAGACACTGTTACTTCTTAATTAAAAACAAGGAACAACACACCATGAAATAACTGTCTGATCATAAGCTAACATTTCATTACCTTTTTTCGAAAAACTTCACATTCAAAATTTAAATACTTAAGTTATTGACCAACTCTGCATAAATTTCTAATTCTGACTCCTGACTTATTACCGGTAATAAACTGCAACTTCTTGCGATTAATTTATTGCACAGGTCCATATCGCAATTTATATCAACCTTTTTAAAACCAACTCCATGTTTAATCACAATGTCAGGAACATGGGAAGGTTTTCCCGTTCTTAACACACACATTTAGGCGTACCGACGTTACACGGCTGAACTCTGTAATTACACAAAAATCGGCAAACGGGTCTCTCTGGAAAAGGCTTCAGGGAAACCAGAGCTGAGAAATATCAAGCATGAAAGAGCTGCTATATAGCCCTGTGGTTAAGGTACAAGTAGCCACTTGCAGATGATGTACAAGAATCTTTGGCTACATCATACCCATGGGTGGGGCCGATCTACACCGCTTGGCTTCAAATTGTCAGTTTATAGACTCAGCCAAGAAAGATATCAGTAGAGTCAATGTTCATTATCATGCCAAGCGATTCTGAGGTTCAAAGGGTCACCTGGAGATCAACATGACGCTGTCAGCGCTGTGTGTGTTTTACTATGACGGATCCTCATGTGCCCTTTGGGACTCTAGAGGTCATTCGCGAGCCGTGCTTTATGCCGTCAATCATCTAGAATCTTGACAGTCGTTTCAAAATGACTTGCATTCCATATAAGCTTTTGGGTTCACGTGATTTTAAGGTCAATGTGAGCCAGGAATTCTGAAGCTCACAGCTGTAAAAAAAAAAAAAAACAGATGTCAGAAATGTCAGATAAAAACAAACATGTTATGCACATACAGGGAGGATAAGGTTTCAAATCATAAGGTGTTTTGACTTAATCTTTCTATCTCTTTCTCAGGCACAGCTGGCTTTGTCTGTAAATGTACATGAGACATAAATTTATAATAATCCTATAATGACACATTCAAGGATTCACACACAAACATGCAGTTACTGTATGATGCTTATGGGGCGGGGCTATCAGAACGTCTTACGTGTGCCCCGCGATGGATTGGCACCCTGTCCAGGGTGTACCCCGCCTTGTGCCCTAAGTCATCTGGGATAGGCTCCAGGCCTCCGTGACCCTGAATACAGGATTAAGCGGTATAGATGATGATGAGTGAGTGAGTGAGTGAGTGAGTGGTTTATTGGTCTTGTTGGCATCAGTGTGCTATTTTATTCTTCGAAAAAAGGATAATTACTTAAATTTAAGCTAAAACTTAATATATATAATCCCCGGCTACTCTAATGCACTCATCCCAGCATTTTGCTTCACATCTGAAACGCCGGCCTCCCAGGAACCCCTTTAATGGCTCATGTGGAAATGGTTTGAAGCAAGGTCAGGACAGTACAGGGGATTTGGCCGGGTTACCATCCAAGTGCCTGCAATGTGAAAGTGGCGTTCATGAATGATTGTAAGTAAAGTTCACACAGACAGATGCATCTCTTCTGCAAGTTGGTGATAATTCATCCTTCGATTTTCAAGATTCAGACATTCCACTCACTAAATGTTCATGGGAACGACTGCAGTGGGCTCCGCGCCACCTCGGCTGCGATCGTCATTCACGAAAGACCTTCTTGCACCATTCAGATGTTTTACTGCGGCTAAGAGTCTCATTATCGTACTGTGTTTGAAGTCTTATGTAAATGTCAGTCTGTTTTTATGCCTTCATTTGCAACAAATTTCACCACAAGTCAGTGTTTGACCTCAACATGCATTGTGTTTACTTTCTCATATTAACATTTCATAGCAGATCAAAACAAATAGTACATGGTATGAAACAATTAAACAAGGTTTTCTATAAAATCAGATTCAGACAAAATTCTGCGGTTGTGTCAAAAGTTTTTAAATCATTTTGTTTAGTAATGTTTCATGGGAAGCATTTGCAATTCTTAGTGCTCTCTTTTCCTGTGTGTGTGTGTGTGTGTGTGTGTGTGTGTGTGTGTGTGTGTGTGTGTGTGTGTGTGTGTGCGCATGTGCACTCACCGTGCAGCATTTGGTTCATCCTGGTTAGGTTCTAAATCTTCAACAGAAAGCACTCAGGTTTTGACAATGTGTTTTCTATATTATGCATGCTGATGTTTCATGAATATTGAATAAAGTTTGTAGTTTCCATGGTAGCAAGCTAAACTTTGCTTGAGTGAATAAACACACAGAGGTGTTGATGCAGCTGCGCCGATCGGATGAGCACCGCGTGTTTAGTTTTATGATCATTCCTCAGCTCTGACATGCAAACCAACAGCTGCAGATGGAGAGCAGCTTTAGACTATTACTATCAATGGAGTCATAGCATCACATTACAAAAGCTCTATCTATCCATCCATCCATCCATCCATCCATCCATACTGTATCAGTAGAGAATTCTGTTTGTTGAGGAGCAGGGTGTTTCAGAAGAAAAGTCCTCCATCAGCTGTTTAGTCTCTGTAGCTGTTGAAGGTAAAGGTAGTTTATGTTCATGTTTTCTGACAGAGAATTCACCCTGCGGGCATCTAAAGATCAGAGTGTAATCTCATCACTCACAATTTCCTCACACACACACCTTCTGGAGCCACTTAAGCTCCTAGCTTACACATCTTATAAAATATTCCAGGTGGTCAGAAGAATAGAATAGTTAGCTAGACTGAAAGATGGAGGGATGATGGACAGATGGGCAGGCAGGTGGTCAAGTATAGGCACGATAATAGATGGATGAAAGATAGACAGTTGGACGGATGAATAGATTAATAGACAGATGGACAGAAGAGTATTTAGACAGACTGAAATATGGATGGACAGAAGGATAGGTAGGTCGATGGATGGATGGATGGATGGATGGATGGATGGAATGAAGGAAGGGCAGAGAGATAGTTGAACTGAAAGATTGATAGATGGATGAATAGACAGAAGGATAGGTAGACCAATGGTTCGATGGATGGATGGACGTAAGGATGGACAGAAGAATGGAAGACTGAAAGAGGGATGGATGGATGGATGTATAGAAGAATAATTAGACTGAAAGACAGGTGGATGGATGGATGGACGGAATAAAAGATGAATGGAAGGAAGGATGGACTGAATGATTGTTATACTGAAAGATGCACAGATGAGTGGATGGATAGGAGTTAGACTGGAAGATTGATGGATGAATGGATGGGTGGGTGGACAGAATAATTAGACTGAAAGATTAATGGATGGATGGATGAGTGGGTTGGTGGATAAATAGACTGAAAGCTTGATGGATGGATGGATGGATGGATGGATGGATGTATGGATGTATGGATGGATAGAAGAATAAGTAGACTAAAAGATTGATGGATGGATGGATGGATGGATGGGGACCAGAATGATAGGTAGACCGATGGGTGGATGAATGGATGAGATAAAAGATAAATTGAAGGAATGATGGATAGAATGATTGTTAGATTGGAAGATGGATGGATGGATGGACTGAAAGATGGATGAATGTAGACTGATTTTGTTCAGGTTTTGAAACTTTGTGGAGTCAGTGGATAAGTCAAGAAAATTAACATCCTTTACTCTACATATAATATGTGATGTAGTGTTACGATAGTAATGTCAATTCTTTTTTTTATAGTAATGTCAATTCTTTTTTTTCAGCAAGGTTCATGAATTTTAATCATACAAACACAGACAACTGAGTCAAGCTGCTGGTAGCAAATTTGGCAAACTTCTTTTGAATGCAATTTGTATTATGCACGCAGAAGCCTCCACCTTCTCTCCATCAGTCCACACTGTAAGCAAGTCCATAAACCCTATAAAACCCAGCAAGGCCAAGGAACTGAGCCTCAAAGCAGAAAAGTGCCACACGAATCCTCTTGCATACCGGATTTCACAATAATTTAAATAGCACAATAACAAAAACGCCCCCTGCTTTGTTGCGTGCCCTTACATAAGGCTGGAGTGAGCAGCGGAACAAGATCGTGCACAAACAGGCCACAAAGCAGCATTGAGCATACGGAACAGGGAAAGGGACAAGCTTTAGACACAGACATACTCTCGGGCACTCAGAAACCTCAAAGAGCTCCATGAGACACACAAAGAGCCCTAGTGTGTCTGCACTGACCCTGGGAACACACACACACACACACACACACACACACACACACAAACAAAACGCATACACATACATAATGAAACAGTCATCCTCACTAATCAAGTTATGTGTTGGGAAGTTCTGGGTTTCCTGTCTCTGGGACATCCTGTGTGTGTGTGTGTGTGTGTGTGTGTGTGTTTGTGTGTGTGTGTGTGTGTGTTCGTGTGTGTGTGTGTGTGTGTGTGTTGGGGGAGGGGGGGACTTGATAGGGATATCAGATCAGACAGATTTGACCTTTTTCAGAACATCTAGCTGATTGGCATAAATTATTATTATTATTATTATTATATTATTATTATTTCCAAACTGCTTTTAAAAAGTCCAAAATCAGGAATGGGTTTCTTTTGGCTGTTTTATTTTTTATTTAGATTTATGATATTAATAATTTGGAAGGTAATCGTGTGTGGGTGTTCATAGGTTTGTTTCAGAGAGAGAATTGTATTGTAGTGTATGAAGAAAAAGGGGGGGGGGGGGGGGTTATCTCACAGGCATTAAATTTGAACCCGAGTACTAAGACACAGTGACAAAGGGACTCTTTCTGAAAGCTTCTGATCATCTGGACATGCGGATGCAGCTCTGAGACATTTCCACCCAGGCGACGTCACTGAGACCTTTCCAACTGGACGACGTTGGCATGCGCTTGATTGATGCACACTGAGACTGAGCACAGGAACGTTCTACCAGAACTTTACTGAACCTGGATTCAAAAGGCTGAGGTTGATGGAGAAGCTGTAATTAGTTTTAGCGAAGGGCTGATTTTAGCGCACAGCACATGACGTGGGTGTAGGTTTGGGATCAGATTGAGCGTGACATCATGACTTTGGCGGCTCGACTGGACGATTTAGAGGCTACGCTGGAGCACATGTTGATGGATGTGTTTGTAAGTCTTTCGAACGCAGCTGTACATTTTTTTTTTGTCAGGTGAAATCACTTTGCTGAGTTATTTCATTGATCTGGATTGTGGTAGGATTTTCAGTTAGACAGTTCATAATGTATTACTGTCTCACCTGCATCACTTTCCATATCTTATCCAGCTGTATGACACGCACATCTGCTTCTGATCTTGATAATTATGATCACAATAATAATAATATTAATAATAATAATAATAATAATGTCTTTTATCCACTGCATATTCTTTAATTATGGCAAATGAAGCACTACAAAGATCAGTCCTTAAAATGAAAGAACAATTAATCAGGATGAACAGGATGCTAGATTCGATTTCCTGACCTTAGGGAACGTCCTAACACTTTGATGACCTGTACTGTACTCCGTTCTTTTAAGGCTGTTTTTAGAAAGATTTCAAATGTATTTCAGCTCCACTTTACACTCCGATGTATAATGACTTCATTTGAAGTAACGCTGCTCGCAGAACCAGCAAGGCTCAAGCATTTCTAGTCTACATTTGAACGTAAAAATGAAAATTGACAGATAACTCGTCACCAACTTGTGGAAGAGACTCATCTGTCGGTCTATACACACGATCATGAAGGAACACCACGTGCACATACTGTAGCAGGACCTCGACGGGGAACTGACCTTGCTCCAAGCCATTTCATTAAAGGAGTTCATGGGAGGCCAGGGTTTCAGACGTGAAGCAGGAGGTCTGATCACGGCTGAGAAAACATTCTACCTTGATGGTATGCAAGCGCTAGTGAAACGCAGGCATAAGCGCATTAGTGTATCAAGGGATTATTCTGTGTTATTCTACACAATCGAAAGTCCCAGTTTGACTTGAACACGCCTTGTATTATATTTGAGCATTTAGGTTAGTTATGAAGTAACAGTGTCTGTCTTTGTGTGTGCATGAGAGAGAGAGAGAGAGAGACGTGTCTGGCTATATTATAAAGGAAAAACTAAATGACATAATATCTTAAGCTGCGGTAGAAAGCTGCATTATCACCGTTGGGGTTTGTGCTTGTATGATTACCATAGTCTCCATAAACCGATGATATTTTCCCTGATTTAAATCTAGCCGTAATGACCAGCCTTGATCGTTAATGTGCAGATTTCATAAGAAGTGCGAGTTTGCAGAAGATGGTCCGGTCTTGTTTGAGAACGAGGAGCTTTATGGTGCTGTCCATCAGGTCAAGACTCATTACTCGCTCCTCTCAGTCCTCAACCCAAACGCTTTTCATGATATTTTAGGAAATTAGTCGCTTTTTCCCCCTGAAACGTCTCTGGAAGTTATCTCTGAAACCAAGCAGGAGCGGTCAGGCTATGTTTAGGTTGATTATATGTTCCCTGGTCTCTCTGTGTGAGGTGAAGAGGAGAAATCTCCCCAGAAGAGAGGCCTGTCCTGAATTGAAGAGTTAGATGTTTCTTGCGGTTTTGTAATTGTATCTTGAGGCTAATGAAGCACAGAAGCAGCTGCTCCATCATTTAGATTACCTTCTGCTGAGTCCTGCTCCGCCAAAACATGGTACCGGTGCTAAAAAAGTGTCTTACCTAGATGAAAAAGTGAATTTCAAGATAGGACCATGCTGTATAACATTATTTTTCATAATACTTGTACATTTAATTTGTAAATATGCTACACATTTAGATTTTTATCAGATGAAAAGAAACACATTCGATAAACACAGTTTCATGCCCTTTTACTGTATGTATGTAACGTCCATTACTTACTTTGAATTCAAATCTTTCAATGATCTTAATTGTCATTCAGATTAAACTAGTCAAAATTACAGTAGATTTCACATGAAAAGTCATAAACCTGAAAAAGTGTGCAAAATTCCTATGATGTTGCAACATCAATTCGAAGTGGTTACAGACACTACATATTTTTTTTTTTTTTTGGGGGGGGGGATTCCATAATTTTGCACAGAATTCTTTCATTTAAGCAACAGTCTTTTTACAGTCATGTGTGTCTAGAAGCTTGCATCAATTTTAGTGTCATAAAGAAATATGAATAATTTGCATTTTTTAAATTATTATTCTTAGCACCTAGAAGTTTTCCGGGAAGCAGGATTGGTCACTTGCATGTTGCATAAACTTCAGACGTAGCTTCTTTGGCACACACATTTTCTGTGTTATATGTGTAAAATAAAAATAATAAAATCAGCACAAATACTGTGTTCTGGCCAAGCGTCGTGCATGCTCGTTTATGCTTATGAACTAATGACTTAATTAGAAGTTAAGAACAGTGCACCTGCCATCTAATATAGTACATGCTACATGCTAGGCTTCAAGCTTGTTGCAGATTAGCGAAGCAAGCTAGCTGTACTAGCAATTTCCCGCTGTAATTTCCCTGGATCAGTAAAGTATCTATCTATCTATCTATGCGCAAAAGTCTTGAGCCGCCACTCATTTCTTCATATTTTGCTTCCAAAGAACCAGATTTGATTCTATTTTAATGTAGTTTGAATAGTTCTACAGGCTTCCTGATGCACTTTTTGGCTCTCATTTTTGACAAGGTTTACATTCTCAATCCCTGTACCTGAGCAGTTTCAGCGGGATACCGTAATGTAATGAGATGTTACTTACCACTGGATAATATGAACCAAACAATAAAGGGGTACAAATAGCCATCAGGTTCAATGAGCGGGGAAGTTAAGGAACTTGTACCTCCTGTGCCATAAGATTGGCACCAATGGGCTACTTCCACCGTAACCAAAAACGCACTTGTGCTTCCAGTATGTTCACTATTATGTCAATCACTATATTTTTTACAGCATATCTCAAAAAAATTATGTCACTGATATATGTCTTATAATGCCTGTTGAAAACAATTCCAAAGTGTGTGTAATATATGTTAAAATACGTATTTTTTTTCCTAAGCTAGAGAAAGGCATCTGACTGTATGAGGGCAGGAAAAGACCTTTTAATAGAAACAAACACTCAGGTTCATGTTACTTAATTGGCGCTTTTTTAAAAACTAATATACTCATAGCTGTAAGTAAAAGTAACAAATTCTTTAGATTTGTTGCTTTCCAATGTTATACCTTCACTATATGGAAGCATTTATATAACGTTGCGATAATAAATTATATACCATATATATTGTAAATTACAACCAGATTTGTTCACTAAAGTGTCATCAGCCATGCTAGCTCTAGCTATATAGTAATATCTCTTCATCCATCTACCTGGGAACCTCTGTAGACCAACTAGAGACAGTGGAGGTCAATAGCGATTGCGATCGTCGTACTGTAGGACGTCCGGGCGACTTTCACACGCATTCACACACAAATTGGAAAACCCCACCAAGCACAGGAGAAACAACATGCCAACTCCATGCATACAAACCCCGAGCCATGAATTAAACCTGGACCCTGGAGATTGTGCAAATCGATAGTGCTAACCACTAAGCCATGATGCCACCATCTAATAACATACTAGCCTAAAATGACATACAACACAAAAATAAGTGTGTTTCCAAAGAATAAAATCGTTTACTAAAATTGCTTTCACCTGGTAAAAAACGTCCAGAGTAGCTTCAGTTAGAAAGCTGTTTCAGGATCAAGAATAAAACAGTCAGTCTATACAGTTTAGCCGAATGGACTTGATACATATATGTGTGTGTGTGTGTGTGTGTGTGTGTGTGCGTGCATGCATGTGTGAGTGCGTGCTGGGTGGCACAGGGCATCGACTGCAGTTTGTCACTTGTCGCCATGGGAGCAGCAGTAAGGACTAAAGGCCAGCTCTGACCATGACTCTATTTTATTACCCATCCATTACACACACGCACGCACACACACACACACACACACACACACACACACACACACACACACACACACACACACACACAGAAACAGTGTGTGCCTGTGTGTCTTTGTGTGTCCGTGTTCAGCACTTGGCAGCATCATGGCGTCCCTGCTGTATTCAAAGCGCTATCTATTGTGAGCGCATGTATTTGAAAAGCCAACCATTGTTACTGTGGTGATGGAGGAAAGGGTGTGTGTGTATGTGTGTGTGTCTGTGCCTATGTCTGTGTGTGTGCTTTTATGAGATAAACTAAAGGTGTTCTTTTGTAGGTCACCCTCATAATGCAAGTATTCAGTTCTGTTATTAAGCAAGAAAAGCAGCTTTCCAAAGTCTGGTTACCGGAAATATGAATGAGTGTGAGCACATCTCTCTCTCTCTCTCTCTCTCTCTCTCTCTCTCTCTCTGCGTGTGAGTGTGTGTGAGTGAGTGCATGCTGTTATGTTCAGTATAATACACCATGTATTCAGTGTAGAGCCAGATAGCAGTGTGCTTTGATTATTATACAAGTCCTTTTGTAGAATGTTTGTATTTGGTCGAAAGGGAACTCCCTGTTTTCTCTCTCATTGTGGTGCTATTCATCAGAGTTCCCATGTTTAAACTCGTCATATTTTGCTCTAAAAATATCTCCACCTTCTTTAAAAACATTTATCAGCAACGTATAAGCACAAGAATCCTAAAAACCCTATATTTGGAAATTGTTTTTTTTACGATGAACAAATTATTAAAAACGAAATTGTATTAGATTAATATTAGCTCGGGTTGTGATGTCCCTACTTGTGCTTAAAGGATAAGACCAATCACATCTTATATGCAAATTATTATAGGATGATATACCCTGTGTCTGAAATGTCCTTTATTTGCCTTTGAACATTTTATTAGTTCTATGGAAGTTCAGCTGCTAGTGTAGACTATTTCCTGATAAATGTGCGTATAAAATAGTGCACAGTGTAGTGAACAACATGCAGTTCTAGTCTCTAGTGCCTTTATTCATGAGAAATTTAATCCCTGTTTGACTTGAACGCCTCTTGTAGATTCAATACTCACACTCGCGTCAAGGTTTTTTAAATAAAGGCTTATAGCTAAAATTTGTCAACTGTAAATACTGACATTAATACCCTTGTATACTGTATTTTCTTTTTATTTTACATGTTAAATTTTTTAAAGCAGCAGCCTTTACTTGAAATCCACTTCTTTCTTCTTTCTTGACTTTTTTAATTTAGTGCTCTAGCAGATGACAAGTGGAAATGTAGAAAATAGTCCCATATTTTACTATTTCTGAAACAAGTTATCACAGGTCTCCGAGTTCCCCCAAAGCATGTGCGTGTGTGTGTGTGTGTGTGTGTGTGTGTGTGTGTGTGTGTATGTGTTAATGCCCCAGCTGAAATACTCCTTAGATTATGCATTTTTTTTCCATACCTCAGTTTGACTCCCCATTCAGTGTTTAGGTAAATGAGCCACGCCCCGCAGAGCACAGAACAGAGCTGGGCAACAAGCTTGACTTGTATGAGGTCACATTTGACTTGTTACCGCCTAAGGATGGATAAAGGGCAAAAGAAATTATTTTTTCCTCATGTTTTTCTTTTCTTTCTTTTTTTTTTTTTGCTGTTTGTGTTGCACTAGAAAAGTTCACACTAATATTTCTCCTTTATAAAAAGAAAATGACACATCATGACACAATCACAGGTGTTTAACACCTGATGTACCCACACTTGGATTTCTCAGTTGTTCACAAATGTACAATCCTGCAGCCAGCAAATTCTTCACAGTTGCTCCAGATGCTGTCTCTCTGTTTATCGTAGCATAGCATCATCTACCCCACCCAACATGAGTAATGTGTTTCAAATGTGTGTAGTTAATTAGAAGAAGCCTGAATACAGGCTCTGGATATTACAAGGGTTGGACAATGAAACTGAAACGCCTGGTTTTAGACCACAATTATTCATTAGGGTCTCCTTTTGCGGCCAATACAGCATCATTTTGTCTTGGGAATAACAGATACAAGTCCTGCACAGTGGGCCAGAGGGACTTCGAGACATTCTTCTTATAGAATAGTGGCCAGGTCTCTACGTGATGCTGGTCGAGGAAAACGTTCCCTGACTCGCTCCTCCAAAACACCCCAAAGTGGCTCAATAATATTTAGATCTGGTGACTGTGCAGGCCATGGGAGATGTTCAACTTCACTTTCATGTTCTGTCATCAGTCTTGCTGTGTGTATTGGTGCATTATCATCCTGATACACGGTACTGCCTTCAGGATACAATGTTTGAACCATTGGGTGCACATGGTCCTCCAAAATGGTTCGGTAGCCCTTGGCAGGGACGCGCCCATCTAGCACAAGTGTTGGGCCTCGGGAATGCCATGATATTTCAGCCGAAACCATCACTGATCCTCCCCCATGCTTCACTCTGGGCACGCAACAGTCTGGGTGGTACAATCGCTTCTTTGGGGCTTCCCCACACCGTAACTCTCCCGGATGTGGGAAAGACAGTGAAGTTGGACTCATCAGAGAACAGTACGTTTCACATTGTCCACAGCCCAAGATTTTCACTGCTGGCACCAAGGAAACCGACGTTTGGCATCGGCACGAGTGACCAAAGGTTTAACTATAGCAGCCCGGCCATGTACATTGACCGTGTGGAGCTCTCGACGAATAGTTTTGGTGGAAACAGGAGAGTTGAGGTGCACATTTCATTCTGCAGTGAGTTGGGCAGCTGTGGTTTTATGTTTTTTCGATACAATCCGGGTTAGCACCTGGACATCCCTTTCACATTCCCTGTTGGATGTGGTTCATCCTTCTTGGTGGTATGCTGACATTACCAAGACATGGCTCTTGATACATCACAAAGACTTGCTGTCTTGGTCACAGATGCACCAGCGAGATGCACACCAACAATTTGTCCTGTTTTGAACTCATTATGGGATACGTCAGCCATAATGTTGCAATATTTTAAGCAAAACTGTGCTATTACTCTGCTAATTAAACCTTCCCACTCTGCTCTTACTGGTGGAATGTGTATTCGATGAAGATTGGCCACCAGGCTGGTCAAATTTAGTCATGAATCCTCCAACACTAAATTGGCCAGTGTTTCAGTTTCATTGTCCAACCTCTGTATATTGTGCCTTTTCCTAATGCCTTTTTCATACACTGACCCTTTTGCAACAGATTCGCTTTTTTATTCAACTCAGGCAGTGGCTGAGCATCGAACATAAAGTTTAAGGTCTAAGCAGACACACACACAAACACAGCCCATACACACTCGCACACACATGGCCATGGGCTATGAATGTACTGTGAATAGGCGAGGTCTCTGGGTCTCTATTCTCCCGTTCTCTATTAAAGCAGTTCAGCTACAGCCATTGTACTGCCTCAATTAGTCCACACTACCGCCTACAGTACCCGTCTCTCTCCCGATCGACCTCTCCCTCCCCTCCACCCCTCGCCTTTTTGTGTTGCGAGCATCGAGCGACTCTTGGGGGTATTGTGTTGGTAGGAAAACATAAGTTCATTTAACCAAACTGCAAGCGTGTGACAGGTTAATTTACTGCAGTACACAGGAGTTTTGAGAACCATGTGCCCAAGTCTATTAGCTGAAATGTGTGTGTGTGTGTGTGTGTGTGTGTGTGTGTGTGTGTGTGTGTGTGTGTGTGTGTGTGTGTGTGTGTGTGTGTGTGTGTGTGTGTGTCTGTGTGTCTGTGTGTGTGAGTCTATTTCAGCTCCCAGACATTCTGGTTATGTTAGGAAACCTCAGGTTAAAAAAATAACAGTAGAAGACACCACATCCTTGTCCGGATGAGTGTACCAGTCGCTGTCTCTCGTGTTTTACCCAGAAAAGGGAATCGGGAATCCGCTTCTCTGAGCAGTCATCTACGAAATCCAGAATGACTCGCAGCACCATGTGTCAGGGATATAAATAGCACAACTTTAATATTCCACATTCAGCCAGCAACTAAATGAATTATTAGTGGGTACCGGAGGAGGCATGGCTTATCACTTTCCTTCATAAGATGACGGACAAGAGATGACAGCCAGCTACTTCCCTCTCTCTAACATGCACATGCCCCATGTTCTGATGAGTAATCCAAGATGAAGTCAATGTGTTGGTGGTGGCGGTAGGGGATTTCATTGTAGTGTGTGTCAGATGTCCCAATCTCCCCAGCTAGACTTTTGCCTTCTCTTAACCTGCTGTTGTAGATGTTTAAGATATTATGAAGCATTTAATATGATTGGTTCAATAATGTCTCCATTATTTCCTTCCAATATTTCCCTCATTTTTCCCTACGGTTCATAAAAGAAAAAAAACATAAATCATTCAAAAGCTTAACAATGTTTAATAATAGGCAGGTTTATACTTTAGGGTTTGACTGTGCAATCATTCTGGTCTTGAGCCACTCCTGATTTATATTTATATTTTGCCAGAATTTCTTCATAAGAAATAATTCTCCAGGCTTCCTGATGGATGTTTTTGCCTCTCATTTTCAGTCCAGTCCCTGTACCTGACCAGTTTCAGAGGAACGCTTTGTGGTTGTTAAGCCACACAGTGACCTATGAATCATTCAAGCATAAAAAAAATCTAACTGAAAGCATGAATCAGTGAGAAACAGGTGCAGATGATGGCAGATGACCAGGCCAGTCATTAGTAGAGATGGGGGGGAAAGAATCGATTCAGTCATCGTACACGTTTCTTTTGTGTGCCGATTCATGCATCGCCACATCGACTCCAAAATCCATTTTTAAACGATTTATTATATTTATAATAGACATGCACCGGTTATTCAGCCAGTGACTGGAATTGGCTGTTTTTCAGCTTGATCAGCCAGGACCGATCAGCCTTGCACATAACCCTTATCAAAATTCTTTATTCACATGTGATCCTTTATTCACATTATCAAAAGTTGTGTGCCTTAAAAAGGGCCATGTCCCGTAAAACTAACTCTTTACACCAGTCTCAAAATACCTCTTGCTCTAATTAGTCTTAAACATGGGTGTTACAAGCTTTGCATGCACATCCGTGTGCTCACAATATTTTAGGAGGTAAAAACATCACGGTTTAGAATTCTACACTGTAAACCCGAATAAGTTGGTAAAACTAAAAAAAAAAATTGAGGTAATCAGTTACATCAAATTTTTTAAGTAATGATGTTTTCAATTTTAAGTAAACAGAACTATCAGTTTTTGAGTTGGTTGTACGCATTCATATTAATCGTTCTATAATTGCATTGTTAAGTAGCCTAACTAATTTAGTAGCGATTATAATTTTTTTTATTTGTTGCAAATCAAATAAATTGCTGTTGGTCTTTCAGCTGCTCCCATTAATGAGTTGCCACAGCAGACAATCCGGTCCGCACACAAGCTTGGCACAGGTTTTACACCAGATGCCCTTCCTGACGCAACCCTCCCATTTTATCTGGGCTTGGAACAGGCACTTCATCCAGTTGTTGGGAATCGAACCCAGGCCTGTCGCATGGCAGGTGAAACATCCACCACTGAGCCACCAGCGCCCTATTGGTGACAGTTACTGGAGAATTTACAGTTACTTAAAATATCAAATTTGTTCAGCTAACTTGAACAGTGTCATTTCTACAAACTCATAAATAACAAAAACGTCTATTTAATTATTTAATTAACATTTTTTATTTTTTATTATTTAAGTTAACAGTACTCAATATGTTGAATTACTTTGAGCATTAGGGTTTACAGTGTACAGGTGGTGCACTCTAAACTATTCCTCCATCAGCATCTCATGTGGTAGGAGTGAATGATTTGCTATGCCTTTTTAAATATAATAATTATGGCAGTTGCTGCTAAGTATTTGAAGTCATTTTATATTATATACATGCTGCCCTAGTTTTTTTTTTTTTTTTGGTATAAAGGTATAAGGTATAAAACTTTGGAGTTATGACAACTTTTTGTTAAAGGTTGAAAGTCTTAAAATTGTAACAAAATAAATTATATTGAACTAGGATATATCTAAAATCGTGACACTTACAGATTCACAGTATTAATATCAAACTGGCACCTACTGTAGGTACTCTGATATTATAATACTGGTGACTGTCATCCCTGGTGATTAGAGTACTGCTGATGCTGAATGCTGAGTGTTTGGAACAGACAAGAGGGGAAACGAGGTTGATGCCTCTGTCTGAATAGATTATATCCTATATATAGGATTATTCAGCTGGTAAAGTCGTCACCTGAATGGACTGTATACAATAGTGCAATTGTTTTGTTTGGATTTATTTTGGTCAGAAGATGGATATTCCAGCAGATTTCCACCAGGCTCTTTGACTATAAATTTGGCTGTATGTGGCAGGAATGTCAAAATGTAAATGTAAAATATAGGTTCTGTAGGAAAGTTCACAGAAAATATATTTTTTGTTTCTGCTCTAATTTATATCTCCAGATGTAAGTGTATGGCAGGGTAACATGGAGCAACGTGCTTTCTTTGTGTGTGAGAATCCTTTAATGGGTTTATCAATCAATTCCTTTGGTCCACTTTTATTTTCATCCAAAAATATAGATTTTTTTAAAAATAACTGTTTATTTGGCACTTAGCCTAGATTTAGCTTAAATCAAAGTTGCTATATTAAACTCTTAGTGTGTGTTAATGTTCCAGCTGAAATAACCCTCATAGTGTATAATGCATTATTTTTCTACCTCAAACTCGCTTTGTTTCACTCCTCCTCCGAATTTCAGTGTCTATGAAAATGAGCTACTTTTGAGAGCTGAGCAGCAAACTGGGGTTAGAGAGCTTCTTATATGAGGTCACAATAGGGGGAAATCTAATTGACGCTGGAAAAAAATTTCAACGCCGGCCAAAACGAAAATGGAAAAGGTACGGAAAATGACTAAAAAGTGAAGTTAGTCAGGTTGAATTAGTTGGTGCGCTACTGTATATTACAATTTAATGGTTGTGTTTAGAACATAGCGCTATAGATTCCAAATGGTATAGTCTTATATCTAATTTTAACCAACATTTGTGTGGATCAACATATTGCTGTTTTGGCACTCCTATCTTCTTATGACTACAGTCAAGTATAATCTTTCACATGAAAGCTACAAACCAGACAGAATGTTGGCTAAGACATGCATGTTTTGGCATTGCCTTAATGTTCTAATTTTAGAGCAAAAGTTTTCTGTTTCGGGAACTGGTCTTAGATCTTTAATATAATAATAATAATAATAATAATAATAATAATAATAATAATAAAAATACAAATTCTGACATTGTCAAAGCTTTTTGTATTTGTGGGGCAGAATGTCACAGGAGCCCTTCAGTGTCAACACCATGAATTCTTGAACAATGTGTATTTTGTTGTATGTCTGTGACAACATTACTGTAGGGCCGTAAAACCTTCAGCGTAAAACCAGCTTAAGCCTGTAATCTTAAATAATAACGCAGCATTAAATAATGCAGCTCCTCTGTGATCTTTATGTAATCTGATTAATCATCACTTCAGTTCGGTCACATTCATAAGTAATGAGGGGGTGTGTACTATGGGGCATTTTTTTGTGTGCATTTTTTTTTGTTCTTAGTTTTTTTTTTGTTCTCAGTTTTTTTTTTTGTTTTGTTCTCAGGTCGCCTTTTCAGTACGCACATACAAGTACACACGCATACAGTTATCCCTAGTGTAATCCTGTTGGCAGCTTAGAGGTATTTTCTCTTTGTGTGTGTCAGTGTGTGTGTGTGTGTCAGTGTGTGTGTGTGTGTGTGTGTGTGTGTGTGTGTGTGTGTGTGTGTGTGTGTGTGTGTGTGTGTGGACAGCTTGGTAAAAGCAGCCATGTGATTTACGGCTAATCTGAGCACCAGATGGTGAAACGTCAAATATTCTGTTTGAGAGCGAGTTCGGTCATTGTTCATCACACACACATACACACACACACACATATACACACATATATTCACATTCTCATTTCCTTCCACACACATACGCAAACACCTCCATTACTGTATATACTCATGAATTGTACAAACAAAGGTGTTCTTTCGTACATGTGTATGCACAAAAAGCCTCGTGCCAGGTCACATGACTTGCTCTGGGCATACATGCTCATATTAATCCAGTGACCTGGATTGAGCCTAACCAGAGGGGCTGACGTATTTAGTGCTCTCTACCCAGGAACTACTCCCAGAGAAAGAGAGAGAGAGAGAGAAAGAAAGAGAGTGAAGAGCCTCCCTCCCTCCCTCCTGCTCTCACGCTCTTACTCAGAAAGAAAGACACACATACCTCGTAAAGAAAGCAGTGGTGCTGTCAGAGAATGGGCTGAGTGAGTCAGAGAGGCAAACACGTTGCAGGCTTACATGAGAGATGAAAGAATAAAAGATTAGAGGGAAGACGCGCAAGACGGAATTTATACAGCGGGTATAGAGAAGAGGAGCGAGAGCATCAGTCTGGAAAAGAAGGGAGCCGTGGAGACGGGGAGGAGGACAGACCGAGAGCGTCTGTCTGCTCCGGGACAGCGGACACACTCGGCTCGTGGCTCTTTCAGTCAGCCAGGGAGCATGGTGGTCCAGGCGGCCGTGACGCCCAGCAGGAGCCGCAGGCTGCTCTTCAAACTGCCTGTGGCGACACTCCGGAGGAACAGCGAAGAACGGGTAAGAAGGAAAGAGACAAGGAGAAAGAGAGGGAAACGGAGACAGAGAGCTAGAGGACAAATTCAGACTGGACTGCGCGTGCCTTTGTGCTTACAGTACAGTATGTGTGTGTGTGTGTGTGTGTGCGCTTAAGCACATGCTCAGAAATGATAGGATCAAAACTGTACTTTGACGTGGAACCTTCAAGGGCACATTTTGTCTTTGACTTAAAATTCTAAATAATTATTTAAAGCAGACGATTAGAGCTTAAGGACTTTTTCTGAAAGTTGATTAAAGGTCCAAGATGTGCACATTGCCAGGTCAAATATTTTACATACTAGATCTGAGAAGGAAAAGTAGATTTTGGTGTCATTTCCCCCCCCCCCCAGAGCGATCGTGTTCATAAGAGGATAAAAGAGCACTGTGTTGCTAAATATAGCATGCGTGGCGATGATAATGACAGCAGTACTCCAGGATAAACTCGCTCCATCCATAAGCAGCCTAGAAAATTCTCATTATAAAGATTTATGATTATAAATGGCTGTAAGGATTCATGTTTTTTTTCTCTCTCTCTGCTTATGAGTGCCTGATGTGTTAAATTTCACTTTCAGGTGACAGAGTTAAGTGTCCGTATGATATGACCCCAAGGTCTCAGTCAGTCATCAAAGTCAGGCTGCTACCTGCTAAGTTATGCGAATTATTTGTCTCAGTCCATTCGCACATCGTCGGCGACTCGTCACTTTTCCATCAAGCCAGAATTTTTTTTTTCCTGAGGATGTTATTCAAACAGCTGCAAATTATTTTAAACTACTGTATAAAGGGCATTCCAAGTCGAACCCGGAACTCATATTTATGCACATATCACAGCATTTCACTCGTGCTTGGATCCCATCAAGGTAGAAGGTTTCCCATAATCGGACATAATCTGAAATGCTAGCCTCCCAGGAACTCCTTTCATGGTCCAAAGATGTGGAAATGGCTTGGAGCGAGGTCAGGACTGTCGGGGTTTGGGGGGGGAGGGGGGATGTGGCAATAACTCCCAGCTGAGGTCCTGTAATGTCGAAATGGTGTTTGTAAATGATTGTGTATCCGGTTCCCACAGACAGATGTGCCTCTTCCACAAGTCGCAGACAAGTTATCAGCCGATTTCCCAAGATGAGGCATTCCACTGAATGTTCATGGGAACAACTGCAGTAGGCTCCAAGCCACCTCGGCCGGGGCGGACGTATGCCATTCTTGAAAATCTTCACATCATTAAAAAAAAAATTGTGCAGCCTAGAGTCTCATAATTTTATATTTACACCTTTATCACGAGAAATTCCCGGTTTGACTTGAACATCCATGGTAGCTGTCGTTAAAGGCATATTAATGTTTTATATATGATTATAGGTCTGAATCCCACTGACAGGAATGTGTTGCAGGAAAGTCTCGAGGGCAGATGCTGAATTCTGTAAAAATAAATAAATAAATAAATAAAAAAAAAAGATTAACATATGTGACTGAACAGTACAGTATGGACTTTGGATCGTGGCCTTTGGATGGGACAAACGTTTCTTACAAAACCTGCTTTTATTTGGTTTTAACTATTAGTTAGTTTCTATTTCGTTTTTTTTTTTTTTTTTTTTTCTATGACAAAGCAGTACTATTTCAAAAAGTATGCATTTTCCTAATATGGCAAATATACATTAAGGTTATGAATTCATATAAGCATTGTACAAAAGTACATTCATTTTATATGTTTAAATATTTATTCATTGACTTCTCCTACAACCGCCCCTAGACCTCCATTATAAGTGGGTTATAAGTAAATACGTTGTTCTGTTATACTTTCTCATTAAAAAAGAAATTAAAAGCCATATAAATTTTCTGTAGCATTCCTTTAATCGCAGCCGTATGGAGATTTCAGCTTCTTTCTCCGCAATAGAACAGAATAAGTATTAGTATCGCACTCTTTTTTTGCTGTTCTTGGTTGTGGTTATTGAGTTCCTTCTCCCACACATTGCGACAATAAAAGGATAGCTGGAATATTTGACAGTAATGTGTAACAGCACTGCCTCTCCTCTTTTTCTTTCTTTCTTTCTTTCTTTCTTTTTTCCCTCGGAGGCAGATGTATGTAATTACAGCGGTATGAATTATTGATCAGAGGATTTCCTCATGCACGTTACCAGTACTCGTCCCCTTCTACGTTCTCCTCCTCTTCCTTTATGTCTCTCTCTCTCTCTCTCTCTGGCCTGGGGCGGGACGTCTCTGGCAGCCTGGTTCACAAAGCTTAGTGGTTAATAACAGTGATGTAATATCGTGCAGCAGCAGCAGCAGCAGCAATACAGACAAACACAGACTTAATAACTGGAGCTGTTTTAGATTCAGAGCCGGATCTAAGCATTTCCTTTATGATAGGGTGCTGGAATATATCATGCAACCAATACATAGAGTACAGTAGATGCCATTGTGTATTTATGACAGGAGCATGTAGCAATCTGCTCGTTTCTAATCTCTCTCAGTAGGATAGTACTCGCCTTAATGTGCGCTCACAGCATGACTTGGTCAGAGCATGTGAGTACAGTTTATCATGAGTTCACACGTGTGTGTGTGTGTGTGTGTGTGTGTGTGTGTGTGTGTGTGTGTGTGTGTGTGTGTGTGTGTGTGTTTGTGTGTGTACTTCTGTAATAGCAAATTAGATTAGTGGCAGATTTAGTGTATTCATATATTGAAAACTCAGCAACACCATGGCTGCCCCGCTGCTTGGACTAATTTGGCAAATGCTGTTTGCATGGCTGCTTAACTAGGCTGTGAAGGATTCACCACGCAGAATAAGCATGTGTCGCAGTTTGTAATGCGTATGCAGAAAATAGTAGATATGCAGAGTTTTTTCCCTTCTGTTTCCTACGGTGGCCGAGAAGTGCAAAACAAGTTAACAGAATGAAAACAAAATAACAAATTAAAAACCACAATAACAAAACCCAAAACAAAATAAAACATTCAAAAACAAAATAACAAAACCCAAAACAAAATAACAAATTCAAAAACAAAATAAAAAATCAGCGGTAAGAATTTAATTTGCAAACTATACCTACCTTTTCCGGTTCGTATCTGACTGGCCGAGAAGTGCGATACAAATGAACAAAACCCAAAACAAAATAACAAATTCAAAACCAAATTAACAATTAGTTTCGGGTTTTGTTATTTTGTTTTCGGATTTGTTAATTTGGTTTTGAATTTGTTATTTTGTTTTGAGTTTTGTTAATTTGGTTTTGAATTTGCTATTTAGTTTTCGGATTTGTTAATTTGGTTTTGAATTTGTTATTTTGTCTTTGAATGTTATTTTGTTTTCGGTTTTGTTAAGTTGTTTTGCACTTCACGGCCACCGTAGTTTCCTACCAAAATATATGATTCCTTCAATCATTGCTATGATATCTACTCTTACTGTACATATCATTACTGATATCAGAATTATTATCACCCTTACTACTGATATTCATTACTTTTAATGATGTCATTATTGATGTCACTTTTACTAGTAATAATATTATTTGTAATACTACTTCTACCATTAATAATATTGTCACTTTTGTATTATCAACATTATTAGTATTACTGTTATCACTAGTATTGTCACTCTCACTAATACTAGTACTATCACTAGTAGTACTACTAATGCCTCTATTATTATTAGTATAGTCATTGTCACCTTTACTAGTACTAACATTACTAGTATTACCACTACTAATGATGCAGTATTACTTTTGATACTACTGAAATTGTTACTAATATTAGTACTAATATCAATAGTATTACTACTATCAATGTCATTACTAGTGCTGTCATTGCCATTTTTACTAGTACTAACATTACCACTACTAATAATAACATTACATATTACTAGTACTTATATCACTAGTATCAGTACTACTAATGTCACTACTATTATTAGTATCGTCACTGCTACTTTTGTTAGTATTAACATTATTATTACCACTACTCATAATAATATTACTATAACTAGTTGGCACTTTTACTAGAACTAATATTACTAATACTACCGCTACTTGTATTCACACAAATATTACCATTATTACTGTACTTCTAATACTACTACTAGTAGGAGTACTATTTTTTTTACTATTTACTTTTACTATTACTAATATTACTACCACTATTACTAGTAGTCATAGTAGTAGTAGTATATAAACACTAATTATATACTGCAATTATGAAATACAATAACTACAATTGTAACTACCACCACTATATCAGTCAGTAATTATTTATTAATTTACATTAATAAATTATTATTAATAAACTAAATCAATTTTAGTAATTGATAAACTTTTTGAATTTTTTTCTAGTAATAAAATAGTAATAATTCAGTTGTTATTAATTTTGTTATGTTTAAGCATATAAACCATTATTGCCATGAATTATCTACAGTAGTAACTACAGTAATACAAATGATAAATGATACGTAGATAATGCAGTGTTTGTAGTGCATAAAACCAGTACTTACATTATGTAACTACAACCACTACTACTAAGAATTTTACTACTTCTATACATTATCATTAATCCCTGAGGATACTGTTTAGTAAATAACTATTTATTCTTTAGTAATGAAGTGATGCAAATAAAAGGACATGTAGACCATAGAGCTATTCTGGGCCCCTTGAGAAGTTTAATGGGTTCATATACAGTAATAAGACGGCTATTATGTTATGCCATTACTGGTGCTAATCCTAACCTACTGCTATGATACTCAGAATCTCTGAACACAAATGTCCCTCATCGCTTTCCAGTCTGATGGATTAAATTCTCAACAAAGGTAGATTTCCATACCTTCTCTCCTGAATTATCTGAACTATGCATAACATCCTAATAATTCCCATTGGAACCTGTCTCCTCTGTCTCTCCCTCTGAGATAAATTCCTCCTACCTGACGGGTAACGTTACATGAATCTGTCCCACACAGAGGTAATGCTCTCTCCTCTCTGCAGGTAGCAATGGATGCTTTTAATATCACTGTTATGGCCATCATTGCTTGTTATAGCTCAGTGATTTGGGAGGTGTTTTTTTTTTTAACCTCACTATGCGGGACTTCTTCTTATGCTAAATGCTGAAATGAGAATTAAATGAATCCTACGCTCGATGCAGAAATGTGCCGTTGGGGTCACAGCGAAAGACTCGCATCTGTAGTGTGCTCTGTGCGGCTCTCACGCTGCGTCTGGATGATTGGCTTCTTTGAAATGCCGCAGTAATTCCAGGCTTTCCTCCGAGTCTGAGAGATGAGCTATGGGGGTGAAGAAACAAACGAGAAGACATCATTACCGCTATCAGCAGACAAAGAGGTTTAATCAAATGAGCATGGGCTATTCTCTCTCTCTCTCTCTCTCTCTCTCTCTCTCTCTTCTCTCTCCCTGATTACTAAATCATTCCCTCTTCCATCACATCACCTTTGTTTGTCATCCCTCTTTTTTTATTTTGTCTTTGTCTTGTCCCTTATTTTTTTATGGTGGATGGATTAGTCTCAGCTGCATCCTGTGTATTCCTGTTTTGTCTATAGTAAATGGCTTTTGTCCCCAGGCTATAATGATCAACTGGTTAAAGAGGAAATGGCAGTACACATGCATATGTTGAACGGGAGCTGGGAACCATAACATTGGTTAGTCGTGGTCTGTGTTACAGAACTGTTTGAACTAAAAACGCACTGTGTTCAATATAACAGCGCATGGCTTTGCAGGACTACTGTATGTTCACGCTGGCATGTTTTGTTACAGTTTGCGCACTGACCAAACCATGTGACACAGACATGTCATGCTTCATTAGGGAGAAACAGAGGGCCGCCTCCCCCTCGCTTTTCCTCTCTGTTCACATTGCGAGCAAATCTGCTCTAATTTCACTTTGTGACACAAATCTGTTTTTAGCATGAACAGCCCTATGCACACATTTTCCAAATGACATAATGAGCCACATGCATTATGAACAACGAGGAAAACATCATGTTGGCAAGAGCTCCATCATTGTGGTGCTGACAAAATTGATCATTTGTTCCGGTAGACTGGTGGCTTACTGTATAGTCTGATCATGTTCAGGACAGGAAGGCAAAGGACTAGATTAGATGCAGGGTTGTTAATGTAGTGCCTGGTTTACTGACAAAGATCCAGAGACTTGTCACTGTGACGTCACTCAAATCTTATACTCAAACTACATCATAGTTCTTCGCGTTTTATGCAGCTTGAAGGCTACATAATGGGTCTTCGCATTTTCGAATTTCCTCATGCAATGTAGGCTGATTAGCATTTCTGAATTGCCTGTAGTATATGGTGTGATTTTGCCCTGCAAAGGGTTGGCACCCCATCCATAGTGAACCCAGTCTTAAGTTCCCTGAGAAAGGCTCCAGGCCCCTGTGACCCGAAACAGGATAAGTTGTAAATTAGCATTTTGTGTGTGAGCAAGATACATAAAACATAAAGCAGGATTTGGAAACAAATTCCGAAAGCTCACAGAATCCAACATTTAAAGGTTAAAAAAAACGAGTTCAGTTTAAAGCAGTTAGTGAAGGGTAAATGAGACCAAAAGGTCTTGGTTGGGCATCTGCCGTGTCACTGAAAAGGCTCCTTGCGTCTTCAGTATGCTGTTCTAGGCCAGGTCTGTCGAAAAAAAGAAACAAAGTTCCTATAAAATCATAAAAGTGAGCTGCTTAGTAACTTATTGCATTCGTTTTAGTGTTAAGAAAGGGTACACTGTAAACCCTAATGCTCAAAGTAATTAAACATATTGAGTACTGTTAACTTAATAAATTAGAATTAGTTCACATTAATCAACCTTGATGAGTATTTAGAACGTTTTGGTATTTATAAGTTTGTAGAAATGACATTTTTCAAGTTAGCTGAACAAATTCGATATTTTAAGTAACTGTCACCTTAAAATCCTTCAGCCTAGTGGTTTTGGAAACATCATAACTTTAAAAAATTGATGTAACTGAGTTTTGCCAACTTATTTGGTTTTACAATGTATGAAATATTCACATCTACTTAGCTACTTATAAAGCATTAGGAGATTCTTACTAAATAAACTATATATATGTATGTATGTATGTATACACACTGTAGTTTTTGTCCTCGATTAGGTCCAATCATGTACAGAATGAAGATTTCCGTGATGTAATGCACTTCATTTCACTTCACTTTGGTGTACATTAGAGAAGTCCATAAAGGGGACGTACTGTACTGTAGGTTTCATGTAGACATGCATATTGTGATGTCAAAACAAGCATGTTCTCTTTTCAGACTCGTGACCACTATCAGTTGTCAGTATCAAAAAATGTGAAAACATCTGTACTGTAAGTCAAATCGGATTAATAAAAAAAGAAGCTTGTACAGCTCGCATCATAATTCCGAACCAACTCCATCACCGACTCTTCAGTATATTTAACCATCTATTAAGGAGTCTCGTCCTTTGTTTCACTCTTTTACATGATCCTCGTTTCTGTTCACTCTCTCTCTCTCTCTCTCTCTCTCTCTCTCTCTCTCTCTCTCTCTCTCTCTCTCTCTCTCAATGGTTTCTGAGGCTGCTTCTTCCCACAGTGTGGAATATACACTTGTAATACAGAGTTACCGCCTCCAGTTGACCTCCTTTTGGATTAAGTTTAATCCGTGGCTCCTTCGTCTAAGGAAGCAGAATCTCTCTAGTTTTCTCTCTCTCTCTCTCTCTCTCTCTCTCTCTCTCTCTCTCTCCATGCCTGCTGCCGTGCTCGACCTCTCCCTGGAGACTCATTGTTGCAGTAGAAGGACAGAGAGAGAGAGACAGAATGCTAATTGAGGCTCGTTAAATTTTACTAGAATGTCGCTTCCTCGTTAAAGATTTGGTCATTTGCAATGTGTGATTATGTGAATTTAAGCATTGGTGCCTGTGTGCGATTCAGATCTTTCTTTTTGGAGGATGTCTCCTGCATGTCTAATATGGTTTTGTGATGTGAATTGCATTCAGAATGCTAGTTTTCCCCCCAAAAAGCAATAATAGAAAAAAAAAATCATTATATTTGTATCATGGCACGATTTAAAGCACCCTCTGTTTTACAATCATTTCCAAAAAGTCTTATAATTTTATTCTCCAATCCAGATATCTCCTCTAGCCTCTAGTGTTCCTTCAGATGGAACTCTACACACAATCATACACAGTGATGAAAGCACAGGCTAATATTAGCCCTTAAACAGATACGCTGATGAAAGCACAGGTTAGTCCCAGAGGAGGATACGGTAGAACCAGCAGAGGGAGCTCACCTTATGATTTGTGACTCTTTTTTTTTTGGGGATTAAGGGAACCAAAGAAGTGACTCAGGATTCAAAGCCAGGATTCAAACTCCCATACAGAGTAACTGTAATACATCTGGAGCCATGCAAGGTTTAAATTTTTTTTTTTTTTTAAGGTTTGAATCGTAAACGATCAATCCCATCTGCAAAGACTAATTCCTAAATGACTGTTTGAGGGGTTTTTGGCCGGATTTTCGTTGTGGGATTAATTTGAACGCTCATTAAACACACAATAATGGCATTCATTCTGAGAGAACTAAACCACTTAGTTTGGTATTATGAAGTAACACGATGTACCCCCAGTCTGAGCTCTTTCTTTCTCTCTCCAGTACGTTAACATGATGAGTGAGTAATCATCTATGTCACATGTATTCGCCAGAAATACAGTCATCAGTACACTGATGAACACACTTATTATTTTATGTGTAATGCAAACCATCCTAGTACTAAGAAAAAAAATTTCATATGAAATGTTTTATATATATATCAAATTTAATATTTTCACTATACTGTATTACTCCAGTAATAGAAAAATCTGGTCAAATCTGGATTTCACTAGTTATTACTACATAATAACTAACTAGGAATGAATGAGGCAGATTTTAGACGAACATGTCAGTACCCTTAGACCTCCTGCTATACTCCTAATAAAATAAATAATAAAAAAAATATTTTTATCTTGTACAAAATAATGTACATTTAATTAGCTTTTAAAGCACCAAAGATCAGTGGTCCTTATAAGGTACAGTAGGAAAAGCACAAAATTACTGTATTTGAGTAAACATAGTGTAGAGATTCCTTTGGGTAAAGATTACTCAAGTAAAAGTCCTCCATCACGCTATAATAAAAGTACAAAAGTGCTCACCTTTTAATTTTATTAGCTTCAGTAGACTTTATATTTCATGTAAATACCTGTTATTAGGCATGCCTCGAACTACAAAAAACTACATGCCTCGAACTACAAAAAAAATCACGCAACTAACCATGATAAAAAACAAGGAAACGAAATTTCTACCTGAAGTACGACACATCATAGTCGGTATGCAACGCGACACGATGTAAAAATTTTGATAGTAAAAGTACAGAAATTTGCTATGGGACCTAGTGGAGTAAAAGTCAATCATGTGCTTATATATAGTAATGAAGTAAATGTGCTAGCATGCGGATGGTACAGTAATACCCCTGGAACAAGGAAAGGTGCCTTTAAAAGCACCTAGCACTTACATGATTAGCCACTTGTCGTTTGTGGCTAGTTGGTAGCCACGAAGACTTTGAATTTAGACACTATTATCCAAAGTGACTGAGACACAAAACTCCACAGAATTTGAGTTCTTTAAAATGGTGAACTTTTAACATTATGAAAAATCCCAAACAAAAACATAAGAAATGTAGCTATGGCTACAGGCTAAATACTCATTTTAATGCTAAAGCTAAGCAAAATCAAGGGGGAACCCTAGACCACATGTCTTTGACAGGAGTAGCCTTAGGAAACTCAGCAAGCCTCGGAAAAAACGACTAAACTCCATAAACAACAAGACTAAAGGCAAGATTTAAACACAAATAAAAACTCACAGAACGCACATGCATGCAAACAAACCTGGACGGCACACTGGTAAAACCATGATAATACTGTACAATCAGATTCCTGTTCACCTGGCTATAAGCATCTTATAATAAATATATTCTCCAGAAACTGTCTCCGGATTTTATCCCTGATTTCTTATTTATTTATTTATATACACAGTGGTCGAGATGAGAAATAAAGTTCTCGAGACAGGAGCCGGATTAGATCTGATTGTCAGCACACATTGACAGATCTGAACATGTGAGACAATAAACGAGAGACCACATACAGTAAACCAACCCAGCCAGCAGAGTTTTTTATTATTATTATTATTATTTTTATAATGGATAATCTGATCAATACTGTATGATTCATACATATTTCCTCACACTTTGCAAACTCATTTCCATAATTTTTTCGATTCTGTAGAGCTGCTTTTTGCGAAAATTACCACTGTTAAAAGCACTATGTGAATAGAAAAACTGAGAATAGTGGTAGGCTGCCAGTGATTTAACTGAAGAAATGACGCACAATGAAAACCGATAATACAAAGCTGTGTTGAACCTGTGGAGCTCTGGGAAATTAATCAGTGACTTTATCTTATATTTAATATCACCACATTTGAACTTTATTGTTCAAATGTGGTGATGTTAGATATGAGATAGAGTCTATATCAGTATGTCGGGGTTCTACTTTGTATTTGCGTCATGAGATAAATCGCAGGATTTTCTCAGGACTTGGGATCCGTAGGAGGTTTTTCATTGTGTGTTCTCTGCAACAGTGTTAATCGATTTATAATCTATCCACTGGACATGCTATTAGAGACACTTTCTTGTGAGTCTTTTTGATTCGTAATTCAGTTATAATGGAAGTCTAAGGGCAGACGTCGAGGCAGCAGCAAACATTTATGGCGATTTTTATAGAAGTGAAGGCATTCAGTGAAAGTAATGTTTTAAATGAAGCCCCGAGTCTCCAGCTTTCCCCTCCACATGTGAACTCTAGCAGCGACTCTGAACTGGGTGAGCACTGGTTTTAATTAAATTGTTGTATTCCCAGAAATCGCAGCTCGTCGTCAGGGGTTCCGAGGGGTCAGAGTGTTCCGTCCAAAAACAGGATGCATCACCCTGAACGGCCCTAAGGATCGCCCTCAGACATGACCGTGAACATACACGGCTTTGTGTTCGGAGATAAGAGCGGAGAATTGAGCGTTTCACACACGCTGGAACAGATCGGTCACAGAACACACACACATGCACGCACATACACTGACTCATCTTGGTGGTTCAATGGTCTATTCATGGGACGCGGGGGTGTGGGGTGTGTGGGCCGGAGGATGCCAGTGTCTCCACGATTATTTTGGGTAGCTGTCCTGCATTTCACTGGGTGCTACGGATATTTAAATGCCAAACATCTTGCTATTTTAGTGTGTGTGTGTGTGTGTGTGTGTGTGTGTGTGTGTGTGTGTGTGTGTGTGTGAGCATGTGTGGTTCCACATTTCTGTGGGTTTGAGCTTTAGTACTGTAAACCTCATTAATATTTATGTGCTTGGAGAAAAGGCTGATTAGCCTATATGCAAAGTGAAGTAGGTCATGTACACACACACACACACACACACACACACACACACACACACACACACACACACACACACACACACATAAAGACTTCAAATAATTCTTGAGCTCACAGCTGCTGCTGTCTCATTTTCTTTACTGTGTGTGTGTGTCAGTAAGGAAACCTATATATGTTTGTGTGTGTGTGTGTGTGTGTGTGTGTGTGTGTGTGCATGACCAACTTCACTATAGTGTGTGTGTATGTGTGTGTTTATGCATGTGTGTGTGTGTGTGTGTGTGTGTGTGTGTGTGTGTGTGTGTGTGAGTGAGTGTGTGTGTGCGTGCGTGCGTGCGTGCGTGCGTGCGTGTGTGTGTGTGTGTGTGTGCACGTGTGAGTCTCTGAGGAATCAGGGAGGCTACGAGTGTATCCCAAAATACACCCTAGTCTATTATATTCTCCCTATAAAATGTAGTTTGTTCCAAAAATATTAATTGCGCAATTGTAATCTATTCCAGTCCATTACATCACTCTATGGGACCCCGCAGTGTATGTAATACAGCCTGCAGCTCCATGATGTCATTTAATATGTTTGTTTTTAATTATGTTAAAAGAGTAAAGAACACACGCAAACATTATCTACACTATATATTAAATAAACATTATTAATAAATATTATTATTATTATTATTATTATTATTAAATAAACTATTTTAGTATTTTGTATTAAATTGGTCCATATAATTTAAACAACAGAGAGTGTTAATTTAACAGTAAAATTAAATATTTCAGCTTTCACCTCATAATTCATCTTAAATTATACAACAGTTAGTTCTGACCAAGTTATCTGATTGGACGAAGGGCATTCCACAAGTGCTGATATAAAATATAACAGCACTTGGATGTTTAACTATATGTATCACTCCGCGTCACAGGTATTCTAACAATTGTTAATTATTCTAACTGTAGGTCTTTGCTTGGGTGAAAGTAGGTGATGAAACACCTAAAATTCCTATATGCTCCTACAGGTCGCGCACGCTAAAGTATTCATACATGAATACATTGAATTTGTTTAGAACTGTAAGTAAATATAAAAAAATTCAAATCAAATCGGCATCTAGGTACCATGATAATATTGTGGAGGCTGGACCCTGGTGATTCTCATGCCTCCTACTCCTTGGTGTGTGTAACAAGGTATTTTACACCCTAAATAGCGCACTATTTTGCCATTTAAAACTATTTGGAGTTTAATCCTGGAACCCGGAAGTTGGCTGATATTCGGTGGAAATAAAATGAATAAATATTATTATATTCTATTAAAAATAAATAAAGCATAATAAGTGGGAATATAAAGTAAATTGCATAAGTTTCTCAGGACTGTCCAACACCTCCATGTTTTTTTCTCCTCACTTTTTAAACCTACTTTCAACCCTGTTAATTCCACTAAATCCTGGTTGCTAACTGTCAGTCGCTAGCTCCACCAGTCGCGGTTAGTTAATTCCACCAGTCGCAGAAGAATATGTGTTTGCAGAGCAAAATAACTCGCTCACTCATCGTCTATACCGCTTAATCCTGTATACAGGTACGCTGGAAGGTCTGGAGCCTATCCCAGGAGACTTAGGGCATGAGGTGGGGGTACACCCTGGACAGGGTGTCAATCTATCACGCCAATTTGCCTAATCTACATGTGTTCGGACTGTGAGAGGAAACCAGAGTACCCGAAGGAAACCCACCAAGCACGGGGAGAACATGCAAACTCCATGCACACAGAGGCAGGGCTCGACCAACCCTGGGGGTGCAAAGTGACAGACTGAGCAACCATGCGGCCAAAATAGCTGGTTTAATAAGCAAACAAAAAGATAATGAATGAGGTTAGTGGAACTGTTGTATAAAAGAGATATCACACTTTAAGTCGCGCTCTTATATCAAATAATCAGTACAACAGCGCTCCCTCTCGTGTGATATTGCTTAAGCTATTGTTACTATTGCTCAGTACCTACCATGAATATTCGTATTCGTATAGCACTTGTGAGAACAGACATAGTCATGAAACAGCTTTATAGAGTTCCAGATGTTGATTTATATCTCTCCCGTGCAAGCAAGAGATGACAGTGCTGAGTTCAAGCTCTCTGGGGTGAACTGAAGAAGAATGTTTGTGAGGAAACAGCACCAAAAAGTCTGCGAATAACAAATTCCGTTCAAGAGCCGTCACACCCACAAACCACTAGTACAAGTCTCCAAATATTTAATTTATAATTTCTGTCTCTCTCTCTCTCTCTCTGTCTTTCTTATTCACCCACTCTCTTACACACACACATGGTGACACACACACACACTCACACAAACAATTTACAACAGTGAGTCCGGATCGTATCCTACAAGGAAACAGAAAAGGGAAGAGGAAGGAATCTCAGAGTTCAGGAATTCAGAGCATTTCATTGTAGCTCCACATGCAAAACACCAGCTGTACACGTTTATGGAAACTTAAGTATTGCTCTGGATTGTAGAAACTGGGATTTTTTTTTTTCCTGCAGTTTAAACACATAGAGATTCTACTCAATGTTCCATGCAAATCCACATCTCTAAACTACCTGAATGCTAATGCAAGGGAAGCTTCATAAACCCCTGACAGGCTACACGGTTGACAGCCAAATGAAATGTTCTACGTACAGTGTCCTCATGGGCTGCATGTAGATGGTCCACTTAATTGTATTTCTCTATTTTACATAGCCTGAGGCGACATAAAGACTGGAACACTTCACTTATTATATTAAATTTGAAAAAATGCTCTTTAGTTTTCCACCAGGAAAATAAATAACAAGGTTGCAGCGTTACTGGAACAAGTAAAAGTACATCTCTTTTGGTTCTCATTGATGTAGTTATGCAATATTTATATACAGAGTAATATGAGTAACCTACTTTGCATTAATCAACGGTCTTATTCCGGCTACAGAAATAAATGTTTATTTTAAACACGTAATATTTGAAACATTTTTCTGAATGAAGATTTGGTTTTGTGGAGGCAAATTTAGGTAGTTCCTTGTTTGGTGCAGGGTAACAATTTTTCCAAACAATTGTAGTAAGAGTAAGAGTAAGGAGGGGGGAGGATAATAATAAATATAATTAATAATAATAATAATAATGTGTGTATACTGTATATAGTACTGTGCAAAAGTCTTAGGCGCCATATTATCTGAAGTACAAATTTTGTTATATAAGTTTATGTCTGCATTACTATGCACAAGACCATTCCATAAAAACATACACTAAAATGAATGAATAAATAACATTACAGAAGAATATTTGCATGCCTGTAAAGAAAGTGACATATTACATGACAGACCAGTTTTCAGGTGGGGAAAAAAAAGAATAATGTCGACTCCTGGGTTTTGCATGTAAATAGAAAGAAGCGAGTGTGACGAAGTTACCAAAAGAACTCATATTCTCCAGCATGCTCAGTAAAACCTAACAGCTGTTTTACTTAGAATACTGCGCACATCTGTATCGAACACTACCGCTTATGTTCAAGCAAAGAGTTTCCACACCAAATATTGACCGTTTATTGTTTATGTTATTACTTAGTGCTTTTTATAGAAGTTTCTGTTAATGTAGAAATGCTTTCAAAAGCATCACTGCATCATATGGCTTTTGTTTGGATGTTCCCAAGACTTTTGCACAGTACTGTAAATAAAACTGCTGTTAGGTTTTTTTTTGTTTGTTTTTTTTTTTTCATGCAAAACCCAAGAGTCTACATTGTTGATTTTTTATCTGAAAACTGGTCTGTCATGTAATATGTCGCTTTCTTTACAGACATGCAAATATTCTTCTGTAATGTTATTTATTCATTAATTTTAGTGTATCTTTGTGGGGAATGATCTTGTACATAATAAAGCAGACATAATAAACGTATATAACAAAATTTGCACTACAGATAATATGGCGTCTAAGACTTTTGCACAGTAATGTATATGTATTTGCCCCTTTCCTAACTTATATATACTGTATATATATTTTTGCATGTTTGTCGCACTTAAATGACTGGGATCATCAACCAAATATTAATATTATGCAAAGATAACACAAGAAAACACTATACTGTAAGTAGATTTTTAAATGATGATTTCATTTATTGAGGGAAAAAAGCTGTCCAAATCTACCTGGCCCTATATGAAAAAATTATTGTTCCCCTAAAACTAATAATTGGTTGTGCCACCCTTGACAGCAAAAACTGCAGTCAGGCGTTTACATCGCTGTGGAGGAATTTTGGTCCACACTTCCTTTCAGGATTGTTCTAAATCAGCCACATTGGAGGGTTTTCAAGCACGAACAACCCAATGGGATTTAAGTCAAGACTTTGACTAGACCACTCTAAAACCTTAATTATACATCTAAAAACCGCATATAAAATTAAAATGCGAAAAAATACAAAAATAAGTGTTTTTTTTTTTTTTCTTGAGGTTCATTTTGGACGCCCACATAAGTTACCAAATATAGTTCTTTACCCAATTAAGGCATAAGCTTCCAAAACATGTTTGATGTTTTACTCATGCAATATGTCTAGATTGCTCGTCATCTGTTCATGAGTATAACAGCACACATGAAGGGCGCACCAGTACGTTACCAGAATCAGTACAGCCAAAATACCTACAGTAACACTAAAGTTCACACTTTCATGATTTTCGCTATGAATCGCTATGGGTTTAAAATCAGGGCTTTGACCCACTGTGACCTCATTAGCTTCAGCGTAGCAATGAAGCACTAAAGTAGGGCCTAGGGGAAAGTAGCTACATTTTATGGGTATGTCCACAGATAATGTACAATTACTTACCAATGGTACCATCCTGGCCATCATGTAACAAGGGGCCACTACAACTCTATACTGTGATTGATAATGGATTGCCATGAATGACCATGGATAGACTTTTAGAACAAAAAGCAGGATAAAAAAAATATTCCCAGCTCATACCGGCAAGCTGCGGATTGATACAGGTTACCAAATTGGTAAGCGACAGTCTGTGTGTACCACTACCCATGATTCACGAGTCCATAGAGATCTGTAACAAAAAATGTGAAAATGGGAACAGGGATCAAATTAACCCAAGACGAAATGATTAATAGTTATATTATTATAAGTTATAATTATCTAATAATTATTCGAAAATTTGACCTGTCTGTTAATATTGTTTTTTTTAATATCTGATCTGATTTGTGTTCTTCTCTCTCTCTCTTTCTTCCTTTCACGCTCCTCTATGGACGATCTCTTGCATAGGTGAGTATCTCTTCAGCACTTGCTCACTGTAATGCTCATGGGTGTCATATCTTGCAATGTGTGAATCAATAGGCATTGACAGAGTGTGGAGCTGGGAAGCAAAGCGAACGGCGCTGTTGCTCAGGTTCATGGCTCTCGTTGGCTCCTAGCAGGGGCGATGAGTGCCCAGTTCTGCATGAGTGCCAAACGGGGATTAATGCAGTGTGTGAATATAATGTGTGTGTGCAGTTCCCACAGCCATGAGCTATTCTTTAGACTTTTAAACTCTTTATTAAGAGTGCAAAGAGTGACACAGGCTCTGAATCTAGACTTCATCTAGGAATAGTGCGTGTGGTGTCAAGGGAGATTTCACGGAATTGTCCAATGACTTTCTCTGCAGATGTTACATTACGTAAGGGTGTTTGCAGAGCTGAGCGTACGCTAGGCCAGGGTACGTTATGTTTAAAGAAACGCATGTCTTTGTGTAATTTATTATTTTAAAAAAACAACAACAACAAAAAACATTTGCACCAAATGATTTTGATAAAGAATGAAGTTCTCATTCAGTTTTAACATGGATCTTTCTCCAGATGGGAGGGACGTACTTGTAACTTGTAAGAGATTCCGAAAGCCAACTTTTTATTCCTCGTTGATTGAGTCTTTCTGTTAAAGTGAAGCACATTTAGGATAAATAGGCAACAGAATGAAGCGAACATGGGAGTCGACATACGTACTGCATGAGATTTACTGCCGAACAAATAGAATCAGCTGTGTGTAATCAATTTTAAACCAGATCATGTTTAGTTGTGTGCACTGTAACAGAAACCACATAAACACCATGTGTCTGGAATATAGCACTACAGTTTAATGTCTTATTGGCTCTCTTGTTTATGCTCTCTGATTAAAATTTTAAATATGTGTTAATATGAAACAGTACAACGAATGCTGTATCTGGTTTGCATTCCTAGGGAAAAAAAAACATTCAGCAATACTTGGATCATTATTATTCTTTCTTTGTTGTAGAGTTGCACATAAAACATTTGTTCCACTGGTTAATGCAGCTTCAACAAGAACGACTTCAGTGACTTTATTATAACTGCACCTGTTTCATGCCTTGGACTGAAAATGAGAATGTTAAGTCTGGCTCTATGGAAACAAAATCAGAAAAAAAAGAGGTGAAGGAAAACTTTTGCACAGTACTATGTGTACTGTATAGGTTCATGAAGTTATGCACACACAGTGAACCAACAGGAAAAAAAAACACATATTACCTCTTACTGGATGGTGCTAAATTTAAAAAAGACATACAGTGTAGCCTGATTGGTGTTTCCATGTTGCCCATAGTGTATGACTGGGTGTGTGAGTGTGTGTGCTTGAGATAGGTGTTGATCCAGAATCCAGGCCCTAGGCGACCTTACACATGATAAGCTATATAGATAATGGATAAGTGGATGGATGGATGGATGGATGGATGGATGGATGGCCTGATAAACCCATTTATAAAGTAAACTGCTCCAAATTCCACACAATGTTAGGACTGTCCAGTGCAGGTGTATCACAGGGCACAATGAACACACATATTCACACCTAGTGGAACTTTAGAGCCACCTATCAGCACGTGTAGACAAAACCCTCTCGGACATCGAAAAAACAAGCAAACGTACAGTCAATCTCTACACAGACAGTAATCCCACTCAGAAGCTGTGAGGCGAGATAGTTTCGATCAAGGTCATCTTAAATTATACATTGAAGTACCTTGGGTCTGTTTTCGCTGTGTATCTCATATTGCGTATGTGATGTCGCCTGATCTCGTGTTACCACTGTGTTCAGGGTCGATTTTGCATTGTAAATGAGTAGCTGTAACGATCTGAACTGCAAGTTGCTTGAATACTTTTTACTGTAAATCTCATGACACGTGACACGCTGAAAAAGATCTAGGGATATATCTAAGGGGTTATGGTATGGTTTGAGAGAGTGTAGCTTGGTCATTAGTTAGAAGGCGAGCATCTGCTAAGCCATGACGAGAGTGGACACTTGAAACACAATGAGGGAGGTTTAGAGTTATACTTAGATACTGTGTGTGTGTGATTGAGAGAGGTTTGATTATACAGTAAATCAGTACTATAAACTACCCTATGAAGACATTTACATTTACGGCATTTGGCCGACGCCCTTACCCAGAGCGACTTACAGCTGAGCAGTTGAGGGTTAAGGCCCTTGCTCAAGTGTCCAACAGTGGCAACATGGTGGTAGTGGGGCTTGAACCTGGGACCTTCCGATCAGCAGTCCTTGACCACTGAGCTACCCCTGACTCCAAATGAATGTCTATATGGACGTCAGGATGCCATGACTTGTTTCAAAGATCTCGTCAATGGCTAGGTCACTGATGTAAGTGAATCCTATGAGTCCTGCTGTCCTGATGAGCTCCTGGTCTCTCAGGTGGCAAGGGCTTATAGTGTCCTACAGGGCTGTCGCTTTAAAACAAACCATCACAGGGTGAAATTGGAGGGGGCGGGAGGTTAGGGGGTAAGAGAGAGAGCGAGAGAGAGAGTTGGTATGTTCTATGTGGGAATGTTTGTGTTGGGTCAACCATGAGCCATTCCTGTGGGAGTTAAGGCTTGCTGTTGGACAAAGAAGGACAGAAACACAGAAAAAGAGAGAGAGCGAGAGAGAGAGAGAGAGAGACTACTAAGAACATCTACAGTGTTGCACAGCAGAGGTCTCGTCGTTCTCCCGTGGGGCACTTAGAAGAGAAAAGGAGTGATGAAGGACATTAAAGGAGAAGAGAGCAGTGCCTGAGGACCCCAACCTGCTCACACACCTGCACTGAAGAGGGATTACCTGTCCTCCACACCTGTTCAGCTATGGAGGCTGTACTTTTAAGTCTAGAGGAGAATGTGTGCGGGGGGCAGAGTGTGTTCTGGGTTCTGACTTCAGCAGCTCTCAGGAGACTGAGGCATACACACCTACTGTATAGTACTGTCTACCAGGTATGAGCCTCATGTGTGGGAATGTGTTTAGAAGCATGAAGAGAACAGCAATATGATGAAAGATGTTTTGTCTTGTTTATTCTGTTGTTAGGTGTTGTGTTTTCTGCTGTCAATACAATACTGTATTAAAATTATTATAGAAGAGACTGGGAGTCAGCCGTAAGCTGAAGCCTCTTAGTGTGGGAAATTGATACAGCTTTGGGAAGTTGTTATTATGTGGTACTGAGGAAGTTAAAACCTCTAATAGTTAGAATTTGGGGCATCCTCAGGACATTCCGTGAACTTTAAACAGTATTAGTGTTGCTATGGTGGTTTCTATGGTTCTCCACAGGAGTCTTCAGCTCCATCTAGCACAGATCGGTGCTGTGTCTGTGTGTGTGTGTGTGTGTGTGTGTGTGTGTGTGTGTGTGTGTGTGTGTCTGTCTGTGTGAGTCAGAGAAAGACATCAGTATTCAGCCTGTGTGCCTCCTCTACCTTCTCACCGTGTAAAAAGAGCAGACAAGACCAAACAACCCGAAAGAAACCCAAAACCAAAGAATTCATGAATTCAGAACATACCTGCACAAATAATAGAATGTGCGTCAAATCAATATGTCTGTGCACAGCATGAGAAATAAACAAGTTTTTAATTTAAATGAGTTATACATTATGTACAAGTATCAACTTTACAGTAGATTAATCAACATACAGTATAGACGTAGTTCATTTGATAAATCTAAAACACTGACTGTACAGTTAACAGTTTGAAAAAAGTAAATTCTGTATACATTACCTGCATGTTGCTTAATCTGTTGAAAGCTGGAAATGACATAATTCTGACTGACAAATTAATATTTTAGGATGAAATGCTGAATTCTTTTTTTTTATAGTGGGGTTCAAGTCAAACCGAAACCTTTGATTGAGCAGATTAACAGAACACAGTTATGAGAGTAAAAAAAACAAAGAAACAGCCTTACTTCTATACACAATTCACTGCTACATAATGCACCTATCCCAGCGTTTCACTAGTGCCTGGACACCATCAAGGTAGAAGGTTTTCTCACTGCCTGTTTCACGTGTGAAACACTGGCCTCCAAGGAACTCCTTTAATGGCACAAAATTATGGAAATGGCTTGGAGCAAAGTCAGGACTGTACCAGTACAATGTGTCAGGGGATGTGGCAATAATACCCATCCAAGTTCCTGTAATGTACAAGTAGTGTCGTGCATAATTGTGTGTTCAATTCCCATGGACAGATGCTTTTCTACCGCAAGTTGGCGACAAGTTATTTGTTAATTTTCATTAATTATCCCACTCGTTGAATGCTCACGGGAACAACTGCAGTGGGCTCTGAGCCATCTCAGTCATATAATTCTCAGACATAAGGCCTTCTTTAAAAAGTTTGCACCATTCAGATGTATTACTGCGGTTAAGAGTCTCATCTCCGTTCTGTGCTCGAAGTCTTCTGTAAAGATCAGTCTGTTTTATGCTTTCATTCATGATATATTTAATCACAAGTCCCAGTTTGACTTCAACACCCTTGTTTAATAAACTTTATTTGACTTGTCAAACCTGTACAATTTTCAATTCTCTGAAGTGATATATGCATATTTTTTGCTGCATGTCCTCAGCGACATCCTGCCTATTCCATAAAGTTGAATTCATCTAATAAATGGAGAAAATTTCCCCAGCAGTAGTTAATGCTAGACTATTGCACTTCAGGCTAAACACTATGAATTTAAATACGTACATTACACCCATAACAGCTAGTAACATCCTCAAGTTGTTTACCTTCCACAGATAGAGACATGCGGCTTCATCACTGGGTAGACTGTGTTAAAATGTAGGGTGTATCAGTTCTATTCTGCTACATGGTCAATAAAAAGTCTACCTAAACAAAAACTCCTATATATTAACAGTGACAATGCAAGAAATTTGCTCTTAGAAACATTAGTTAGTTGAACTTGCTAGCCATACAGCTTTGCTAGCAATGCTATTCCGAGACTATGTTTATATCTAGCATACATGCTAAACACTAAAAAATACCAATTTTTTGTATGGTGTTAGATTGTGGTATTGGCAACTTTTAGAGTTTTACATATGGCAACTGAATCCTGTGAGAATATTGTGTTAAGCTGTTAGAGCGGCGTTAGCTTTGTGCTGTTTGCTGTTGGCTAGCATTCAGGTGCTAGCAAGAACAAAGAGAAGATTTATGCTAAAGTATGGATATGAGAAATGATCCAAAGAGATTCCCTGATCATGTGGTGTACAAATGGTCAGAGAAATACACACACTCACACACACACACACACAAAGATAGATGGAGGGCTGTATTGTCTTCGCATCGTTTGATTAGCTTTTGAGCCATAGAAAACATACTGCGTGAGGAAAGGTGTATACAATAAAAGGAAGTCCCCTCATTCACACACCCGCCCAAGCAAAAATGAACTTTGACCCTCAAAGAGGTCAAATCTGTTTATGTGTGTGTGTGTGTGTGTGTGTGTGTGTGTGTGTGTGTGTGTGTGTGTGTGTGTGTGCCAGCCATAATGATTGCTGTATAAGTAAGTCTTCATGAGTTCACAACAGTGTTTCTGTTTTCTTTAGGAACAGTGGTTAATCTTTCTCTCTCCCACACACACGCACACACGCACACACACACACACACACACACACACACACACATATATATATATATATATATATATATATATATATATATATATATATATATATATATATATATACACACACACCTTGGCAGCAAAGTTTAACCCAGCAGGTACTCCTTGTGTGAAACACCCCCCGTTCCTTTGCCTCCTAGTTTCTTTTTCTTCTCTCACACTGTGACTTCTCTCTTTTCACCTGATTCTCTCCAGTCAGATCGACTAAAATCCTCTTGCTTTCTCAGACCTCCTCAATAAACAGCCATAGAGACACTTTTGTTTCATCCTAAGCCGCTAATTGCAACTTTGTGTGTGAAAGTGGACGAAACAGGAAAAATAGAGCGTGAGAAACCTTTAGTGATTGTTTTGTCCCGCAAAACTTTATATTCTATGGTCCAGCTTCCATGCACACACCTGTATAAACCACACTCTCATGTAATGTAGTGGATTCTACTAGTATGAAGGTTGTACCACCAAGCTGAACCTGAAAATCTTTGTACTAGTCTAACATCCTCACTAAAATGTTTTGCTTTGCATATTTTATTTCCTTGGGTCAAAAATAAAAACAATTAGTATAGGTCTCTTCCAAACGGTAGAGATGTCACTTCATGGTAGAACAATTTTCTTTTCTTTTTTTTTTTTTTTGTGGACATTAGTTCCACTTTATTCCTCCTTGTATGCTACAAAACAATAGAAAAGTCATACGATTTAAAAACACACTAACGTGGTGTATTTTTCAGCATAGGATAGTCTACCTCAACCAAGTGGTTGAGATGGCTCAAGTTCAACACATTTTTTGTTAAGATATTTATTCATTTATGTATTTATTTATTTATTATCCATGGGCATGACTACCATTGGTGTCAATGGCTCTTTACCGTCTATCGATTTCCATTGTCTCACATGCATATGACTTCGGCCCTCGTATAACATGCATTTTATATAACTGACATTTCTTCTGGCTGCAACAAAAATTGCACGGTTAATATAGTACTAAGACAACATTTTAATTTCTATAGTAACAAACTAAACATATTCATGGTTTGCTCCACTTAAACAGGTTTAAAAAAGGAAAAAGATTTATTTAGCTTTAGACAGGGAGAGGAAAGTCTCCAGGAATCTCAGTTTCCATGACAGGCTGCATTTTTATCTTACTGAGTTCGTGAGAGGGAAAAAGAAAAAAACAGGAATAGTAAACAGGACATATAGTTAGACAATAGTAAAC